>CM019074.1:35609447-35754077 GCA_009667805.1 Leptobrachium leishanense | reverse complement strand
TAAGCAGACTGTGTTTTTCAAATTTTTGTGACTTAGATGAAGATCAGAGAACATTTTATGACCAATTCATGCAAAACTCCACGTAATCCCAAAGGGTTCACATACTTTTTCTTGCCACTGTATATATTGCCCCCAGCTCACATGGATATATATTGCCCCAGTTCATATGGGTTTATATTGGCCCCAGCTCACTTGGATATATATTGCCCCCAGCTCATATGGGTATATATTGCCCAGGGCCCCAGCTCACATGGGTATATTTGCCCCCAGCTCTCACCTCCTCTGCTGTGGCCCCAGGCTCCGCCTCCGCTCTTCTACTCCTGAGGCGAGCGGGCGCTAGCATGCAGCTTTGCCGCTCGCCAGTGATGGGAACCACCTTACCAGCCGTGTTCTCACGAGATCGTGTGCTGGTCAGGTGGTTCCCATCACAGACGAGCGGCCAAGTTGCATGCCAGCGGCCGCTCGCCTCAGGAGTAGAAGAACGCCCCTGTCTCCAGTCTTGGCGGGCCACAAAAAACTCTGTGGCGGGCCGCATGTGGCCCACCCCTGCTCTAAGAGTATGTTTTCTGTAGTCAACAATAGAATCCAGAATGTGACAGACCAAATAATAGATAAGTGTCAGGGATCAGGACCGGTAGGTGAGTAGATGAGCCCAGGATGCAGTGATAAAGACAAACAGACAGGTTTCACGGTACAAAGGGGGTTTATTGATACACAGAGTGCCACTTGGAGCAGGATACACAGCTAGGCAATGGAGACACAGCTTGGCAATGGAGACCAGAGTCTGAGAAAGCCTGTTAATGCAGCAGCACTGCATCATGGGAGATTGCCCTTAAGTAGGGAAACACAGGAAGTAATTGAGAGTAATTAACCTGTGGCTGCTGCAGTGGTTGACTGAGGTATTGCAGGCAAATAGGTAAAGGATTGTCAGGCTGGAATAATCACCTTACGGGCCTTCTTGTGACGGTGGCGACGTGATATCTGACAATAAGATAATAAATAAATAACCTGAAAACCTGAAGTGAAATCACAAAATATATATACCCTCTTGTGAACATACAACTCTACACAAACAGAGATAAATAAAAAATGTATCATGCTCCAGTAATTAGGGATGTGCGTTTCGGGTTTCGGAATTTCGAAATTTTGTGAAAGTGGGAGGCACATCTGCAAACTGCTGTAAGTCCTACAGCGTTCACCTGAGTTGGATGTACATACCCTCAAATTAAAGCTGACAGTCTGCAGTTAAAGCACATTGTGTTTGTTTCATTCCAACTCCATTGTGGGGGTGTAAGGCTGGGGTCAGACCAGCGCATTTTAACGTGCGTTCTAGCGCACATAATTACGGCCGCACAAGCAGCAGATGACAGGCAATGACGGGCAATATACGATGTACGGCCGCACAAAAGTCCGGCCGTGCAAGGCAAGTGGAATTTGAACGCATTTTTTGAGAGCGCTGAACCGCTAGTACTGACGTACTGAGTGCGCAGCTGCGGCATAGCGCCGTGTGTGCGAGATTAGGAGATGTCAGACACTGCTAATGTCCAGCCTACATAACGTCCAGACGCAAAAAGAGTTTTATTGACGATCCGTACAAAATCACGCCTGAAAATGCGTGTCGTCTGACCGTTTTTGCGCATTCCGTGGAAAAATACGTCAATGCGTTCGGACGCACTTTTTCACGTTCGCGGGGAAAAATGCTTTCGTCTGACCCTAGCCTAAAGAGCCAAAGATGTTAGAATTGTGTTGATGTCCCAATATTTCTGGTTCCTGACTGTACATGTTCACCTGTGATTTTCTACTTTCTTATTGAGTGCACCCCCACATATTACATACATTTCTGTAAAGGACAGCAACTTTTTCTACTTAAGTTCAATTTATTTTCATCTCATTTAACAAAAAAATAAACAAAGGCAAGAGCCCCAGCAGTACAAAAGTAATAAAAAGGCTTGGGTCAGATGCTGGATCACAGTCAAGATAGATACAGCCAAAACAAAATCTGCTACACCGTCAAAAGGGAAAGAAAATGAATTTATTAGGTGGCCAACGTTTTAGTTCTACCAAACTGTTTTCAAGCTCGCAAATCTCCCCCTAGCATCCACATTTTACCAGTGGATAATGGGGCAGGCACTGAAACCAGCAGCCTGCCCCGTAGAGGCAGCAAGGCTCCAGGATGCTCGGGGCAGCGCTAACGACTCTATGGAAACTGCTTGTTGTTGGGTCACATGATCTGCAGGATCTCACCTCTCACGAGATCCTACAGGTCGGCAGAGTGATCACAGAGGACTTTTTCCCCAGTCTCACTCTGTTTCGGGTCAGCCAAAAGTGGCAGATTGTGCCGCCGTTCTCGCCACGGATGAGAAGTGAGTAACTGATTTTTTTTTGGGGGGGGGGTGTTTACAGCTAATTGATTCCGCAGAAGCTCTAAACTGTAGCAAACATTTTTAGATAGCGGCAGCTGTGAGTGATTTACTTTAGTATTATGTGATCCTAACGCTAATTACTGATTGCTTACTACTTATGCTCCCCATGTTAAGCATAAGGAGCGCAAAGTACAGTAAGCTTGCGCTGAGAAGCACTAATACCAACCGGGAGGTGATACAGGTGTTGCACTGTCACCTCAATAAACCTAGCGCTAACTCTCATTTATAACCAATACATAACCAATACATACAGTATATGACCAATACAGGTTATAGACATAAAATATATTGACACAAAGGGACCACATGGACCTGAACTTGAGACAACCTAGCACCCACAGTCCTTGTACAAGTGCCCTGCCAAGACCCTCACATATATTGAATGTCTTCAATTCCTTGTCTTTTAGACTTTGCATATCACTAGATGCTTTAATGCTGAAATTTTGCATATTCCATATATTCCATTGTTTGCCACATTGATTTCCCACCCAGTAACTCCGCAACACAATTTTCTTGATCCGCCTGCAAAAGCCAGCAACAGCGGAAACAATATTTCCAAACACTTTGCAGCTCGGAATGGAGATTGCCGTACATCAATGGTTCCCAACCTTGGTCCTCAAGTGTCCCTAAGAAGCCAGATTTTAAGGATACTTTAATGCAGACTGAACACTGAAAACACTGAGCAGCAAATCATATCACATGTGCTGTGCTACTGATATCTGGCCAAAATGGCCGGTGAGGCGAACTGAGGACCAGGGTTGGGAACTACTGTCATATATGACTGTCTGTGTGCCATCACTGGCCATTAATACCTTGCAGTGCATGATGGTGCAGACCGTCAAGTGGTTAAATCACCAATTCGTCTTCATACAAGCAGTTTTGGTGAAATTGAAAGGTAAAAAAAGGTTAAATGAAAGAATATCCAAAACGGATTTATGAAGTGATATCTGTATTTGATCCTTCACCTTATTTACGAAATGTGCTTAAAAGGTTTACTTGTCAAGTAGGATTCGTAGAATCTCAGTTTTATTTGCGAACTACAGAACATCATGAGAAACACTGGCAGCAATTTTCTATTTGCCCATATAAAATTTGTAAACGTTTTACACCCCAAAGGTAATCATGATGACACTGTCTGTTTACTTTCTTTGTTCAATTCTTGAAACGTTTAATAGTTTTGGGGAATATAAAAGCAGCAGTTTCCAAATCCGTGTTTAGACACACGACAGATGTAAGACACATCCACATAGCCAAACAAAGGTGAGGAAACGTTGATTTGTCTGTTACTCTTTTTCAGTGCTTTTTTTCTGGAAAAATAGGTGGGGGTACTCTCGCACCCAGGGAAAAACTGATTATTATGGCGATTTTTCGTGTCCTAACTAATACTCCTTTATTCACACTGGATATATTGCCCCCAGTTAACACATGGATATATTGCCCCAGCTCAAACATGGATATATTGCCCCAGCTCATACATGGGTATATTGCCCCAGCTCACACATGGGTATATTGCCCTCAGCTCACACATGGTATATTGCCCCAGCTCACACATGGATATATTGCCCCAGCTCACACATGGATATATTTCCCCAGGCCAGTTCACATATATATATTGCCTCAGATCACATGAATATATTTCCCCAGGCCAGCTCACATGGATATATTGCCCCAGGCCAGCTCACATGGATACAATGCCCCAGACAGCTCACATGGATATAATGCCCCAGGCCAGCTCACATGGATATTATAGATGAGCCGAACACCCCCGTGTTCGGTTCGACTTCGAACTCGAACAATTTCAAAAGTTCGAGTTCGAACTCGAACACGATCCAAACTCAATGTAAGTCAATGGGACCCGAACGATCGATTTTTAGAGTGCCCTCCAAGAGGGCATATATGCTAGATATTTGCCATAAAAGGTGTATGGGGGTCCGGGTAGTGCCCTGGGGGACAGGAAACAAGGACAAAAAGTTAAAAAAAAACTTTTTAAAGGAACAGTGAGTTTTCCATGAAATAAAGGTTAAGAATAAAAACGAAAAATTCCTTCAATTATCGTGCCTAGGAGGTCCCCATAACCTGCCCGTGAAGTGGCGGATTTGTAGGATTATAGAAACATTTAAAAGCAAAGAATGACATTTCAAATGACGGTAAATGGTTTTCCTTTAATCTATTCATAAACAACTGCTTGGGGCGGCAGCCTGGATGAAAAGAGGAGACGTTTTAGGAGATGCAGAGCAAGTTTAGTGATTTTTTTGGCTAAATTATAGTGACACTTATGCAGACTTTGGATGAAAGTAACAATAGGTGCTTTAAAATTGGGCCTTTAGTGTCGGCAACAGTGCCTTCACACCGTAACCCCTCTGTGGTATTGTGGAAGAGTGCAGGGTTGGACCTGCGGTCAAATATTAAAATTATATGAATCTGGTACAGGTGTCAGGGCACCCAAATATTTGCCTTTGGTGGCAGCAAGTGCCTTCTGTGAGTCCATGATTAGGCAAAATTTGCCCAATCAGGACTGTGAGCCGTGATTGGCATAGTCTTGCACCTGTCTTGCACCTGACCTGTGGCCAGGTGCAAGGCTGTAGCCAATTACAAGCTTCAGGCCAGTGGAAAAGTGCATTGTGCTGCATTGTGGGCGAACATGCGGCGAACACGCGGAAATGTTCGGAGTTCGACGAACAGCCGAACGGGCGATGTTCGAATCGAACTCCGAACAGATCCGAACCGAACGCTCATCCCTAATGGATATTTTGCCCCAGGCCAGCTCAAATGGATATATTGCCCCAGGCCAGCTCAAATGGATATATTGCCCCCAGACCAGCTCACATGAATATATTGCCCCAGGCCAGCTCACATGTATATATTGACCCAGCTCACATGGATATATTGCCCCAGGCCAGCTCACATGGATATATTGCCCCAGAGCAGCTTACATGGGGGCTTTGAAGACTACTTAGAATTTAATGCCATATGCTGGAGTATTTTTTTATTGATATTGTGCTATGTCCTTGGAGTGAGGACTTTCCAGCGGCAGCTCAAAGGTGGGTGGTAGCAACCAAAACTGAACTTTATTTCATGCCGGCCCTGTGGCAGGTAGGCTTTGAAGACTAGTATGCCCCGTTGACTTCTATGAGCCTCCTCAGACCCACCAGCATTAACCCCCTCCCGCTGGACAAACCTGCCCGGCGTTAAGGGGTTAAGGCTGCAGAAGGCTTGAAAAATCACTGGTGGGAGAACGAATGTCCTGCAAGGGAGCAGTATTAGCAGATGTAACCCAGTTGGGGTGCTGAGATCTGCTACACTCTGTACAAATACGATGCAGTACTTTGTCCTTGTTCTAAGTTAGATTTGTATTGCCATTAATTGTCTAATAAGAAATGATGCTGTCTAAAAAGTCTTGGAATAGCCTAGTTTCTAAGCCTGCCTCCAGTGGTTTCCCTAGTTGGTACGTGCGTGTAAGGCGTTGGTACCTGCTAAACAAGTTTTGAGCCCAGTGTGCAGTATTACATGCAAACAGGGGAGGGTGGAGGTGGATTGCTGGCTTTGGACCATAGACATGCTGGAGGAGAAGGACAGAACAAAAGGACTATCAAGTCTCCGGTAGGGATGCAATAGAGAGAGTGGGAGATGTAGTTTACTAGTCTTTAATGATGCAGGAACCAAGAGACAGGCAGGAGGGTTTTCTTCGTTGGCAGGATAGTTCTTGGTAGGTAGGAGGGTTCTTGGTAAGGTATGAAAATGTTGGTAAGGTACAAGGATCTTGGCAAGGCACAAGGATCTTGGTAAAGCACAAGGATCTTGGTAAGGTAGGTTGGGGAAGCAATGGAAATCAGGGTCTGAGGAGCAACAACAGGTACTGTAGGTCTCTACTTTGAGAGCTAACGGCTACAATGTTAGAGCACTAGCTATTTCGAGGCATAGACTTTTATTAGGGGCAGCCAGTGCTTAATTTGTCACGTGTTTCGTTAGAGTGAGCTGCAGCAAGGGAAGGCCAGAAGTAATAGGGCAGCGCAGGAAAGGTGCTGCCATCGTGATCAAGATAAAGCACTGATTTGGGCTTTTCTGTGGTGGCAACGGTGTGATCCCTATGTATACAGCTGTGTATTTGTTTGTATCTCTGTGTCATATGCTTTTCCCTGTTACTGGCCAAAAGGAGGTATTGCAGCCCTGGGCTACATGAGGGGCCACCTGGGGATATGGGTTTTTAACACATATCTCCAGCCAGTTTTAGAAAGTGTTAGCAGCTCAAGTATCCTGCCCATGGTTCCTAAAATTTAGGGTCATATTCTGGGGACCTATTGCAATAAACAAAATTCTTTCGCATTGCTCCAGTAGTACACCAAACTGACTATACTCGATATCGGAACACCAGAAATTGCCTTGCAGATTGAATGACGACATGAAAATAATTACTTGGTGGGGGGAAATTATGCAGAAATATTGGTGAGTTCCCACACTTCCTTATGTTGGACTTGATCCCTGCTTACTGTCAGGGTGGCCCCCGCATAAGCTGTGATGGGACAGCAAACAAAAAGACCCTAAACTGACAGGCTGGTCCTTAGAATGGCCGAATCTATTCTTAGGATAGGAAATAACTTTGTTGGATGGAGCACAACACTGGAGCCAAATAAATACAGACAAGACATAATAGCAGTGAGTGATATGGCAATAAGCAGGGTCAGTATATTGAACGGTGCATGGTACAATGAGGGTTAATACAGAGGCAAGGTTGGTAAAGAAGAAGAAGGTTCAGTACACGGGTAATCCAAACAGAGGCAGAAAGGATTAAGGTAGAAAGGTAAGGTCACAGAATGAGCAGGTTTGATACGTGGAATAAACAGAGGCACAAGGAAATACAAAGTAAGAACTGGAAGAAATAACCACTTTGTCCCAAATTAAATAATCTGGAATACTCCAAAAAATTTTTACGAATTCTAGTATTTTCAGAATAAAGGTGCTCCGGACACAAACTGCCACACGTGAACCTGGCTTGAGCACTGGAGCAGATCACAGCACATGCTGGGATTTTCTGGACAGCTCCAGTGTGGGACATACTGCCCGGAGTCTCACTGACTCTGTACATCATGTATGGGGAGAAACCGTGCACAGCGCTCCCAGCATATGTACACATTGGTAGCTGAAGCAACAAGGATATTGCGTCTCTCCCGCTGTAATCTTCCTCTAAAATATCACATTCTGTCACATTCTGAAATTCGTAAGAATATAAAATCTGGGATCCTTGGGCTCTCAATCGTTTCAGCTAAGGGGTGCTCAGTCTTATTGTTTATGTTTATGTAAATATTTGTGTTTTTTCTTCTATAAAATGTGTAGTATTCACTCACCGAAAACCTGACATCATGAAGCTGATCTTTCTGGCAATGCTCCTGTTCCTATGGGTTTCTCCAATGAGCATGACATTTACTAACATTGTTATACGAGTCAAACAAAACGCCTTTGATAATTGTGAGTTGTGTCGTAAATCCTTTAACTTGCAGGGAATTGTGGGAAGTATAGAATGCCGAAGAGCCAAAGTTGAACATATTTACTGACATTATCTCAGATTTCCATATATTCTGTATTCAGATTTGTATGTGTATATATGTATGTGCCAGCAGATTTGGCACCTTGTGCAGCATTCTTTAGCTAGAACATTATGGAAAACATCCAAGAACCTTCCTTGCTAGAGGTTTCCAACTTGCTAGCTGATTAATTAAATAATGAACTCATAACAAGTCACGGTGGAGTGGTCACTGTAATATGAACTACTCCCACCACAAAGAGGGGGAAAAAGTGGATGAACATCACTGCGGTCTGCATCTTGACTCCACCACTATGAACATTGCGTATACTCCATCTTGAAAAGCACCGGCAGGTGCCCTGATACTGAGTATACTCGATCTGGTCTAGTTCTGGAGCAATGCAAAGGAATTTTGTTCACTGCAAACAAAATTGATTTGCAAATGGGCTGTAGAAAGTGTCCCTAAAAGTGCAACACTAGGTCAGCCGTCGTGCTGAATTTATTTGCAAAGCTTTAAGATCTGTTTTTACTGCAAGGAGCTCAAGCAAAAATGTAAATGTAGTAGTGCTTTATGGCCAGTAGAAGAAGCCCTCTGCATGTTACCCAGGACATACTTGAAAACGAGAGAAATCTCAATCTATACTTCCTGGTAAAAGAACTTTATAAATAAATAAACATTGGACTTACCAGCAGTGAACATATACAGAGGGATACCTCTGTATATATTTACGACATGGCTAAAGGAACGTAATTTTCCATAAAACCACTGGGTCTTGCCATTGGTTTTATGGAAAATTGTTTGGTATTGGAGGAGTTAACTAGTGGTCCTCAGGACCGTTAAAATTAATTTTGGATTTTTATGGGGGTTCTTTCTAGCTGATGTTTCTACCACTACTTCTATTTTATTTTTTTAAGAAGTTGAGTTCATCATATATGGGGGTTTGTGACCGAAACCCTTGAGTCAGACTACACCGACAAAATCAGGAGAATTAAGTAGCTGAAGTAGTGGAATATACCTTTCTTTAGCAGCTTTAATTTCATCGACTAATAATTTTCGTCAAAGACTTTGTCGACTAAATTATTTTTGTGCATAAGACTAAATAAAAACTAAGCTATTTTGACTAAAACTATGACGAAACTCCATTGACATTTTAGTCTACTAATAAAAACCACACTAAAATGATAGGGAGGGACTATCTGGGAAGAGATCCAGTCAGAGGTGATCTCAAGCAAGAGAGAAATTATGAATTTTCTATATTCAAATAGGATGTCTACTCCAGGAGTATATAATGAGTGTAGAAATTCTAGAGAAATGCTTAAATAGTGCAGAAAACACATTAAAAACATTAGATTTTAGTTAAATCTACTTTAGTTTTAGTCGACTAAAATCTTGTGACGTTTAGTCGACTAAAACTAGACTAAAACTAAATAGCATTTTAGTAAGAAGACAAAAGGGGTTTCTCAGAGAGAGTCGACCTCCCTGTACGGTGACATTTCAGGGCCATTCGGTTATTCAGAGAGCAAGCAGTTCGCCAACTTTTGGCGAACTGCCTGCACGTACGGTGACTGTTCGAGGGCAGTGAAATCCCCATAGAGAAGCAATGGTTAACCTTTTCAGAGACATTGAACAGCAGTGAAAAGTTGCCAAAGTGCCCTGCTGTGCGGTGGTTTCATTCGGCAGGTTTATTCAGGTGAATCCCATATCCCAATGTTAAAAATATTCCCGTTTTTACACATTATTTTATAAACCGTTTATTATTTTAATCTGCAGCAAAAAGTTTTTCCAGCAAAATTTTTTGCCTTTTTTTTAAAGCGGTTTTTATTTTTTCAGTAACAGACCTTTTAATTATCATGCATAGGACCTCATATGTAAACTCCATACATTTTCGTTCATTCGGTAATTTTTTTGCAAACATCGTTTCAATTTTGACACTTACAATCGTATTGTTTTGGTTTTTTTACCCTGTTTGTCTGCTTGTCGGGTTTTTTTGGCAGTTGGTCTGCGCTGTGGAACCCGGCTTGGTGACTTTTTCTGACATGTTCGGCGTGTTTTTTGTGGCGGTTTCGGTGGGTTTTTCGTCATTTTTTTGGCAGGCTTTCGACAGGTTTGACAGCTTTTCAACAGGTTTTCCCCGCACTCCGGGGACCTGTGGTGAATGCTGAATCCACGCAGGGTGGGAAACTTTGATTCCTTGAAGTGCAGGGAACGAGAGAGCACCGAAATGTTTCCGACATTACCGCCCTAAATAAATATGTACTGTCAAAATTAACATTGTTCTCTAGCACCTTCGCCGCAATGTCTATTCTAAGCCTATACTCAGTTCAGTCCTTCTGATTATATATGAGAATTTCAGGAGCTAAAACGGGACTGCATAAATCAATATGACTCGAGGAAGGTGGTATATTGACACCTAGTGTCAATGAGAAGGCGAGTAATGGCAGTGGTATTGCTCATTTTATATGTGACAAATGGACAATGCCATCGCTTTGGAGCTAAAAATAAGTAAATCATGCGCTTTTCATCCACTTCAGCTTGGAGCCCGATATATAATGTCACGTATTAGCAGTTCTGTAAAAAGGTGTCCAATTTGTATTCCTCTAAGTTCCGGACTATCCACCTCTTGCGGGGAAATCTTTTTATTCATATAGCCTTTATAGAGATTATAAATTCTTCCTTTCTTATTCAGGTTTTCTGTTTGGTATCCACTACTTGTGGAACTTGATGGCAGCCATTAAAAGCTACATGTAGGCCTGTGTCAAGGAGTTAGCCAGGGCATAATTAGGAGAATAATCAACAATGGAAACATTCTTGGTGCAAGTGACACACTGGTGGGCAAAGTGATGAATCTGAAAGAGTAGGTACTAATTTAGGTTCTTGTTAAACATCACATATATTCTATGTATATATTCACATTTTAACCTCTTCGTTAAGTAGACTCTTCTCATGTAGCGCACTGCCACACGTTCAACCTGCAATGTCACAGCGTGCCATACAAGCCCAGACGTCCATACATACCAGTGAAACAGAGATATTATTGCGTAGTTCGTTTACAGTTCTCACATAGGATATAGGGCTGAATGTTCACGCCGTGTTGGCTTATGTCCGCTGTACAACATAACAGTCAGCATTTCATCACTGTTCTTAACTTATTCCCTGCACAGAGTCTGGCACATGAGTGATCGATGTGTAATTTAGTATTTGAGGAGTAAGATAGTACGATTACTCAGTCTTACTATGACGTCCAGGGCAGCCATCAGAGGGTGACAGCCCATGATATGTTCAGGGGCCCAGTGGCTCCAGGGGGCCCTGGCCTTTGCAATCTCTGTGCAGCTTATCTATATATCACAGCTGTAAGGACCCCTCCATGCCATCCATGGCTGACCCAGCAAGATACAAACAAATTTCCCGGTGCGCCTGTGCCAGGTTAAGTGGCAGAAGAAATCTCTCCCACCAGGGAGCACATTTTATTCCCTTGGGGTGAATTGGAGGCAAAAATATATTTTAGTTATTTTATTGAGTGTAGGTAGGGGAATTAAGGGGCCCTGACCAGTGCTTTAGTAAGGAGCGCCGTGAATTATTTTTTTTAAAATTTATTTGCAAAGTATTTTACCAGGAAGGATGCATTGAGATTTCTCCTGGTTTCAAGTATATACTGGGTTAAATCCGATGGCAGTCCTCCTGATGACGTCCCTCAATATCGAAGTAAGATGTTCTCACTAGGGATGAGCTGTTCGGGTTCGGACGGTTCGGGGTTCGACCCGAACTTAGCCTGTTCGAGCAGATCGCGAACACCGAACATTTCCGGGTGTTCGCCGCATGTTCGACCACAATGGAGCACAATGCATTTTCCCACTGGCCTGAAGCTTGTATTTGGCTACAGCCTTGCACCTGACCACAGGTCTGGTGCAAGACTGGTTCAACACTATGCCAATCACCGCTCAGAGTCCTGATTGGGCAAATTTTGCCCAATCATGGGCTCACAGAGATAAGTCCCGCAGCAGACTATATAACGTTTCCACGCAGCGCTTCTGCACGCATTTCAGAGGAGATTTCAGAGGAGATAGTTGTGTCTTGTTACTGCCAGTCTGCCACGCTACTGGGGGGGTCTGGGGGGGTCTCATTTCTACCAAATATCAGGGAATTTAGGTGATGTGTGTCTTGTCACTGTGCCAGCAATTTTTTTGGGGGTTTACAACTTTGTTGAAACCATTTGTGAATTGAGGTGATCTTCTGTGTCTTGTCACACAGCCAGCAAGTCTTTTTGGGGCTCACTAATTGCTTTAAAACATTTGTGAATTGAGGTGATGTGTTTCTTGTCACATATCCAGTACCACGCAGTATTTTGGGGCTCACTAATTTCTTTAAAACATTTGTGAATTGAGGTGATCTTCTGTGTCTTGTAACCCAGCCAGCAAGTTTTTTTGGGGCTCACTAATTTCTTTAAAACATTTGTGAATTAAGGTGATCATCTGTGTCTTCTCACACAGCCAGTACCACGCAGTACTTTGGGGCTCACTAATTTCTACAAAACATTTGTGAATTGAGGTGATCTGTGTCTCGTCACACATCCAGTACCACGCAGTATTTTGGGGCTCACTAATTTCTACAAAACATTTGTGAATTGAGGTGATCTGTGTTTCGTCACACATCCAGTACCACGCAGTATTTTGGGGCTCACTAATTTCTACAAAACATTTGTGAATTGAGGTGATCTGTGTCTCGTCACACATCCAGTACCACGCAGTATTTTGGGGCTCACTAATTTCTAGAAGACATTTGTGAATTGAGGTGATCTGTCTCTTGTCACACAACCAGTACCACGCAGTATTTTGGGGCTCACTAATTTCTACAAAACATTTGTGAATTGAGGTGATCTGTGTCTCGTCACTGGCTGCCAGCTATCAGTGTGTCTCACTGAGTTATACGGAGTTCTTTAAATCTTTATACCAGAGTTGAATCAGAGTTCTGTATATATTAATCCAGCCCTCAAAATTTCCACTCGCATACTCGCGTTTTGCGAGGGGAAATTGAGCGCTGGCGAGTGACACTGCACACGCATGCAGCAAGATAAAGTCTATCGTGCTGCCTGCGCTGCATTTTCAGCCGGCGGCCGTGTTGTTTTTTTTCTCCAGGTCAGCCTGTCTTTTTTTTTCCAGCAAATGGGACTTGGCCGGAATCATTTCCTGGGAGGAGGGGGGGTTGCAAATACTCACCCGCGGCACCTCTACCAGACCATCCTGCTGCACGCTGGATCTTTCTCCTTCACGCTGGGCCCCTTATCTTCCGGGCACAGCGTGAAGGATAATCTCCGCCCCCTCATTCTACTCTCCAGGTTAGTTAAATGAAGGGGGGTGAAATAAACGGCAGGGGTGAAATGGAGAGAAAGAGATGAATTGGGGGGGAGATGAAATGAAAGATGAATTGGGGGAGATGAAATGAAAGATGAATTGGGGGTGAGATGAAATGAAAGATGAATTGGGGAGATGAAATGAAAGATGAATTGGGGGGAGATGAAATGAAAGATGAATTGGGGGAGATGAAATGAAAGATGAATTGGGGGAGATGAAATGAAAGATGAATTGGGGGAGATGAAATGAAAGATGAATTGGGGAGATGAAATGAAAGATGAATTGGGGGGAGATGAAATAAAAGATGAAAGGGGGGAGATTGAAATGAAAGATGAATTGGGGGGAGATGAAATGAAAAATTAATTGGGGGGAGATGAATTGAGGGGGAGATGAAATGAAAGATGAATTGGGGGGAGATGAAATGAAAGATGAATAGGGGGAGAATGATGAAAGATGAATTGGGGGTGAGATTAAATGAAAGATGAATTGGGGGAGATGAAATGAAAGAATTGGGGGGAGATGAAATGAAAGATGAATTGGGGGCAGATGAAATGAAAGATGAATTGGGGGAGATGAAATGAAAGATGAATTGGGGGGGATGAAATGAAAGATGAATTGGGGGGAGATGAAATGAAAGATGAATTGGGGGAGATGAAATGAAAGATGAATTGGGGGAGATGAAATGAAAGATGAATTGGGGGGGATGAAATGAAAGATGAATTGGGGGTGAGAAATGAAAGATGAATTGGGGGAGATGAAATGAAAGATGAATTGGGGGAGATGAAATGAAAGATGAATTGGGGGAGATGAAATGAAAGATGAAAGGGGAGATGAAATGAAAGATGAATTGGGGGGGAGATGAAATGAAAAATGAATTGGGGGAGATTGAATTGAGGGGGAGATGAAATGAAAGATGAATTGGGGGAGATGAAATGAAAGATGAATAGGGGGAGATTAAAAAAAGATGAATTGGGGGTGAGATGAAATGAAAGATGAATTGGGGGGAGATGAAATGAAAGATGAATTGGGGGAGATGAAATGAAAGATGAATTGGGGGAGATGAAATGAAAGATGAATGGGGGGAGATGAAATGAAAGATGAATTGGGGGGAGATGAAATGAAAGATGAATTGGGGGCAGATGAAATGAAAGATGAATTGGGGGAGATGAAATGAAAGATGAATTGGGGGGAGATGAAATGAAAGATGAATTTGGGGGGAGATGAAATGAAAGATGAATTGGGGGGAGATGAAATGAAAGATGAATTGGGGGGGAGATGAAATGAAAGATGAATTGGGGAGAATGAAATGAAAGATGAATTTGGGGCAGATGAAATGAAAGATGAATTGGGGGGAGATGAAATGAAAGATGAATTGGGGGTGAGATGAAATGAAAGATGAATTGGGGGAGATGAAATGAAAGATGAATTGGGGGGAGATGAAATGAAAGATGAATTGGGGGGGATGAAATGAAAGATGAATTGGGGGGAGATGAAATGAAAGATGAATTGGGGGAGATGAAATGAAAGATGAATTGGGGGGGATGAAATGAAAGATGAATTGGGGGAGATGAAATGAAAGATGAATTGAGGGAGATGAAATGAAAGATGAATTGGGGGGAGATGAATTGGGGAGAAATGAAAGATGAATTGGGGGGAGATGAAATGAAAGATGAATTGGGGGTGAGATGAAATGAAAGATGAATTGGGGGAGATGAAATGAAAGATGAATTGGGGGGAGATGAAATGAAAGATGAATTGGGGGGAGATGAAATGAAAGATGAATTGGGGGGAGATGAAATGAAAGATGAATTGGGGGAGATGAAATGAAAGATGAATTGGGGAGATGAAATGAAAGATGAATTGGGGGAGATGAAATGAAAGATGAATTGGGGGGGATGAAATGAAAGATGAATTGGGGGAGATGAAATGAAAGATGAATTGGGGGGAGATGAAATGAAAGATGAATTGGGGGGAGATGAAATGAAAGATGAATTGGGGAGATGAAATGAAAGATGAATTGGGGAGATGAAATGAAAGATGAGTTGGGGAGATGAAATGAAAGATGAATTGGGGAGATGAAATGAAAGATGAGTTGGGGGAGATGAAATGAAAGATGAATTGGGGAGATGAAATGAAAGATGAATTGGGGGGAGATGAAATGAAAGATGCATTGGGGGGAGAAATGAAAGATGAGTTTGGGCAGATGAAATGAAAGATGAATTGGGGGGAGATGAAATGAAATGGAAAGAAAGATGAATTGGGGAGAAATGGAGAGAGATGAATGAAGAGGAGGAGATGAATGGGGAGAGAGAAATGAAATAAATGGGGAGAGAGAAATGAAATAAATGGGGAGAGAGATGAATTGGGCAAAAGAAATTAAAGGGAGGGAGAAATGAATTCAAGTGGGGAGAGAAATTAATTAAAGGGGGCCCCTTGGCAGAAAAAATGTTCCCCACCCCTGGTGTAAACTGAGGGAAAGTAAAAAGCTGCCAGCGCGCCGGAAGTGACGCCAGAACCAGCGCCGCTACTACAACTCCCGCTAGAGGCCATAATTGGTGAAATGGTGGTGTAGGCATTTGAGGTTATGCCAAATATATCCTATTTATAAAGAGACGAGTGATACAGAAGGAGCAAAAAAAAGAAAAAATGGGGATGGAAGTATCGCAGACGAAAATTAATGGATTCATCTATATAAGAATCCAAGGGGGAAACCTGACTTTGGGGTCTTCTAACTTCTAGTGATAACCTGGCATATGAATAATGGGAGTATTAGGTTCCACTTGATATATTGGATGCATAAACACCAAATTAATTTGGTCCTAAAAAATGTTGGAGAGGAGTCTGTACTTAATGGATGATAGTACTTGTCTGGGTCTGGTGCCTGGGTATACATGTATCTGATGCCTGGATATTAAGGTTTATTATTTTGTAACTTTATTCTGAATAAAACCTTTAACAGTGTAATTTCATAAAATAATTTAAGAAGGCGTGTTTAGGGGCGGAGTTTAGGGAAGGGTAGGTGGGGTAACTGGTGGTGAGTAACTCTTATGGTCTGGCTAGTAGCTTGGGACTTGAAATTTTGAGCCCTGTATTAATCTATATATCACTCACCATGTCTGAAAGAACAAAAAGGACAGGCAGACGCTCCCAGACACAGATAAGAGGGCAAGCACTAGCCAGTCCAAGGCATCACATGTCAGAGCTGCTCCAGTGCAGAGCTCTGTTGTCTCAAAGAACACATGCAGGAACTCTGTTGTCTGGGAGTTCTTTAAGAAATGTGCAGTAGAGCGCAGCGTTGCTATTTGTAATCTATGTGTCAGGGTTGCGGGCTCCGCGGCGTTTGGTTCGGCCACTCCCTTCTTATCGGGCTTGTGCCCGGAGGGTGCGGCTGGGGCCGACAAGAGTGCCTGGCGGTTCCTCGGGACCCGACTCACCTTCTGTGGCGGTTCATGTTCCCCAGGGAGGAGGGAGGCCGGGTCCTGGGTCACCTGCAGTGGGCCTCCGCCGGAGCCCAAGGCTACAGGCGCAGAGCAGGCTTCAGAATGGACGCGCGTGCGCCCAGGCTCCACCAATATGGCGGCCGGGCTGCGGCGCACATCCATGACGTCATCGGCGTCTCGGGCAGGGGGAGGAGCTTAGCGGGTATTTAAACCTAGGAGACCACTTCTTCCTCGCTTCGCTATTATAGCAGTTCCCCAGTGTAGCATTCCTTACTAGTATATCTTGCCTGACGTGTATGACCCAGAAAGTGACCCTTTACTACAAGTATTTCTCCTATCCTGACCTGGCTTGTGACCTTGACTTTGCATTCCTATCTGAACCCCTTGAACTCCACGTATCCTGCACCCGGGATCCCTGACAGAATATCGAAGCCAAAAATGGAGCTCGCCGATGTCGCAGGAGCATTGGACACCCTGTCACAACAGGTGAACACCTTGACCTGCTCCATGAGAGATCTACAAAACGGACAACGGCACCTCCAGGAACAGTTCCTAACGTTCCAGACCACCTTACCTACCCACCCATTGGAAGTAACCCACATTCCAGAACCTCGTATACCCATGCCGGAACGGTATTCAGGCAGACAAGACCATTTCCAGGCCTTTGTGACTTCTTGCAAACTCCTTTTTTCCCTGAATCCACGGACTTATTATAGTGATTAAATCAAAATCCGTACTACTATATCACTGCTGACTGGAGAAGCACAAGCATGGGCTCATAATCTCTTGCGATCTCAGAACCCAGTAATGGAGACATGGCCACTCTTCCTCAATACTATGGCAGCAATGTTTGATGATCCACTCCGGGCCAGTACTGTAGAAAACGGTCTTCGTTCCTTACATCAAGGTCGTCGTTCGGTGGAGGCTTATGTCATCGATTTCTGTCGCCTTGCCTGTGAAACAGGATGGAATGATATCGCCTTGATAGGACAATTCCGTCTTGGTCTCTCAGAGGCTCTGAAAGATGAAATCACACGGGTTGGAGTTCCCTCATCTTTGGAGAACCTGGTTCAATTGGCTATCCAGATCGATAGAAGACTCCGTGAACGTACAAGAAAGAGATCGGCTTCCTATGTACCCATGGCTCATCCCCAGGCAATGACACCTGGCAACCAAGTGGCATTACCCACACCAGAGGAACCTATGGAGGTTGGTTTTGCACAGGGTCGTCTTCCCTCCGAAGAATTACATCGACGACGTATGCATAACCTCTGTCTCTATTGTGGTCGACCACACCATATCGCACGTTATTGCCCAGAAAAGAACAAGGGTTGTTAGATATTAATTCTACTAATGATATATGCTGCTAACTGTCTCTCTGAGCACTTGCTAACATTGACCATTAATCTAGTCTGGTCTTCTCTGCATCTAGGCCTTTTGCTCATGATTCTTAATTCTGCTTTTCTAATGATGTACCTTTGTTCTGCTGTCTCAGCTACTTTTTGTTTTTCTGTACCTTGATCATTTCTGCTCATCTCTTTATTGACATAACTTCATTTGACCAAGCCGATTATTGATTTGATCCTAAAAGACGAGTTCATGTCGACCTGACCAATGTTAATTGATAACTTGCTACGTGCGGTGATGGCTTTCACTATTAATTAATCTAAGCCCCATCTCTTAATATACTTTAATGCAATTAATCTATGCAATGTATGTTTCTGATTGGTGAGCTGCGTCTCACCCGATTTTGTACCACCCTGTGTTCTCCCCATTCCTCCCCTTCTTTTTTCCTGTATCCTCCCACCTGAATCCTTTAAAAGACCTATCTCAAGAATAAATCAACAGAATGATTGCACACGAGATACTGCTTGTTCGTGTCTTTTCCTTCTCCGATCGATCGCGTGGCGGCTGATACATAGAAGGCGAGGTGTGAAGATAGGTGTCGAGAGAACACTTACAGCAGGTAACTCCAGTCCCCTCCTTCGTCTCGTGCACCTGTCTACTTCAAGTGGTTGCACTCCCTTGTTGACGCTACCTCTTGTGTTGCAGTGGGGAGAGAAGACGCAAACCCTAGCCGCGATGGTTGATTCGGAGCGAGTGGAAATTTTCCTCGATAAAGCATTAGCTGAAGCTTTCTGTATTCCTGTAATAAAGAAACCCTTCCCCTTGCAGATACAGGTTGTCGATGGGTCTTCTTTGCCCTCTGGGCCGGTTACCAAGGAAACGGTGCCACTACAGGTGACCATAGGTTCTGGGCATAGTGAAGTAATACGATTTGACATCGTTAACATGCCATTATTCCCGATTATATTGGGACTTCCCTGGCTTCGTCAGCATGATCCTCGGATCTCCTGGTCTTCTGGCACGTTCACTTTTGCTTCCTCCTACTGTACCCAGCACTGTCTCTTGCCACGTTTTCATGTTGTGAATACTGTATTGGATACTAATATGACACCACAATATCAAACCGTTCTTCCTAAAGTCTACTCCTCATTCTCAGATGTCTTTGATGAAAAGGTGTGGAGGTTCTACCTCCCAGAAGGCCATACGATTGCCCGGAGCACCTATTCCTTATGGAAGACTGTATCCGCTATCGGAACCCGAATTGCAGGTACTAAAAGGTTATATACAAGAGAATCTCGACAAGGGTTTTATCCGGCATTCTACATCTCCAGCGGGAGTAGGCATCTTTTTTGTAGGGAAGAAAGACGGCAGTCTTCGTCCCTGTGTTGACTATCGTGAACTCAACCGTATAACGATTAAAAATAGATACCCTCTCCCCTTGATCTCGGAATTGATCGAGTGTCTCCAGGGGGCAACCGTCTACTCTAAGATCGACTTAAAAGGAGCATACAACCTTGTCAGAATGCGACAAGGTGATGAATGAAAGACAGCATTTAGGTCGCGCTACGGCCATTTTGAATACATGGTGATGCCGTTTGGACTTTGTAATGCCCCTGGCACATTCCAAGATTTCCTTAACGATATCTTCTGAGACCTGCTGGATCAGTATGTCGTGATTTACTTGGATGATATCCTTGTTTTCTCTTGTTCCCTTGCAGACCACAGAGGCCATGTAGCAACGGTACTGACTCGTCTTCGAACCCATCGGCTGTATGCAAAAATTGAGAAATGCGTCTTCGATGCTACAAAGATAGAGTTCCTTGGATTCCTGTTCACTCCCGGACGTATTGCCATGGATCACAAGAAGGTAGCAGCCATTAATACCTGGCCCGTACCCATTGATAAGAAGGCCGTCCAACGATTCATTGGTTTCGCCAATTTCTATAGACGTTTTATACAGGGGTTTTCCTCGATTATTCTACCCCTTACTGTGTTGACTAAACAACAGACCAAATTCAGCTGGACGGCAGAGGCACAACACGCTTTTGATACTTTAAAACAACATTTCAGTACTGCACCTGTTTTGGTTCTACCTGACCCTTCACAGCCGTATGAAGTAGAGGTCGATGCCTCGTCTATTGGAATCGGGGCTGTTCTATCTCAGAGGAGACCTCTGGAACGAGCTCTACATCCTGTAGCATATTACTCCAGGAAGTTAACCCCCGCCGAGATCAATTACGACGTCAGCGACAGAGAATTAGTAGCCATAAAATGTGCTCTGACAGAATGGCGTCATCTGTTAGAGGGTGCTCTTCATCCCTTTATGGTCTTCACCGACCACAAGAATCTGGAGTACCTCAGGACTGCCAAACGACTTAATCCACGTCAAGCCAGATGGTCGCTGTTCTTTTCGCGTTTTGACTTTCAGGTGACATACAAACCCGGTACTCAGAACAAGAAAGCAGATGCTTTATCACGCCTCTCTTCATCGACATGTCCAATAACTATCAGTGATACGATCCTTTCTTCCCCTAGATTCCTTGGTGTTACTACGACTATCATGCAACAGATGCGTTCTCATACCGATTCTACCGTTCAACCACAAGTAGCCAGACTCCAAACACGACACAAGCAATGTCTGGTCCCTATCCAAGAACAATTGGCGGTGTTACAACAATTCCATGATACCCCAGGAAGCGGTCATCCAGGAATAAGAAAAACCAAGGATCTGATAACACGTTACTTCTGGTGGCCGACCCTAGCTCAAGATGTGGAAAAGTTCGTAAACTCCTGTTCTGTGTGTGCTTGTGCTAAACATAGCACAAAGAAATCTGTGGCTCTTCTCCAACCTCTTCCGGTACCCGAACAACCATGGTCGCACATCACTGTTGATTTCATTGTAGAACTTCCTCCATCACACAATTATACCACTATTATGGTGACTGTAGACCGTCTGACTAAGATGGCTCATTTCACTCCGGTTCAAGGTTTGCCTACTGCTGCACAGACAGAGGAGGGAGGCCGGGTCCTGGGTCACCTGCAGTGGGCCTCCGCCGGAGCCCAAGGCTACAGGCGCAGAGCAGGCTTCAGAATGGACACGCGCGCGCCCAGGCTCCGCCAAAATGGCAGCCGGGCTGAGGCGCACGTCCATGACGTCATCGGCGTCTCGGGCAGGGGGAGGAGCTTAGCAGGTATTTAAACCTAGGAGACCACTTCTTCCTCGCTTCGCTATTATAGCAGTTCCCCAGTGTAGCATTCCTTACTAGTATATCTTGCCTGACGTGTATGACCCGGAAAGTGACCCTTTACTACGAGTATTTCTCCTATCCTGACCTGGCTTGTGACCTCGACTTTGCATTCCTATCTGAACCCTTTGAACTCCACGTATCCTGCCCCGGGATCCCTGACATATGTCAGATGAGGCTTAAGCGTGGGACAGATACCGGACACTTGGGT
Organism: Leptobrachium leishanense; assembly: GCA_009667805.1. Lineage (NCBI taxonomy): Eukaryota > Metazoa > Chordata > Amphibia > Anura > Megophryidae > Leptobrachium > Leptobrachium leishanense. Next base: position 35,732,544 of record CM019074.1, on the reverse strand, counting down.
ACCACGTGCTTGAGGCGACATATTAACAAGTGCCACACATCCCGTTGGCGCAAAACTTTGCGTAGGTCCTCCTCCTCATCATCTGTCTCTACCCCCACTGAATGTCCTGCCATGTCATTGCCTACAACCTCCACCGACAGGGATGATGCTACAGTAATGGATGTACCAGCTCCTTCCTCACAATGTGACATCATCCCAGTGGCTGAAGATTTACGCAGTCAGATTACGTTGCCACAGCTGCTGCAGCGAAAGAAAAAATATAGTCCCAACCATCCCCAAGCACAGCATCTAAATGCCAGCTTAACAAAATTACTCGCATTGCAGCTGCTGCCTTTCCAGCTGGTGGACTCTGCTCCCTTCCGTGAATTTGCTGAATGTGCTGTACCACAGTGGCAGGTTCCAAAACGCCATTACTTTTCACGCAAGGCCATTCCAGCACTATACCAGCACGTGGAAGACAATGTTATCCAGTCTTTGGGAAAGGCAGTCAGCAGCAAGGTGCATGTGACTTTAGACACGTGGTCCAGCAAGCATGGACAGGGTCGTTACATTTCCTTCACGGCACACTGGGTAACTCTGATTGCAGCTGGGAGGGATCCAAGATGGGGTTCTGTGCTGGAGCTTGTTCATCCACCACGCCTCCAGAAAGCTGCTTGTATGAGGTCTGTCTGCTCCACCCCCACCTCTTCCTCCTCCTCCTCCTCTTTCTCTGTCTCTGGCGAAGTGGCAGTTAAACCGATGCCTGACAGTGTCTACGCAATGGCTCAAGCAAAAAGATGCCATACTGTGCTTGAGCTGGTTTGTTTAGGGGACAGGAGCCACACTGGGTCAGAAATTTTGTCAGCTCTGCAGGGGCAGGTGCAGAGATGGTTAACACCACACCAGCTTCAGCTGGGAATGATCGTCTGCGATAATGGCAGCAACCTTCTCTCCGCCCTACGCAAGGGTAAATTGACGCATGTAATATGCCTAGCACACGTCCTAAATCTGGTGGTACAGCGTTTCCTAACCAAGTACCCAGGGCTGCCAGAGCTTCTCATCCAGGCCAGAAAAGTCTGCAGCCACTTCAGACGGTCATTCCCAGCAAGCGTTCGCCTGGCAGAAATTCAAAGAGAATTTCACCTTCCCACAAACCGTCTGATCTGTGACATGCCCACCAGGTGGAACTCGACATTAGCAATGCTGCACGCGTCTGCACAAGCAGCAGAGAGCCATCAACGAGTACCTGTGTGAGTATGGCACAAGGACAGGTTCAGGTCAACTTGCTTCCCCCCCCGCAGTGGCTGATGATCAAGGATGCATGCACTGTACTGTCACCATTTGAGGAGGCAGCGAGGATGGTGAGCAGGGACAGTGCATGCATCAGTGACACAATTCCTTTAGTGTTCCTGCTGGAGCACACTCTGCAGGGAATTATAGATGTGGCTCTAGAGGCAGAGCAGCGGGAGGAAGAGGAGGCCTTCCCTAGCTCTGAAGGCCCCAGTCTTTCCGCAGACAGCATTCCAGCGGGTCCTCCTAAGATCAGACAGGAGGAGGAGGATGATGAGGAGGAGAAATATTTAAGTAGTGGGGGCATTGAAGGTGGGTATTCCTCAAGGTAGGGTTTTGTGTGCCCAGAAACACAAGGATTAGTACGTGGCTGGGAAGAGGAAGTGCACGATGGGGTCATCCTCCTCATTGACCAGGAAGACTCGGAAGCTAATGCCATCTCCAACCTACGCTGCATGGGCTCCCTTATCCTGCAAAGCCTGGTAAAGGACCCCAGGATTCATGCTATCAAGGAGAGGGATCATTACTGGTTGGCAAGCCTTCTTGATCCACGATACAAGGGTAAAGTTGCAGAGCTCATCCTCCCGCACAGAGGGAGCACAGGATGAAAAAACTTGAGGACGCTCTAAAGCGACACTTGTGTAACACCTTTTCAGGCACTGGTAGGTTACCAAGTGATGACACAGGTGCTTCTGAGGCTGCTGATGAACAGAGGAATAGTGGTGAAGGCCCTGGCCGCTTGACTGATGCCTTTTTAATTTTTTTTAGTCCACGACACCCAGGGACGTCAAATGTAGGCACCCATTGCCAGCGTCTTCACCACATGGTGCAGGACTACCTAGGGGCAAGGGCAGTCCTGGATACCTTTCCAGCAGATGATCCACTGGCTTACTGGGTGTTGAGATTGGATCACTGGCCAGAACTTAGCCAATATGCTATGCAGCTACTAGGTTGCCCTTCATCCAGCGTGCTTTCTGAAACGACGTTCAGTGCCGCTCGAGGTTTTGTTACAGACAAAAGAGTGCGTCTGTCCACCGACTCTGTAGACCAGCTGACATTTATAAAAATGAATTAGTCGTGGATCAGCAGCTATCAATCCCCTGATGCTGATGTAATGGAATAGATCGGGGATTTCTTCAGTATTCACAAAACCTCCACCACTGAACTCTTCCACAATACCACAAAAGGGTTACGGTGTGAAGGCACTTGCTGCCATGAAAGGCACAATATTTGTGTGCATTGACGCCTGTGCCACATTTATATCATTTAAATTTTTTGAACTGCAGGGTACAACCCTGCACTCTTCCACAATACCACAAAAGGGTTACGGTGTGAAGGTACTTGCTGCCATGAAAGGCACAGTATTTGGGTGCACTGACGCCTTTACCAGATTCATATCTTTTTAATATAGAACCATATAGTCCAACCCTGCACTCTTCCACAATACCACAAAGGGGTTACTTGCGTCCACCAAAGGCACAATATTTGAGTGCACTAACGCCTGTACCAGATTCATATCTTTTTAATATAGGACCACATGGTCCAACCCTGCACTTTTCCATAGTACCACAGCGGGGTTACTTACGGTGTGAAGGCACTTACTGCCACCAAAGGCCCAATATTTGGGTGCATCATTGACACCTGTACCAGATTCATATCTTTTTAATATAGGACTGCATGGTCCAACCCTGCCCTCTTCCACAATACCACAGAGAGGTTACTTACGGTGTGAAGGCACTTGCTGCCACCAATGGCCCAATATTTGGGTGCACTGACGCCTGTACCAGATTCATATCGTTTTAATATAGGACCGCATGGTCCAACCCTGCACTCTTTCACAATACCACAGAGGGGTTACTTACGGTGTGAAGGCACTTGCTGCCACCAAAGGCACAGTATTTGGGTGCACTGACGCTTGTACCACATTCATATCATTTTAATATTGGACCGCAGGGTTCAACCCTGCACTCTTCCACAACAATAGCACAGAGGGGTTACGGTGTGACGGCACTGTTGCCGACACTAAAGGCCCAATTTTAAAGCACCTATTGTTACTTTCATCCAAAGCCTGCATAAGTTTCTCCATAATTTAGCCAAAAAATCACTAAACTTGTTCTGTGTGTCCTAAAATGTCTTTTCATACAGGCTGGCGGTCCAAGCAGTTGTTTATGAGTAGAATAAAGGAAAACCGTTTACCATCATTTGAAATGTGATTTTTTTTTTTTTTAAATGTTTCTATACATCTTACAAATCCGCCACTTCACGGGCAGGTTATGGGGACCTCCTAGGCACGATATTTGAAGGAATTTTTCATTTTTATTTTTAACCCTTATTTCATGGAAAACTCACTGTTCCTTTAACCCTTTCGCTGCTGAGGCTTTTCCCGCCCCTGTGCTGAGGTCATTTTTACCTGTTTTGCGCATCATGTTTTAAACGTGTTTTGAAGGCTTATTTTAGTATATGACCCAGACATATTATATATCGTTCTTTCCGTCAGACTCGGTAGATTCATAATATGTCATTATTATATGTATACGTTATGTCATGTCTGTATATTATAACAAAAAATGCAATAAAATATGTATTTTCAATAATTTACAATGTGTAAAGTGTTTTTTTTTCACATTTTAACATGCGAGCAATTGCGGTTATATTTTGTATGGGGTGCGCTTGTTAAAAAAATTAGAGATGGGGTCTCGTTACATTTTTTTTTGGGGAAAATTACACGATTTTTAACAAACGCACTGCATACAAAAATCGTTAGTGCAGCATCATTGTTCACATTATAATTGAAATGGGAACAATATTGCTACACTAAAAAACCAAAAAAAATAAAAAAAAGTGTTTATTTTTTTTTATAATTTTTTTATTTTATTTTTTTTTATTTTTATTTATTTTTATTATTTTTTTTACAACTTTTTTCACTTTCATGTTTGGTATCGTTGGAACGGCCATGCTCTGGCCGATCGAACCATACCAAAATTTAACCCTAACTGCCACGGATCGGGAGATAGGGAGTTCATTGGAACTCCCTATCTCCACCGTTGGTGGCAGTTAGGGTTAACTCTAGGACTGGCATCATCGTGCTACGCACGATGACGCCAGTCCTCAGGGGGAGTTCCCGGAGGCTTGGCCGACATCCAAGATGTCGGCCAGCTCCGGGAAAGGATCGCGAACCGGCACTTTTCAGCGCCGATTCGCGATCCAGCTCCCCAGGGGTTAATGCCAGGCATCATTTGGAAGGGCAGGCTGTGCCCTTCCAATGATGCCTGGGTTAACCCCGCAGAGCCGCCGATCGGGAGGGAGAGAGGTCCGAAGGACCTCCCCCCCTCCCTTTCAGGCGCCTCCTCCGCACATGCGGGGGGGGCGCCTGAATTTGGTGTCATCGCGCTGCCGCGATGACACCAAATTCCGGCGGCTGCTGTTCCAGATGCCGGGCTGACATCCAGGATGTCAGCCCGCACCGGAGGGGCCAGCGATCGGCCGGAACCCGGCCGAACGCTGACCCCAATGGGAGGACGCGCTCAGCGCGTCCTCCGCATACCAGCGGGAATGCTGAGGACGCGCTGAGCGCGTCCTCAGCATCGAAGTGGTTAAAAATGTTTTTTTAAAAAACTTTTTGTCCATGTTTCCTGTCCCCCAGGGCACTACCCGGACCCCCATACACCTTTTATGGCAAACATCTTGCATATATGCCCTCTTGGGGGGCACTCTAAAAATCGAACTTTTGAGTCCCATTGACTTGCATTGAGTTCGCTTCGTGTTCGAGTTCGAACTCGAACTTTTGAAATTGTTCGAGTTCGAATGCGAACCGAACACGGGGGTGTTCGGCTCATCCCTAATCTTGGGTACTGATCCACAGGTGATAAAGATGCAATGAAGCAAGCCATGTCCTAGTTGTTAAAACACAAATAAGCTTAGATTGTTAGTCCTGGCGGTTGGATGATAATCACTGTGAACTGTAGAGTTTATCTAACCTGAGTTAACAGCAACACACCCTATATTAAACCTCAAAAATATTCACATGAAAATCTTTATCTTCAAAATACATGCCTGGGCTGTGCTTTGATGTGAAACATACATTTTCTTTATGAAAAAATTAATGGACACAAACCCTAATCATAAGAGCTGATCTGTCAGGAAAAAAATGCTTTTAAAGGGTAATTTCATTATGTCATAAATATATTATCGATCATTTCTGTATAATTTATGTTTTTGCTTAATGAGATATTTCATCTGCTTTTAATCTCTGATACAGCCTTGATAAAGTGAAAATCTTGTAGTGTCCATGCAGTAACCCCTGTCCCCCCAGGCTACCAATTGTCTTAGTTTACTATGTCTGCTTGGGAACAGGTGCCCAAATTCAGGGCAAATTTGAATATGCCTGATTATTTTGTAAAGTCTTTTTATATGGTGTATATATTTTTAATATTTATTACACAATATATATTATTACTCTGTTTTTGTTCATGTATATTGCTTGTTTTTTGTTATATCCATCCATATGCTCGTAATGGTCTGAAAATTACATAAAAGGGAGTAGAATTGTTTTGTGTTAGATATTTTTCTTTTATATTGTCACGGATTCCCCACGGATATATGAAAACAGATCCCTGTACGCAGAGTTACCCTAATCCTCCGATCCTTAGCGTGGTCGGTTAATATTATTATTATTATTCTTTATTTATAAAGCGCCAGCATATTCCGCAGAGCTGTACAATAGGCACAGTATAGACAGGGTTACAATACATTGAACAACATTTGACAAACAGTACAGGAGGAGATGAGGGCCCTATTCCCGTAGGAACTCACAATCTAGGTTAATAGAGACTAAATAGAGACTAAATAAGTAAACAGACAGAGAAAAGAAATATATATATATATATATATATTGTGAAACCAGAAGTCAGATATTTGTATAAATAATGCAGAACCAGAGGTCAAAATACTGGAGTGGTCGATTGTCAAACCAGGGGTCAAAACAAAAGAGTAGTCGATTTCGAAAGCCAGATGTCAAAACACCAGAGTAGTCGATTGCCAAAGCCAGAGGTCAAAACACTAGAGTAGTCGATTGCCAAAGCCAGGAGTCAAAACACCAGAGTAGTTAATTGCCAAAGCCAGAGGTCAAATCACTAGAGTAGTCGATTGCCAATGCCAGGGGTCATACACAAACTAACAATTATAGTGAGAAACACTTGGAAGTACTGTGGGAGTGTGAAAACACAACAGCGCACTGGTCTAGGCTAAGTGAAGGGTTTATATACCGGATCGCTGCACCTTCCTAATGTGCTCCGCCCCTCTGGCCATCACGTGATCGGCGCCGGTGTGCATTTTATCCGGAGCACGGCAAGCGAGCAGTGTGGAGGAGGCTGCCGGGCGCCGGAGGTACGTGACATGTATACTCGGAGTAGAGGTGTGCATTCGCTTCGTAGCGAATCTCAATTTGTTTGAAATTTTGTTAATTCGTATTTCGGAAGTACTTCCAAAAGAATGAATAAGTTTCACAAGAGAACCATTGACTGAATGATTCTTCTATGCACTCGGCAGCGAAACGGTAATTTAACCCTAGCTTTCCGTTTAACCCTCATGTTTTACCCTAGTCTAACAGTAATTCAGCAGGATTTATTGTTTTTTTGTTGCGATCCTAAAATTCGAATCGGTCCCAAATTACAAACGAAATTATGAAAACAAATCAGTTTTGTGTTACTGTTTCACAAAGCAGCCCAACCCTGTCAGTTGGCTGTTGTGCTCAGTGGCGTAGCGTGGGGGGGGCCACTGGGGCGGTGGCCCCGGGCGTGATTTTGTTAGGGGCGCAAATTTCTTTTGAAATTGTGCGCCCCTAATATCTTCCAGCCGATCAGCCGAATTCGGAAGAGTGCAGTCACGTGATGCGTGATACAGTGCCGGCGCCACACTTCTTGTCACATGGACAGGAAAGAGCAGGAGGCTCCACACAGCAGCTGGACCAGTGTGCGGCTGCCTCTGCACTCGCAGATCGAGAGGGAGTGTGCTGCCTATGACAGCGAGAGGAGAGAATGAGGAGTCTCAAGTGACGGTGAGACAGAAGAACTGCTGGTCCATCCGATGATTGCATTATCTGGGACTGGGAGTGATTTGCAGAGTCAGAGCTACTCCAGCAAAAAAAAAAATGGCAGAGGGAAGGAAGAATGGCAGCAGGATGGAGATGTTTTAAGCTGGGATCAGGAAGCCCAAAACCTCGCCAGAAGTACGGGGGAATGTTCTGCAACGTGAAGGGGGCATTTGAAAATAAAAGTAACTTTGAGCCCTGGGAAAAAAAGTGTCAGCAAGAAGTTGGAGCTGGACACTTGCTGCTCTGAGTCTGCTGCTGGTCCAGGTGAGCCTGTGGGGCACCTGCACGGTCAGAGCAGCATGGACCAGGATGACACACAGGAGCTGCAGAGCTGTGACACAGGGGAAGATTACCAGGCATCTGCAAACACACAGATAAGGATCCTGCATGGGGACACGTTATTGTGACACTTTATTAAGACAATTAAATAAAAAGGTAAAAGAAAGTCTATATGTAAAAGTGTGTGTCCATATACTGTATAGGTAAATATTCACCATCAGAAGCAGTGAATGGATACTGGATCGGTTGTTGAGTGAGAAACTGATACAGACCAGGCTCACCACATCCACCATTAATCCTCCTGTGACAGGTGTGCTGTGCATGCAGGGATGTGGGGGGCCATCCTTATGAGAGCTGCGACTTTTGTTTGGAGTGAGGTGCAAGCTGGAAACCCCGAGGAGCTCCATAAACCAGCCAGATCCTGGACAGTCATCCCTCCCCCTCTATCCCACACTCTTAACTCCGGTCAGCCTTGGAAGCCCTGGCTGGTGGCAGTGCTGCTTTTTGTACACAGCAGCACTGCAAGGGTTAAGATTCCTGCACAGCCTGTCACAGACATGACCAGGGAGAGGGGTCAGATTTTCTATTTTATTTTATAGAGGCAGCTGCTTTTGCTAATACTGAGCTGAACTCATTCATCCTTAACTTTTTAAAATAAAAATGATATTAAAATTATTATTTTTATATACATTTTAATATGGAGTTTAATTGCTGTGGCACACTATGATATGCCACTCATACACAGCGCACACCACTACACCCACCCGTGCTGAGCTCTGCACTATAGATCCAGGGACTGCAAAATCCGTTTATACTGGTACTAGCTTTTGCCCGCGGCTTCGCTCGCGTGGATTTTAGGATTTGTTAAAATTGTTTTTTAAGAGAAACTTGAGGTTTTTTGGTAGAACCCCCCTTCCTCCCCCCCACTTGGGATTTTTGGAAAATTGTAAAACACGTGTTTTTTTATATTTCAAGAAGAATGTAAGTGCCAAATTTCACACCTGTAACATCTTTGGTTTTTGAAATATAGGTATACTGATAAAAGTATTCACATCCCTTTCCCCCACCCCCCTTAACTGGATTTTCAGAAAATGGTAAAACATGTTTTTTTTGCACGAAGATTGTAAATATCGAATTTCACACCTATAATAGCATTGGTTTTTGAAATATAGGTATAGTGATAAAAGTATTCAACCCCCCTTTTTCCCCCTCCCACTGGATTGTTGGAAAATGGTAAAATAGGTGTTTTTTTGTTTCTCAAGACAAATCTAAATACCAATTTTCACATCTGTAACATCTTCTGTTTTTGAGATGTAGGTATCCTGTTTAAAAGTATTCACCCCCCTTTTTTTTACCCCCCCCACTTGGATTTTTGGAAAATGGTAAGACACGTGTTTCTTTATTTTCAAAAGATTGTAATTACCAAACTTCACACCTGTAACATCTTGGTTTTTGAACTATAGATATACTGATAAAAGTATTCAGACCCCTTTCCCTCGACCCCCCCCCCTTATTTGGATTTGTGGAAAATGGCAAAACACATGTTTTTTTTTTTCACGAAGATTGTAAATACCAAATTTCACACCTGTAACATCTTTGTTTTTTGAAATATAGGTATACTGATAAAAGTATTCAACCCCCCTTTTTGCCCCCCTCCCACTGAAGTTTTGGAAAATGGTAAAATAGGTGTTTTTTTTGTTTCTCAAGACGAATCTAAATACCAATTTTCACGTATCGAACATCTTCTGTTTTTGAGATATAGGTATCCTGTTTAAAAGTATTCAGTCCCCCTTTTTTTCATCCCCCTTGGGATTTTTGGAAAATGGCAAAACACCTGTTTTTATTTTTCAAGAAGATTGTAAATACCAAATTTCACGTCTGTAACATCTTTGGTTTTTGAAATATAGGTATAATGATAAAAATATTCAGACCCCTTTCCCCTGACCCCCCAATTGGATTTGTGGAAAATGGCAAAAAACATGTTTAGTTTTTTTTCACGAAGATTGTAAATACCAAATTTCACACCCGTAACATCTTCAGTTTTTGAAATATAGGTATACTGATAAAGGTATTCAACCCCAGTTTTTGCCCCCCCAAGGAATTTTCAGAACATGTTAAAATACGTGTTGTTTTATTATTCAAGACAAATCTAAATACCAATTTTCAGGACTGTAACATCGTCTGTTTTGGAGATACAGGTATCCTGTTTAAACTATTTAAAATATTCAACCCCCTTTTTTCGCCTCCACACTTGGATTTTTGAAAAACAGTAAAATATGTGTTTTTTATTTTTCAAGACGAATCTAAATACCGATTTTTACATCTGTAGCATCTTCTGTTTTTGAGCTATTGGTATCCTGTTTAAAATATTCAACCCCCTTTTTCACCCCCTTATGGGTGGATTTTCCAAAAATCCTTCCTTAGTGGGTGCCTAAATCATAAAAACAGTGCTCCTTCAAAATTTCACATTCCTAGGTTAAATGGTTTCAGCTGGGCGTTGATGAGTCAGTCAGTCAGGACTTTCGCATTTATGATAAAAGTATTCAACCCCCCTTTTTGCCCCCCCAAGGAATTTTCAGAAAATGGTAAAATACGTGTTTTTTTTATTTTGTTAAGATAAATCTAAAAACCGATTTTCACGTCTGTACCATCTTCTGTTTTTAAGATATAGGTATCCTGTTTAAAATATTTTAAATATTCAACCCCCTATTTTTGCCCCCCAGTTGAATTTTTGAAAAACGGTAAAATACGTGTTTTTTATTTTTCAAGAAGAATCTAAATACCGATTTTCACGTCTGTAACATCTTCTGTTTTTAAGATATAGGTATCTTGTTTAAAATATTTAAAATCTTCAACCCCCTTTTTCGCCCCCCCAGTCGAATTTTTTAAAAACGGTAAAAACATGTTTTTTTATTTTTCAAGACGAATCTAAATACCGATTTTCACATCTGTAGCATCTTCTGTTTTTGAGCTATAGGTATCCTGTTTAAAATATTCAACCCCCTTTTTCACCCCCTTAGGGGCGGAGTTTCCAAAAATCCTTGTTTGTGCCTACATCATAAAAACAGTGCACATTCAAAATTTCACGTTCCTAGGTTAAACGGTTTCAGCTGGGCATTGATGAGTCAGTCAGTCAGTCAGTCAGGACTTTCGCGTTTATATATATACAGTTGTGTTCAAAATTATTCATCCCCCAATGCTGTAAACGGTTTTAGGGAATTTAGTGTACATTTGTAATTGTATTCAGAATGAAATCCTACAAGGACTTTTTAAAGAACCCCATATGCAACTAAAATGACATCAATTGGTTTTGTAATACAGTAGAAAATGTTTCTTTTGTGAATTCTTCATTGACACAATTATTCAACCCCTTAAAGACTACCACTCTGAAGAACAGAGGTTCATTCAAGTGTTTTCAATCAGGTATTGAAAACACCTGTGGATGTCACAGAGCAGCAATAAAGCATAATAAGCACCAGTTAGGCTGCTTTAAAATGACTGTGATACTCAGCTCCTTCTAGACATTTACTGGTGTGGTTACAAACATGGTGAAGTCAAGAGAATGGTCCAGGAAGACAAGAGAAGAGGTGATTACTCTTCTCAGGAAGGGCAATTGGCTATAAGAAGATTGCAAAGATGTTAAACATACCAAGAGAGTCCATAGGAAGCATCATTCGCAAATTCAAGGCAAAGGGCACTGTTGAAACGCTACCTGGTCGTGGCAGAAAGAAGATGCTGACTTCGACTGCTGTGCGCTACCTGAAGCGTAGAGTGGAGAAAAGTCCCCGTGTGACGGCTGAGGAACTGAGAAAAGATTTGTCAGATGTGGGTACTGAAGTTTCAGCTCAGACAATACGGCGCACACTGTGTAATGAAGACCTCCATGCCAGAACTCCCAGGCGCAACCCCTTGCTGTCTCCAAAGAATAAGAAGAGTCGACTGCAGTATGCCAAAAGTCATGTGGACAAACCACAGAAGTTTTGGGATAGTGTTCTGTGGACTGATGAAACAAAATTAGAACTATTTGGGCCCATGGATCAACGCTATGTTTGGAGGAGGAAGAACAAGGCCTATGAAAAAAAGAACACCTTGCCTACTGTGAAGTATGGCGGGGGGTCAATCATGCTTTGGGGCTGTTTTGCTTCTGCAGGTACAGGGAAGCTTCAGCGTGTGCAAGGTACCATGAATTCTCTTCAGTACCAGGAGATATTGGATGACAACGTGATGCAGTCCGTCACAAACCTGAGGCTTGGGAGACGTTGGACCTTTCAACAGGACAATGATCCCAAGCATACCTCCAAGTCCACTAGAGCATGGTTGCAGATTAAAGGCTGGAACATTTTGGAGTGGCCATCGCAGTCACCTGACTTAAATACGATTGAGAACCTCTGGTGGGACTTAAAGAAAGCAGTTGCAGTGCGCAAGCCTAAGAATGTGACTGAACTGGAGGTTTTTGCCCATGACGAATGGGCGAAGATACCCGTAGATCGCTGCAAGACACTTGTGTCAAGCTATGCTTCACGTTTAAAAGCTGTTATAACTGTAAAAGGATGTTGTACTAAGTTCTAAGATTGAATGTCACTTGGGGGTTGAATAAAACTGATAATGATGTGAGCACAGAAAAGACATTTGTGGTTATTTCATTATAAATGTTATGTTATATTTGTCTGACCTACACGTGCCTCTTTGATTTAATTGTAAGCAAGATGACTGAATGATCAAAATCAATCTCAAACTGGCCAAACACTCAATTTCAGTGGGGGTTGAATAATTTTGAACACAACTGTAGATACAGGTGCCTGACATGTAACCTAGAGAAGTAACCACACATGTTACCTAATCACGTTTACCGGTTTTAAGATTGGCGCTTCGCTGATAACACTTTCCATTTACCTTTGGGATTTTAGAGGAACCTCCATGTACAGCATGTAGCTTGGTCACTCTTCCGTTGGGCGCTTCACTGTTTTCTTTTCTAGCTTAATATTTAACCCTAGCTTGTCTTTTATCCCTCACGTTTAATCCTAATCTAACAATAATTGAGCAGGATTTAATTTATTGTTTTGTTTTGTTTTTTAACCACTTGACTGCGAAGAACGCGCTCAGCGCGTCCTGCCAAGTGCTTCTCCTGTGCTATGGACACGCTGAATGCGTCCTAGCACAGGAGGCAGCAATCGGCCGGGATTCCGGCCGAATGCTGAGCTCCCCCAGTGAGGGCTGACGTCTTGGACCGCCGCGGGCACCAATAGATGTCATCGCGGTGGCGCGATGACATCTATTTCAGGCGCCCCCCCCGCGAGTGCGGAGGAGGTGCCTGAAAGGGAGGGGGAGGTCCTTCAGACCTCTCTCCCTCCCGATCGCCGGGGGCCAGCGATCAAAGCCAGGCACGGTTTGGAAGGGCACAGCCTGCCCTTCCAAATGGTGCCTGGCTTTAACCCCTTGGGTGCCGGATCACAATTCGGTGCCAAAAAGCGCTGGATCGTGATCCTCTCCCTGTGCTGGCCCACATCTTGGTTGGTCGGCCAAGCTTTCGGGAACTCCCCCTGAAGACTGGTGTCATCATGCATAGCGCGATGACGTCAGTCCTGGAGTTAACCCCTAGCTGCAACCAATGGTGGAGATAGGGGTTCTAATGAACCCCCTATCTCCCGATCCATGGCAGCTAGGTGTTAATGTTTGGTATCATGGCCTTTCCAACGATACCAAACATGACCATGTAGAAAGTAAAGAAAAAAAATAAAATAAATAAAATTGTAAATAAAAAAATATTAAAAAATAAATAGATAAAAAAATAAACATTTTTTTTTTGTTTTGTTTTTGTTAATGCAGCAATATTGTTCCCATTTCAATTATAATGTGAACAATGATGCTGCACTAACGATTTTTGTATGGGGTGCGTTTGTTAAAAATCGCGTGATTTTCCCCCAAAAAATATGTAACGATTCCCCATTTCGAATTTTTTTAACAAGCACAACCCATAGAAAATATAATCGCAAATGCTCGCATATTAAAATTTGAAAAAAAACACTTTACACGTTGTAAATTATTGAAAATTAAAATTGTATTACATTTTTTGTTATAATATACAGACAGAACATGATGTATACATATAATAATGATATATTATGAATCTGTCGAGTCTGCCGGAAAGAACGATATATAATATGTCTGGGTCATATAATAAAATATGGCTTTAAAACGCGTTTAAACATGATGAGCGAAACCGGTAAAAAATGACCTCAGCACACAGGCGTGAAAAGGTTCAGCGGTGAAAGGGTTAATGCAGCAATATTGTTCCCATTTCAATTATAATGTGAACAATGATGCTGCACTAACAATTTTTGTATGGGGTGCGTTTGTTAAAAATCACGTGATTTCCCCCCAAAAAAATGTAACGAGTCCCCATTTCTAGTTTTTTTAACAAGCGCAACTCATAGAAAATATAACCGCAAACACTCGCATGTTAAAATGTGAAAATAACACTTTACACGTTGTAAATTATTGAAAATTAAAATTTTATTGCATTTTTTTATAATATACAGGCAGGACATGACGTATACATATAATAATGATATATTATGAATCTGCCAAGTCTGCCGGAAAGAACGATATATAATATGTCTGGGTCATATAATAAAATATGGCTTCAAAACGCGTTTAAACATGATGAGCAAAACCGGTAAAAATGACCTCAGCACACAGGCGTGAAAAGGCTCAGCGGCGAAAGGGTTAATGCAGCAATATTGTTCCCATTTCAATTATAATTTAGTGATCCTAAAATTTTAATCTAATCAAAATTATGAAACAAAATTACGAAAACAAATCATTATTCAAAAGAATTCTGTTTTGGACAAAATTATTTTCAAACGAAACTAAATGAAAAAAAATAAAAATTTCAGTAGTGCACACCTCTAACTCAGAGTATGTTTCCTGTAGTCAGTAAAAGAACCCGGAACATGATAGAAAAATGTGTGGGAAAAACAAATAAATAAATAATCTGAACAACACATAAAGTGAATTCACAGAAAATACCCTCTTGTGAACATACAACTCAACACACACAGATGTAAATACAAAATGTTTCATGCTCTAGTAATGCCATCAATTAGACATGTGCATTCGTTTTAGTACTAAAACGATTTAGTCAGAATTTTGGGATAATTTAGTTTTCGTATGACTCAAGAGAAACGAAACTGCTCAGTGCAAAAAACGAAAGAAACTAAAATAAAATGCACTACATTTTAGTTTCAGTCCTTTTTGTGATATTACATTGAGTGAAGGAGACCAGCAATGAAGAGCGCAACATCGCAACATCCGAAGTTCTGCACCCTCCACATGCTAATGCAGTAGGATGTTCTATATATTATACAGAGAGGGGTATTAATGCAGGAGGATGTTATATACATTATACAGAGAAAGGTATAAATTGAGGAGTATGTTCTATACAGAGAGGGACATTAATTAATTCAGGAGAATGTTCTAAACATTATACAGAGAGGATCCTTTTTTTTCAGCCCTTTAAATCCAGTGGCTGTGAGCGCTGAGATCGGCTGCTTGTTACATTATCTCTCAGTACAATGTATCAGGCTCAGTTGTTACAGTAACTGACTGTAACAGCGCTCAGAGTTTCAGTAAAACAAGGAAATAATATTGTTATAACCTCTTATATATAAAAATATTATTTACTAGTTTTACTGAAACTCTGAGCGCTGTGATGAGCAGCAGTCAGTTACTGTAACAGCTTTGCCTGATACGGGGCAGTATTACAATGTTGGTGCTAACTTAACCAGAGCTGTTGTAAACTGAAAACCTCCATAGGCTATAATGGCTCTGGGAAGTTTACAACAGCTCTGGTTATGTTAGCACCAACTTTGTAATATGGCCCACATTGTGCTGAGAGTGAGAGATACTGTAACGAGCAGCGATCTCATCCCTCTGAGGAGCCACTACAATAGTAATTGTATCCACTGGTTTTCGGATGAATGAAATTAGTTTTCATACTAAAGAACTGAAAACGAATTTCTTTAGTAACTAAATAAATTGCATTTTAGGACTAATCCATTAGTTCAAAACGAAATTTTGTGCTGTGCACATGTCTACCATCAATATATAAATATATTGAAAAATAACTAAATTACATAACCCCTTTATGACCAAGGCTTTTAGTGTTACTGTGCTTTTAAGGCCAGAGCAATTTTGACATTTTTGCCATATACGTACATGTTCATTTGTTATGTTCTGCTTTCTTACTGAGCACACCCCCACATATTATTTACAATTCTGTAAAGGACAGCAACAGCTTCCTACTAAGGCTAGGGACAGATGAGCGCATTTTCTGCAGCCACCGTCAAAATGTACGTCGATGCGTGCGCACGCATTTTTTCACGGAATACGCTTAAGTGGTCAGACGATGCGCAATTCTGGACGTATTTCATGACGATGGGGTGAAAAGAAGTCTAGGGAAATCCGGCTGTTTGAACGTTATGTTGGCCGCACACTAGCAGCGTCTGACATCTCCTAATCACGCACACACGCTGCTATGCGGCCGCAGCGCACTTTGTACGTCAGTAGCAGCGGTTTCACGTTCTGATAAAAATGCGTTCATTTGCTGGTTGCGTGGTGTCGGCGCACTTTCGTACGCACGTACTGCGTATATTGGCCGTCATTGGCCGTTATGTGCTGCTACTGCCGCCGTGATTTAGTGCGCCTGCACGCGCGTTCCGACTGCCCCACTCTGACCCTAGCCTTAAAGTTCAATTTATATTCATTTCTTCTCATTTAAAAAAAAAAACTATGGTATTGAGGAAAACAGCAACTTTTTTTTCTTGAGCAACATTATTTGCCTCAGTAAATGGGTCAAAGTGTTCAATCAATGCTCCCCATTCCTGTAATTCATGGTTAAAAACTTGTAAAACTCCAATCTGTGCCATTTTTATCTGTTTCAATACTGCTATACTATTGTTGCGGTGGGTTATGAGGTAATCCTCATCGCCAGTTGTATGAATTCTGTCAGTATAGAACGTCTTTTTATTAATCAATAGGTCACTTACAGTTTTTGGGGGTTTATTACAAGACCGTTTCATGGCTGCTTTCCGTTACCTCAGACACTTCCCTCATAGACAGATAATTGGGCGGGGCTTTGTCCAACCCATAGCATCCTGTCACAGAAAATACCCTCTTGTGAACATACAACTCTACACACACAGATAGAGGTAAATACAAAATGTTTCATGCGCTAGTAATTAAATCAATATATAAATAAATAGAAAAATAACTAAATTACTTAACCCCTTTACGACCAAGGCTTTTAGGCTAGGGTCAGACTAACGCATTTTTCACGTTGTCCGTGAAAATGTGCGTTCGAAGAATGGACGTATTTTTTCACGGAATACGCAATAGCGGTCATACTATGCGCAGTTTCATCCGTGATTTTGTACGGATCATCAATAAAACACTTCTTGCATCTGGACGTTATGTTGGCCGGACATTAGCAGCGTCTGACGTCTCCTAATCACACACACACGCCGCTAGCGGACGCAGCGCACTCTGTACGTCAGTACTAGTGGTTTAACGTTCTCGAAAAAATGCGTTCATTTTCCACTTGCGTTGCGCAGCCGGACTTTTGTGCGACCGTACATCGTATATTGGCCGTCATTGCCCGGCATCTGCTGCTAGTGCGGCCGTGATTAAGTGCGCCAGAACGCGCGTTCGCACTGCCTCAGTCTGACCCTAGCCTTAGAGTTACTGTGCTTTTAGGGCCAGAGCAATTTTGTCATTTTTGCCATATACGTACATGTTCATTTGTTATGTTCTGCTTTCTTACTGAGCACACCACCACATATTATTTACAATTCTGTAAAGGACAGCAACAGTTACTACTAAAGTTCAATTTACAGTCAGGTCCAGAAATATTGGGACATCGACACAATTCTAACATCTTTGGCTCTATACACCACCACAATGGAGTTGGAATGAAACAAACACAATGTGCTTTAACTGCAGACTGTCAGCTTAATTTGAGGGTATGTACATCCAACTCAGGTGAACGGTGTAGGACTTACAGCAGTTTGCAGATGTGCCTCCCACTTGTTAAGGGACCAAAAGTAATGGGACAATTCGCTTCTCAGCTGTTCCATGGTCAAGTGTGTTATATTCCCTCATTACCCCAATTACAATGTGCAGATAAAAGGCCCAGAGATAATTTCAAGTGTGCTATTTGCATTTGGAATCTGTTGCTGTCAACTCTCAAGATGAGATCCAAAGAGCCTTCACTATCAGTGAAGTAAGCCATCATTAGGCTGAAGAAACCAAACAAACCCATCAGAGAGATAGCAAGAACATTAGGCATGGCCAAAACAACTGTTTGGAACGTTCTCAAAAAGAAGGATCTCAGCAACACCAAAAGACACGGGAGACCACGGAAAACAACTGTGGTGGATGAATGAAGAATTCTTTCCCTGGTGAAGAAAACACTCTTCACAACAGTTGGCCAGATCAAGAACACTCTCCAGGAGGTAGGTGTATGTGTGTCAAAGTCAAAAATAAAGAGAAGACTTCACTAGAGTAAATACAGAGGGTTCACCACAAGATGTAAACCATTGGTGAGCCTTAAAAACAGGAAGGCCAGATTAGAGTTTGCCAAACAACACCTAACAAAGCCTTTACAGTTCTGGAACAAGATCCTATGGACAGATGAGACCAAGATTAACTTGTACCAGAGTGATGGGAAGCGAATAGTATGGAGAAGGAAAGGAACTGCTCATGATCCTAAGCATACCACCTCATCAGTGAAGCATGGTGGTAGTAGTGTCATGGCGTGGGCATGTATGGCTGCCAATGGAACTGGTTCTCTTGTATTTATTGATGATGTGACTGCTGACAAAAGCAGCAGGATGAATTCTGAAGTGTTTCGGGCAATATTATCTGCTCACATTCAGCCAAATGCTGCAGAACTCATTGGACTGCCAGCAAGTATTTTGGGGTCTCACAAATTTCCACAAAACATTTGGGAATTGAGGTGATCTGTGTCTTGTCACTGGCTACCAGCAAGTATTTTGGGGGTCTCACAAATTTCTACAAAACATTTGGGAATTGAGGTAATCTGTGACTTGTCACTGCCAGCAAGTATTTTGGGGTCACAAATTTCTCCAAAACATTTGGGAATTGAGGTGATCTTCCGTGTCTTGTCACTGCCAGAAAGTATTTTGGGGTTCTCACAAATTTCCACAAAACATTTGGGAATTGAGGTGATCTGTGTCTTGTCACTGGCTGCCAGCAAGTATTTTGGGGGTCTCACAAATTTCTACAAAACATTTGGAATTGAGGTGATCTGTCTCTTGTCACACAGCCAGTACAACGCAATATTTTGGGGGGTCACTAATTTTTACAAAATATCTGGGAATTGAGGTGATCTGTCTCTTGTCACTGCCAGCAAATATTTTGGGGGTCATTAATTTCTACAAAATATTTGGGAATTGTTATAATCCGTGTGTTCTCACTGGCTGCCACCCATCAGGGGGTCTTACTGATTTATAGGAGGTTTCTGAGATTTGTAATCTGTGGCTTCTCACTGCCTGTTAGTGTGTGTTCTCCTGACACCTAGCTACGACACATCTCCTTCTTGTGTATTCAGAGCCACGCGATCGAACGACCGGAGAAAGAATGACACGACAAGTGGATCTCGTGTGCAATCAGTCTATTGATTAATTCTCAGCATAGATCATTTAAAGGATTCATAGGGGCGGATACAGGAAAAGAGAAGGGGAGGAATGGGAAGGACACAGGGTGGTACAATATCGGGTGAGATTGTCACGTCTCGGCCTTGCCCCCTGGTGGTGAAGGGTATTCATGTTTGTTTTTCCCCTATGGTGTGTCTGGCTGTGCTGTTTAGGGCTGATCTGGGGTTCTGTTGTGATCTCCTGGTCTGGGGTCACATGGCCCAATCACACAGACCCACTCCCTATATATTCCCAGCAGCACAGAGCCTCATTGACTGTTTGTGGAGTTTGATGGTGGTCCTGTCTGGTTCGTGTTTCCTGAGTTGCTGCAAAGCATTCCTGTTCAAGTGTTTTCTGGTTCTGACCTCGGCTTTATTTTTGACTATCCCTTCTACTCCCCCTGGTACCGTATATTTCTGATCTGTTGCCAACCTCTGCCTGATTGACGATTCTTGTATGTTTCATGTTTTATGTACCTTGTCTGTCTTAGTTTAGTATTATATTCAGAGGCCGCTTATAAGGACCTCTTTTAGTATAGTCTGTCTGTTTTGTTTACTGTCCTGCAGCCTGCTCCCTTCACGGATTGTCAAGTGTATCTTTGTGTTTCTGAGTGTCCTAAGTTGTCTGTCGGTCTTGAAGCCTTCGGAGCTTAGTGGCAATTCTGTTCTGTTTTTTGGTGCTCCTTGGTTTTGGCGAAATACGTCTGTCCTTGTGTCCAGTCAGTTACTCACCTGCCTTAAGGGCTTCTTCTCATGTTCCAAGCCACCACGATGGCCCAAGCAGGGGCTAACCGTTACAGAGATGAGCTCACCAATCAGAAACATACATTGCATAGATTAATTGCATTAAAGTATATTAAAAGATGGGTCTTAGATAAATTAGTAGTGAAAGCCATCACCGCACGTAGCAAGTTACCAATTAACATCGGTCAGGTCGAAATGAACTCTTCTTCAGGACGAATCAATACCTTTGTTGAATCTGCCGAGGTTAGTTGATGTTATGTAAATAATAGGATGATCAAGGTACAGAACACGAATTAGCTGAAACAGCGAAATCAACATATTAAAAGCAGGATCAGAAATATGAGCAAAAGGCCTATTTACAAAGAAGAGACCAGACCAGATTAATGGTCAATGATAGCAGATAGACAGGGGATAGTTAGCAGCGTGTGTCATTAGTAGAATTAATATCTAACACTGCCACCCATCAGGGAATCCCACATACTTCTGGCAGATTTATGCGAATTGTAATTTGTGTCTTCTCACTGCCACCCATCAGGGGGTCACACTGATTTATAGGAGGTTTCTGAGACATGTAATCTGTGGTTTCTCACTGCCACCCATCAAGAGGTCTCACTGATTTATAGGAGGTTTCTGAGACTTGTAATCTGTGGCTTCTCACTGCCACCCATCAAGGGGTCTCACTGATTTATAGGAGGTTTCTGAGATTTGTAATCTGTGGCTTCTCACTGCCACCCATTAAGGGGTCACACTGATTTATAGGAGGTTTCAGAGACTTGTAATCTGTGGCTTCTCAATGCCACCCATCAAGGGGTCTCACTGATTTATAGGAGGTTTCTGAGATTTGTAATCTGTGGCTTCTCACTGCCACCCATTAAGGGGTCACACTGATATAGAGGTTTCAGAGACTTGTAATCTTCAGACTGACTTTTAATCTTTGGCTTCTCAATGCCACCCATCAAGGGGTCTCACTGATTTATAGGAGGTTTCTGAGACTTGTAATCTGTGGCTTCTCACTCCCACCCATCAAGGGGTCTCACTGATTTATAGGAGGTTTCCGAGACTTGTAATCTGTGGCTTGTCACTGCCACCCATCAGGGGTTCCCACATACTTCTAGCAGATTAATGCGAATTGTAATCTGTGGCTTCTCACTGCCACCCATCAAAGGGGTCTCACTGATTTATAGGAGGTTTCTGAGACTTGTAATCTGTGGCTTCTCACTGCCACCAATCAAGGGGTCTCACTGATTCATAGGAGGTTTCTGAGACTTGTAATCTGTGGCTTCTCACTGCAACCCATCAAGGGGTCACACTGATTTATAGGAGGTTTCTAAAATTTGTAATCTGTGGCTTCTCACTGCCACCAATCAAGGGGTCACACTGATTTAAAGGAGGTTTCTGAGATTTGTAATCTGTGGCTTCTCACTGCCACCCATCAAGGGGTCACACTGATTTATAGGAGATTTCTGAGACTTGTAATCTGTGGCTTCTCACTGCCGCCCATCAAGGGGTCTCACTGATTTATAGGAGGTTTCTGAGACTTGTAATCTGTGGCTTCTCACTGCCACCCATCAAGGGGTCTCACTGATTTATAGGAGGTTTCCGAGACTTGTGATCTGTGGCTTCTCACTGCCACCCATCAGGGGTTCCCACATACTTCTAGCAGATTAATGCGAATTGTAATCTGTGGCTTCTCACTGCCACCCATCAAAGGGGTCTCACTGATTTATAGGAGGTTTCTGAGACTTGTAATCTGTGGCTTCTCACTGCCACCAATCAAGGGGTCTCACTGATTTATAGGAGGTTTCTGAGACTTGTAATCTGTGGCTTCTCACTGCAACCCATCAAGGGGTCACACTGATTTATAGGAGGTTTCTGAGATTTGTAATTGTGGCTTCTCACTGCCACCAATCAAGGGGTCACACTGATTTATAGGAGGTTTCTGAGATTTGTAATCTGTGGCTTCTCACTGCCACCCATCAAGGGGTCTCACTGATTTATAGGAGGTTTCTGAGACTTGTAATATGTGGCTTCTCACTGCCACCCATCAAGGGGTCACACTGATTTATAGGAGATTTCTGAGACTTGTAATCTGTGGCTTCTCACTGCCACCCATCAAGGGGTCACACTGATTTATAGGAGGATTCTGAGATTTGTAATCTGTGGCTTCTCACTGCCATCCATCAAGGGGTCTCACTGATTTATAAGAGGTTTCTGAGACTTGTAATCTGTGGCTTCTCACTGCCACCCATCAGGGGTTCCCACATACTTCTAGCAGATTATTATTATTATTATTTATTTATAAAGCGCCAGCATATTCCGCAGCGCTGTACAATAAGCACAGTACAGAGAGG
The DNA here is from genome assembly GCA_009667805.1 of Leptobrachium leishanense. NCBI lineage: Eukaryota > Metazoa > Chordata > Amphibia > Anura > Megophryidae > Leptobrachium > Leptobrachium leishanense. The sequence goes on along the minus strand of CM019074.1, from coordinate 35,710,097 downwards.
GTTACAATACATTGAACAACAATTGACAAACAGTACAGGAGGAGATGAGGGCCCTATTCCCGTAGGAACTCACAATCTAGGAGGGTTGGGGTTGGAAACAGGAGGAGAGGACTGTAAGGTGAGAGTGATTGATGGTTGCGTCAGTGAGTTAGGTGGTAGGCTTCACTAAATAGGAATGTTTTCAGGGAGTGTTTGAAGGAAGAGAAGTTAGGGGAAAGTCTGACAGCACGAGGGAGAGCGTTCCAGAGAGTGGGGGCTGCGCGTGAGAAATCCTGCAGTCTATCATGGGAAGAGGTGATGCGGGGAGAAGCTAGGCGCAGGTCACTGTTTGACCTTAGGGAGCGGGCTGGGGTGTATTTGGTGATTAGTGAGGACAGGTAGTGGGGCGCTGAGTTAGTGAGGGTTTATATTTATATATTTATCTCACTGATTTATAGGAGGTTTCTGAGATTTGTAATCTGTGGCTTCTCACTGCCACCCATCAAGGGGTCACACTGATTTATAGGAGGTTTCTGAGATTTGTAATCCGTGGTTTCTCACTGCCACCCATCAAGGGGTCTCACTGATTTATAGGAGGTTTCTGAGACTTGTAATCTGTGGCTTCTCACTGCCACCCATCAAGGGGTCACACTGATTTATAGGAAGTTTCAGAGATTTGTAATCTGTGGCTTCTCACTGCCACCCATCAAGGGGTCTCACTGATTTATAGGAGGTTTCTGAGATTTGTAATCTGTGGCTTCTCACGGCCACCCATCTGGGGGTCCTACATACTTCTAGCAGATTAATGCGAATTGTAATCTGTGGCTTCTCACTGCCACCCATCAAGGGGTCTCACTGATTTATAGGAGGTTTCTGAGATTTATAATCTGTGGCTTCTCACTGCCACCCATCAAGGGGTCTCACTGATTTATAGGAGGTTTCTGAGATTTGTAATCTGTGGCTTCTTACTGCCACCCATCAAGGGGTCTCACTGATTTATAGGAGGTTTCTGAGATTTGTAATCTGTGGCTTCTCACTGCCACCCATCAAGGGGTCACAGTGATTTATAGGAGGTTTCTGAGACTTGTAATCTGTGGCTTCTCACTGCCACCCATCAGGGGGTCCCACATACTTCTAATAGATTTATGCGAATTGTAATCTGTGGCTTCTCACTGCCACCCATCAAGGGGTCACACTGATTTATAGGAGGTTTCAGAGATTTGTAATCTGTGGCTTCTCACTGCCACCCATCAAGGGGTCTCACTGATTTATAGGAGGTTTCTGAGACTTGTAATCTGTGGCTTCTCACTGCCACCCATCAAGGGGTCACACTGATTTATAGGAGGTTTCTGAGACTTGTAATCTGTGGCTTCTCACTGCCACCCATCAAGGGGTCACACTGATTTATAGGAGGTTTCTGAGATTTGAAATCTGTGGCTTCTCACTGCCACCCATCAAGGGGTCTCACTGATTTATAGGAGGTTTCTTAGACTTGTAATCTGTGGCTTCTCACTGCCACCCATCAAGGGGTCACACTGATTTATAGGAGGTTTCTGAGATTTGTAATCTGTGGCTTCTCACTGCCACCCATCAAGGGGTCACACTGATTTATAGGAGGTTTCTGAGATTTGTAATCTGTGGCTTCTCACTGCCACCCATCAGGGGTTCCCACATACTTCTAGCAGATTAATGCGAATTATAATCTGTGGCTTCTCACTGCCACCCATCAAGGGGTCTCATTGATTTATAGGAGGTTTCTGAGATTTGTAATCTGTGGCTTCTCACTGCCACCCATAAAGGGGTCTCACTGATTTATAGGAGGTTTCTGAGACTTGTAATCTGTGGCTCCTCACTGCCACCTATCAAGGGTTCACACTGATTTATAGGAGATTTCTGAGACTTGTAATCTGTGGCTTCTCACTGCCACCCATCAAGAGGGCTCACTGATTTATAGGAGGTTTCTGAGACTTGTAATCTGTGGCTTCTCACTGCCACCCATCAAGGGGTCACACTGATTTATAGGAGGATTCTGAGTTTTGTAATCTGTGGCTTCTCACTGCCATCATCAAGGGGTCTCACTGATTTATAGGAGGTTTCTGAGATTTGTAATCTGTGGCTTCTCACTGCTACCCATCAAGGGGTCACACTGATTTATAGGAAGTTTCTGAGATTTGTAATCCGTGGCTTCTCACTGCCACCCATCAAGGGGTCTCACTGATTTATAGGAGGTTTCTGAGACTTGTAATCTGTGGCTTCTCACTGCCACCCATCAATGGGTCACAGTGATTTATAGGAGGTTTCTGAGACTTGTAATCTGTGGCTTCTCACTGCCACCCATCAATGGGTCACAGTGATTTATAGGAGGTTTCTGAGATTTGTAATCTGTGGCTTCTCACTGCCACCCATCAGGGGGTCCCACATACTTCTAGCAGATTTATGTGAATTGTAATCTGTGGCTTCTCACTTAAACCCATCAAGGGGTCTCACTGATTTATAGGAGGTTTCTGAGACTTGTAATCTGTGGCTTCTCACTGCCTCCCATCAAGGGGTCTCACTGATTTATAGGAGGTTTCTGAGACTTGTAATATGTGGCTTCTCACTGCCACCCATCAGGGGGTCCCTCATACTTCTAGCAGATTTATGCGAATTGTAATCTGTGGCTTTTCACTGCCACCCATCAAGGGGTCTCATTGATTTATAGGAGGTTTCTGAGACTTGTAATCTGTGGCTTCTCACTGCCACCCATCAAGGGGTCTCACTGATTTATAGGAGGTTTCTGAGACTTGTAATCTGTGGCTTCTCACTGCCACCCATCAATGGGTCACAGTGATTTATAGGAGGTTTCTGAGACTTGTAATCTGTGGCTTCTCACTGCCACCCATCAGGGGGTCCCACATACTTCTAGCAGATTTATGTGAATTGTAAACTGTGGCTTCTCACTTCCACCCATCAAGGGGTCTCACTGATTTATAGGAGGTTTCTGAGATTTGTAATCTGTGGCTTCTCACTGCCACCCATCAATGGGTCACAGTGATTATATAGGAGGTTTCTGAGACTTGTAATCTGTGGCTTCTCACTGCCACCCATCAGGGGGTCCCACATACTTCTAGCAGATTTATGTGAATTGTAATCTGTGGCTTCTCACTTCCACCCATCAAGGGGTCTCACTGATTTATAGGAGGTTTCTGAGATTTGTAATCTGTGGCTTCTCACTGCCACCCATCAAGGGGTCACAGTGATTTATAGGAGGTTTCTGAGACTTGTAATCTGTGGCTTCTCACTGCCACCCATCAGGGGGTCCCACATACTTCTAATAGATTTATGCAAATTGTAATCTGTGGCTTCTCACTGCCACCCATCAAGGGGTCACACTGATTTATAGGAGGTTTCAGAGATTTGTAATCTGTGGCTTCTCACTGCCACCCATCAAGGGGTCTCACTGACTTATAGGAGGTTTCTGAGACTTGTAATCTGTGGCTTCTCACTGCCACCCATCAAGGGGTCACACTGATTTATAGGAGGTTTCTGAGACTTGTAATCTGTGGCTTCTCACTGCCACCCATCAAGGGGTCACACTGATTTATAGGAGGTTTCTGAGATTTGAAATCTGTGGCTTCTCACTGCCACCCATCAAGGGGTCTCACTGATTTATAGGAGGTTTCTGAGATTTGTAATCTGTGGCTTCTCACTGCCACCCATCAAGGGGTCACACTGATTTATAGGAGGTTTCTGAGATTTGTAATCTGTGGCTTCTCACTGCCACCCATCAGGGGTTCCCACATACTTCTAGCAGATTAATGCGAATTATAATCTGTGGCTTCTCACTGCCACCCATCATAGGGGTCTCACTGATTTATAGGAGGTTTCTGAGATTAGTAATCAGTGGCTTCTCACTGCCACCCATCAAGGGGTCTCACTGATTTATAGGAGGTTTCTGAGATTTGTAATCTGTGGCTTCTCACTGCCACCCATCAGGGGGTCCCTCATACTTCTAGCAGATTTATGAGAATTGTAATCTGTGGCTTTTCACTGCCACCCATCAAGGGGTCTCATTGATTTATAGGAGGTTTCTGAGACTTGTAATCTGTGGCTTCTCACTGCCACCCATAAAGGGGTCTCACTGATTTATAGGAGGTTTCTGAGACTTGTAATCTGTGGCTCCTCACTGCCACCCATCAAGGGTTCACACTGATTTATAGGAGATTTCTGAGACTTGTAATCTGTGGCTTCTCACTGCCACCCATCAAGGGGGCTCACTGATTTATAGGAGGTTTCTGAGACTTGTAATCTGTGGCTTCTCACTGCCACCCATCAAGGGGTCACACTGATTTATAGGAGGATTCTGAGTTTTGTAATCTGTGGCTTCTCACTGCCATCATCAAGGGGTCTTACTGATTTATAGGAGGTTTCTGAGATTTGTAATCTGTGGCTTCTCACTGCTACCCATCAAGGGGTCACACTGATTTATAGGAGGTTTCTGAGATTTGTAATCCGTGGCTTCTCACTGCCACCCATCAAGGGGTCTCACTGATTTATAGGAGGTTTCTGAGATTTGTAATCTGTGGCTTCTCACTGCCACCCATCAATGGGTCACAGTGATTTATAGGAGGTTTCTGAGACTTGTAATCTGTGGCTTCTCACTGCCACCCATCAGGGGGTCCCACATACTTCTAGCAGATTTATGTGAATTGTAGTCTGTGGCTTCTCACTTCCACCCATCAAGGGGTCTCACTGATTTATAGGAGGTTTCTGAGACTTGTAATCTGTGGCTTCTCACTGCCTCCCATCAAGGGGTCTCACTGATTTATAGGAGGTTTCTCTGACTTGTAATCTGTGGCTTCTCACTGCCACCCATCAGGGGGTCCCTCATACTTCTAGCAGATTTATGCGAATTGTAATCTGTGGCTTTTCACTGCCACCCATCAAGGGGTCTCATTGATTTATAGGAGGTTTCTGAGACTTGTAATCTGTGACTTCTCACTGCCACCCATCAAGGGGTCTCACTGATTTATAGGAGGTTTCTGAGACTTGTAATCTGTAGCTTCTCACTGCCACCCATCAAGGGGTCTCACTGATTTATAGGAGGTTTCTGAGACTTGTAATCTGTGGCTTCTCACTGCCACCCATCAAGGGGTCACACTGATTTATAGGAGGTTTCAGAGATTTGTAATCTGTGGCTTCTCACTGCTACCCATCAAGGGGTCACACTGATTTATAGGAGGTTTCTGAGATTTGTAATCCGTGGCTTCTCACTGCCACCATCAAGGTCTCACTGATATATAGGAGGTTTCTGAGACTTGTAATCTGTGGCTTCTCACTGCCACCCATCAATGGGTCACAGTGATTTATAGGAGGTTTCTGAGATTTGTAATCTGTGGCTTCTCACTGCCACCATCAGGGGGTCCCACATACTCTTAGCAGATTAATGCGAATTGTAATCTGTGGCTTCTCACTGCCACCCATCAAGGGGTCTCACTGATTTATAGGAGGTTTCTGAGACTTGTAATCTGTGGCTTCTCACTGCCACCCATCAGGGGGTTCCACATACTTCTAGCAGATTAATGCGAATTGTAATCTGTGGCTTCTCACTGCCACCCATCAAGGGGTCTCACTGATTTATAGGAGGTTTCTGAGATTTGTAATTTGTGGCTTCTCACTGCCACCCATTAAGGGATCTCACTGATTTATAGGAGGTTTCTGAGACTTGTAATCTGTGGCTTCTCACTGCCACCCATCAGGGGGTTCCACATACTTCTAGCAGATTTATGCGAATTGTAATTTGTGTCTTCTCACTGCCACCCATCATTGGGTCCCACATACTTCTAGCAGATTTATGCGAATTGTAATCTGTGGCTTTGAAGGAGAATCAGGCCAGAAAATGGTCGCCATTATGAGCCAGGCGGCCATCTTGTTCAGAATATTGGTTCACTTGAAAATAACTAGGTAGATTTTAGTTGGAATTAGAATGAAGTTTACATAGACTTTTAGGAATGTGTTAGATTAGCAGAGAAGCAATTAAAATTTAGGAAGATCCGGGCTGTTCCTGGCACAGAGGGACAGATGAGAAATAGATACACCAAAGTCACAGAGGCCTGCAGCGAGACAAAGAAGAGCGTAGAAACAGACCAGGTCTTATCTACAACAAATAACAGGCTCTAGGGAGGTGGGCACAGGCCGGATTGAGCGTAGCAGCAAATCATCTACTGTCAAACTAACATGACGCTTGCCAATTTATGGCCAATGTATGGAATGTCTTTGTAATTGACCAAGGGAGGTACTAGCCCACGTGGGGTGGGATAGTGTCACTGGGAGGTGGGTTAATTGGGATGTGCCTAATTATGTATTCGGGGTATAAGACCCCTTGTCGGGGTGAGTTCAGGGCTCATTCTTTGCGATTCAATCCTTTGTGAGCATTCTGTGTGACGTCACAAATAAAGTTTGTGTTTCCTGAAGAGACTCGTGTTCAGACAATCCTTGCTCGTGTCGGTCCGGCCTCATCCCAAGTGAACCAAGTGGATTACGGTTACATTTCTGGGTGCTCGAGAGCCAGGATACGGGCCCTTGCCGGCACGGCAACGACTGCTGGACACTGTAGCGGTTGACTGCAGGTGCGAGTGATCCCGTCGGTTGGGCGTACGTTGAAGGTGAGCTGACATCTGCAGGCGCCAAGCAGGATTTCCGGTTCAGTGAACCTCGTCTCGTCCCAATCGGACCCCTGGCCCGGGAAGCTGGGACACCCCGAGTCCAAGGAAACAGCGAGCAGCGCGGCGATAGGTAAAGTGTCTTCTATGTATGTATGTGTATTACAGATACCGGTATAAGGGGAACGTCCGACCATAGTCAGATAAGGAGACCCGCGGCCATGGTTTAGTTGACATACCGAACCCGCCGCTGACAGCATGGACAAGCAAAGGAGCCAGAGTGGCTAGCGTGTGTCTGAACCCGGGGGATCGGATGTTAACCAAAGGATAGTTCTGTATGAGAGGGAGAGGGTAGCCACGTGGAGTTGCATAGTCATAGTCAGTGTTTGTAAATAGAGCTTCTGCACGTGGACAAGGAAAGGAGGAGGGATTTCTGTGACTGGGCTAAGAGCCCTGAGTCAGTGCTGTACGTCGTGTAGTGAAGAGAGCCCATTGGGGCCAGCGGTAGCTGCAGAGGGAGTGGTGCCGAGTGGGCAGAATTACCCATAGGCAAATTGGAATTGCAGACAGAAGTGTTGTTATAGAACGGGGTGCACATAGTCACAAGCAGACAAGAGTTGAGTTCAACCAATTGGGTATAAGGAGCCAAAAGGAGGGACGGCGTGCCCTCGGCTAGTAGAGAGAGTAGAATTGTTAATGTATTGTTTTGTGCTGAATGTATCTGGTACAAGTATGTGCTGTGAGTGATGCTGAGAGTGCTGTGAGTGATTTAGCGCCTACTCACCTAGTGAGAAAGCAAACTTGAGAGTGGACTCCTAAAGTACGTTTCCGGCTCAGGCGATTGCAGTCAGCTACTGACGGAGGAAGCGAATAGGATTCAAAAGAAGTGTTGACTGAAGTACCAGACCGTTTCAAGTGTTTTTGCTGAACATAATATCTGAATTGTGAAAAAGTTACCGCCTTTAAGAGTAACAATGGGTAACGGGTAGTCCAAACCCAAGAAGGTTAAGAAGGGTGAGACGCCCTTGGAGTATATGGTGCGGAATTTTGAAGTGTTGTATGCAACACATGATTATGATGTGGATTTGAGTAAAGAGAAATTGAAATTAATGTGTACAATAGTGTGGCCAATGCTAGTTCCAGACTGGCCAGAACAGGGGTCTATGGACCCGGAGTTGATACAGAAAGTGCATTCCCAAGTAACCGGGAAATGCAGTCATCCTGAACAGTACCCATACATAGACATATGGAGGTATTGTGTTAAAGATAAAAGTCATTTTATAATGTTGGCGGGACAGAACAAGCAACAGGTACCCCCAAATAATAAAGATAATGATAAAAAAGGGAAACCGGTGTTGGTAGAACAACCGGAGGAGATTGATTCCCTGCCCCCGCCCTATCCATCATATTATGGGGCAGCCAGAGAAGCTTTGAGTGCCGCAGTTGCGCAGGCAGAGGGGAGGGAGCAGGCAGCTGCTATTTCCCCACCGGCTCCCTCCACCCCTGATCGTGGAGGTGCGGAAGAAGAAGAGGGGGCTGTGGGTGGAAGAGACAGAGAGGTCCCACCAGGAAGGATTGAAATGCCCGATGGGAACGTATACAAACTGGTAACCCCAGAGGACAGTGATGATGAGAGTAAAGATGTAAATCCAGGGGCCACCACTCGCGCAGCGAACAATATATATAAACCCCGAGATCTATATCAGCACAACCCCCGGCAAAAGTAAAATGCCCCTACGGGAGGTGCTAGGTCCCTTACTGGAGAATGGAGCACCTGGGCCAGTACAATACACATATGTCCCATTCACAACAACAGATTTATTTAACTGGAAAACACACACACCACTGTACTCCACTAATCCCGCGGCAGTGGCCAGTATGATAGAGTCAGTCATGCTTACACATAACCCCACATGGGCAGATTGTCAGCAATTATTACTGACAATGTTTACAACTGAAGAAAGAGCCCGAATAAATAGTAGCGAGCGGAAAATTCTACTTGCCCAAGCCATAGAAGATAGCAAGCCTCAGCCAGAAGCGTGGGCAGAGGAACACTACCCCAAAACAGATCCCAAGTGGCCATACAATACGGGTGAAGGTATTGCCCGTCTACATACTGGACAATGGTAATAATGGGTGTTAAGGCGGGAGGGAAGAAACCTAAGAACATGGGGAAAATAGCGGATATTGTGCAAGATTCTAAAGAAACCCCAAGTGCATTTTTAGAAAGATTACTAGAAGCATATAGGATGTATAGTCCTATTGACCCTGAGGCAGTGGAGAATCAGAGGTTAATTAATTCTTCTTTTGTGGGACAGTCACAAAGAGACATACGGAATAAAATACAGAGGATAGATGGGTTTCTAGGAAAAGGCATTCGTGAATTGGTAGAAATTTCTAATAAAGTGTTTCATAACCGGGATCTAGAGGAAAAGAGGGAGGAGATAAGGAAGCAAAGAGGACACACCAGGGTCGTCGGTTACATGGGTAATGGTGGGGGAAGAGGCGCCCCGGAAAGAGGGAGAGCGAGGGGTCGCGGAGGCAGAGGTAGGGGGCCCCTAGGGAACCCCTGGGACCCAACCAGTGCGCATGGTGCCGGGGAGTAGGTCACTGGAAAAATGATTGTCCTGCATTTTTGGCTAAATTTGGGGTGCAGGGGGAGGCTGGGGAAACGGGAGGCCAGGTCTCCAATGGTCAGATACCAAACGGCAGATATGAGAGAAATGATGGTGCCGGTGCAGGGTTTGTTGGTTTGGCGGGAACGTCATTTGAAGGGCAAGGTGCATATTGACACGGACCTGGGCCCAACCCGCTCAGTAATCACGAGCCCACGGTCACTATGAGGGTTGGAATAAAGATGAAATTTTTATGGTTGATACCGGTGCCGAATATTCTGTTGTAACACAGCAAATTGCACCCCAATGGGAAATGAGGTTGATATAATGGGAGCAATGGGGTGCTGCTAAGTACCCCTTCTTGCTTCACAAAAATGTAGTGTGGGTGGACATAATGTGGAACATGAATTTTTGTATATGCCTGGGGCGGGATATCCTTTGCAAATTGCAAGCCCAAATTACATTTCTTCCCGGGGGTCACGCTAGATTAGACCTGCCTGAGAGTGGCAGCTCTACACTGCAGTACAACCCAGCCAGCCAGAATACCCAACCTGTAAAAATTGCAGTAATTATGCCAAGAGAAGAAGAATGGCGCATGGCACCAACCCCGCCAGCTGCCCCAGACCCGTACACAATACTCCTGGGAATCCCTGGGGTCTGGGCGGAGGAAAACCCGCCCGGATTAGCTGTAAATATCCCTCCAGTGTACGTTGATCTGAAACCAGGTGCAACGCCTGTGGCCCTAAGACAATATCATATCCCACAAAAAGCCAAGCAGAATATTCAGACACATTTGCAAAGACTAAAAGACCACGGCATATTGAAATTCTGCGTGTCACCGTGGAACACACCACTGTTGCCAGTACTGAAAGAGGGCACACAAGAGTACCGCCCAGTCCTAGATTTACGGGCCGTCAATGAAGCCACAGTAACTCTACACCCTGTGGTTCCCAACCCATACAATTTATTGGCATTAATTCCCGGCGATACAAAATATTACACGGTGCTTCATTTAAAAGACGCTTTCTTTTGCATCCGCCTGGCTGCAGCAAGCCAGCCCCTTTTTGCATTTCAGTGGGAGGAATCTACCACGGGAGAGCGCCATCAGATGACCTGGACACGCCTCCCTCAAGGTTTCAAAAACTCGCCCACGATTTTCGGATGCGCGCTCAGCCAGGACCTCCTGTCCTTCAACACTCAGCCAGACAAAGTTGTTTTACTACAGTATGTAGATGATTTATTACTGCCTTCTCCCACAGAAAAAGACTGTCTTTCCGCCACAAAAGCCCTGCTGTATCTGCTATGCCAATCAGGTTACAGAGTGTTCAAAAAGAAAGCACAAATATGCAAACAGAGTGTAAAGTACCTAGGTTTTCACTTAACAGGTACCAAGTGTGCATTAGGAGCAGAGAGAAAAGAAGCGGTATGCCGAATACCCCAACCAAAGACAAGGAGACAAGTCCGTGAATTCCTGGAAGCTGCAGGCTTCTGCCGCCTATGGATCCCCAATTTTGCAGACATTGCTAAGCCCCTTCATCAAGCCACCAAGGGGGGAGAAGAGCAAACAGCAGCTTTCCTGAAATTAAAAACACTACTAATGGAAGCTCCAGCACTGGGATTGCTAGATAACAGCACGCCCTTCCAGCTGTACGTGCATGAACACAATCAAACAGCTACAGGAGTGCTGATTCAGAACTTTGGCTGATGGTCAAGGCCTGTGGCCAATCTATCCAAGCAACTCGACCCTGTGGCATGCGGCCTACCCCCATGTCTGAAAGCAGTGGCAGCCACCGCAATGCTGATAGCAGAAGCAGACAAGCTGACCCTTGGACAAGTTCTTCATGTCAAGGTACCACATGCTGTCAAGGCCCTGCTCGATGTGAAAGGAAGTTACTGGTTCAGCAATAGCCGGATGACGAAGTACCAAGCTATGATGTGTGTGAATCCACGGGTTCATTTGGACCTCATCGCTACCTTGAACCCTGCTACTTTACTGCCTGACTGTGAAGATGATCCAAATCACGAATGCCTCCAAGTCATGGAAGAAGTGTTCAGTAGCAGACCAGATTTGAAAGACGTACCCCTAGACAAATACGATCTACAGTTATTCACTGATGGTAACAGTTATATGGATGATGGGAAGAAAGTCTCCGGCTATGCAGTTGTCTCAGCAGAAGAAATTATTGAAGCAAATCCTCTACCAGGCCATACTTCGGCACAACTGGCTGAAATAACAGCCCTGACCAGGGCCCTGGAAATCTCTGAAGGCAAAAGAGTGAACATCTATACTGACTCCAAATATGCCTTTATGACTGTCCATGCACATGGTGCACTCTACAAAGAAAGAGGCCTACTTACTTCCTCAGGACAACAAATTAAGTATGCAGCAAAAATAGCAGCTCTTCTGGAGGCTGTATGGAAACCAAGTGCTGTCAGTATCATGCACTGTCGTGGCCACCAGAAGGGTCATGATGAAATCCCGAAAGGCAACAGGCGAGCTGACCAAGCTGCAAAAGCGGCTGCAAAACCATCAATATCACCTGATCGAGCCAAGGTCCTGCTCTGCAAGCAAGAAGCTCAACCTCCCATGCCTAATTACGAATTCTACATGAATTGGAGAAAATTTGAACCAAAAGGCGAATTTATTGAAATTATTCTGCACAAGTGGCACAACGATTATGAACTATTAGAAGTCAACCATTATTATATCCAATGGCTTTTCCCAACACGGTCCCAAGGCCGAAATTTCTACTCTACTCCTCTGAACCCCCAAGAAACACGTCTTATGATTAACACCTCAGAAGTTCAGCAAAGACTCCGCCGAGCATACGAAATGATGCTGAAATTCTTCGGCGTAAAATTAATGGGGGAGTATGGAGAAGATACAAAGGTAACTTAAGTTGAACGCGCAGAAAATTTCGCCTCACGTTTTGACAATCTAACAGCCAACCTTCATAATAATCTGAGGATCACACGAATACTGCTAAGTTTGGGAGAATTGGGAGCAGAAGAATACCAAGCCCCGTTGGTGAGGTTCTTCCTCAAAGAGACCCTTATCAAAAATAAACTGCCAAGAATGAAGAAAAGTGTGATGAACTTTTTTATACTAGCAGTGAGAGATGCACAGGAGAAACAAGATCTGCTGTTCTTTGCCTGGCGATATTATTTCCCAAAAGAAGAATTTGTCTGGGGAAACCGTGGAGAATTGGCACGATACAAAGCAAAACCGGTGGTGGCTGCACTCCTACCGGCGCCACTGAGTGAATGGACACCCTTGTATTCAGAGAAAGAGAAGAAATGGCTATCAGAAGAACAAGGCGGATATGGAGAAGACGGGTGGTTCCAGTTAAAGAACGGACAAACAGTCCTACCAGCAACATTGGCGCCTGAGATTGTGAGAACGCTTCACGCAAGTACCCATGGAGGAAGAGAAATGATGGAACAACAATTGGAGCCACATTTCTACGTGCCAGGACTGTCAGTAGTCTGCAAAGCAATAGCCCAGCAGTGCGTGACATGTGCCAAAAATACAAGAACAGGCCCATCTCAACCTCCAGGGAAGCAGCCAATCGGGCTTTCCCCAATGGCATCATTACGTTGCAATGGCCATTGAAACAAACAAAAACCTCATTTTTGTTGTGCATGGAACACATAGAAATGAGCGCAGATGACACTCTTTTTCCTTGTTATGTTTTATACATTGACTGGGCTGTTACTCCTGGCAGTTGCTGCCCCTCCGAAAATAAGTGAGTATGGGCGCGACGCCATTTTTTCTGTATTTATGTATATCATGCTTGTAACACCAGTCCGTCGTTCTGCAGCTGTTCCTCTTTCCATGTTTTTGTTTTGGATCCCAAATGGGAAGTGTTTGGTGCGTGATAAATAAAAGCCACCATCTTTGCCTCTCCTTCGCTGAAAAAGCAGCTGGAGGGGCTTGGAGCTGCTCAGTAGAGCTGCCTTTTGGTTACAATTGTTAGGTACCCACTCTAAAGAGGTGCCTTGAAGTGGCGAGTGGGCTTACGTTGCAATGGCCATTGAAACAAACAAAAACCTCATTTTTGTTGTGCATGGAACACATAGAAATGAGCGCAGATGACACTCTTTTTCCTTGTTATGTTTTATACATTGACTGGGCTGTTATTCCTGGCAGTTGCTGCCCCTCCGAAAATAAGTGAGTATGGGCGCGACGCCATTTTTTCTGTATTTATGTATATCATGCTTGTAACACCAGTCCGTCGTTCTGCAGCTGTTCCTCTTTCCATGTTTTTGTTTTGGATCCCAATGGGAAGTGTTTGGTGCGTGTATAAATAAAAGCCACCATCTTTGCCTCTCATTCGCTGAAAAGCAGCTGGAGGGGCTTGGAGCTGCTCAGTAGAGCTGCCTTTTGTTACAATGTTAGGTACCCACTCTAAAGAGGTGCCTTGAAGTGGCGAGTGGGCTTACGTTGCAATGGCCATTGAAACAAACAAAAACCCTAATTTTTGTTGTGCAGGAACACATAGAAATGAGCGCAGATGACACTCTTTTTCCTTGTTATGTTTTATACATTGACTGGGCTGTTACTCCTGGCAGTTGCTGCCCCTCTGAAAATAAGTGAGTATGGGCGCGACGCCATTTTTTCTGTATTTATGTATATCATGCTTGTAACACCAGTCCGTCGTTCTGCAGCTGTTCCTCTTTCCATGTTTTTGTTTTGGATCCCAAATGGGAAGTGTTTGGTGCGTGTATAAATAAAAGCCACCATCTTTGCCTCTCCTTCGCTGAAAAGCAGCTGGAGGGGCTTGGAGCTGCTCAGTAGAGCTGCCTTTTGGTTACAATTGTTAGGTACCCACTCTAAAGAGGTGCCTTGAAGTGGCGAGTGGGCTTACGTTGCAATGGCCATTGAAACAAACAAAAACCTCATTTTTGTTGTGCATGGAACACATAGAAATGAGCGCAGATGACACTCTTTTTCCTTGTTATGTTTTATACATTGACTGGGCTGTTACTCCTGGCAGTTGCTGCCCCTCCGAAAATAAGTGAGTATGGGCGCGACGCCATTTTTTCTGTATTTATGTATATCATGCTTGTAACACCAGTCCGTCGTTCTGCAGCTGTTCCTCTTTCCATGTTTTTGTTTTGGATCCCAAATGGGAAGTGTTTGGTGCGTGTATAAATAAAAGCCACCATCTTTGCCTCTCCTTCGCTGAAAAGCAGCTGGAGGGGCTTGGAGCTGCTCAGTAGAGCTGCCTTTTGGTTACAATTGTTAGGTACCCACTCTCTAAGAGAGGTGCCTTGAAGTGGCGAGTGGGCTTACGTTGCAATGGCCATTGAAACAAACAAAAACCTCATTTTTGTTGTACATGGAACACATAGAAATGAGCGCAGATGACACTCTTTTTCCTTGTTATGTTTTATACATTGACTGGGCTGTTACTCCTGGCAGTTGCTGCCCCTCCGAAAATAAGTGAGTATGGGCGCGACGCCATTTTTTCTGTATTTATGTTATCATGCTTGTAACACCAGTCCGTCGTTCTGCAGCTGTTCTCTTTCCATGTTTTTGTTCTTGGATCCCAAATGGAAGTGTTTGGTGCGTGATAATAAAAGCCACCATCTTTGCCTCTCCTTCGCTGAAAAGCAGCTGGAGGGGCTGCTCAGTAGAGCTGCCTTTTGGTTACAATTGTTAGGTACCCACTCTAAAGAGGTGCCTTGAAGTGGCGAGTGGGCTTACGTTGCAATGGCCATTGAAACAAACAAAAACCTCATTTTTGTTGTGCATGGAACACATAGAAATGAGCGCAGATGACACTCTTTTTCTTTGTTATCATTACAGATAGACTTCACAGTACTACCACCCTGCAAAGGATATAAATATTTACTGGTAATGATGTGTACCCTGACAGGATGGGTAGAAGCTTTCCCAACAAGGACAGTGAAGACAACGGAAGTAGTGAAAAGCCTAATGAAAGAAATAATACCACGCTATGGACTTCCTCTCGAAATAGGGTCAGACAATGGCCCCGCATTCATACAGAACTGTTTACAACAGTTTGCCCGCCTGTTGGGCATCATCTGGAAGCTACATACTGCTTACAGGCCCCAAAGCTCGGGAAAAGTCGAAAGAATGAACCGTACTTTAAAGACTTTGATGTCCAAACTGTGCCAAGAGACGTCACTAGGCTGATTGGATGTTGCTGCCGATAGTCCTATTGCACATAGGTGCAGGCCAACCCCCAATTGAAGCTAAGTCCGTACGAGCTTTTTTGGATGGCCTACCCCTCTGATTAATGGACTAAGGGGGGACCTTCAGCATTGGGGAAACTAAACTAAATGATCAGGTTGTACTCTTAGGTAAATCAATGCAGAAATTGAATACTTGGGTGGGAAATAATATACCTCACTTTTTATATCCCCCACTGCATAAGTATTGTCCAGGTGACTCAGTATGGGTGAAGGAGTGAAAAATGACCCACTAGGCCCAAAGTGGAGAGGTCCTTACCTTGTCCTGTTATCAACCCCTACAGCAGTGAAGGTTGCCGAGGTGGTCCCGTGGATACATCACTCCAGACTGAAGGTAGCTGCAGCCAATCCTGAACCAGCATGGAAGGTCGTCACCAATGAGACCAATCCATTGAGGCTAAAGCTGACGAAGACCACAGTCATGAGCACTGAAAGATTCTGGGTGTTTTGATGGACACAATAAGGCCTGACCATCCACCAACAGGGGAACAAAGGGATCCCCCGGGGGATACCCCAAGGGTTATTTTTAGGGGCCCGGCCCCGAACCCTTGATCAACTGGAAAAGTCTTTTGTTTTTGAAATTCCAGTGGGGAGGGATTGGGTTTATGTGACTGTGAAAAGAATTGCCCAAGGGATTTTGACATTTGGGGCATTTGTGGTACTGATTTTGTACCTCGCAAATTTGATTTATGGACTCTCACATGGAGCATGCCCCAGGTGCCCAAGCACCACCGAGAAAGTGGATATCTCTCACATCTGGAATGGTACGCACCCGGTGATGGAGAACCGTACCATGTGGAGACAAAAGCGAGAGGCGATATCCGAGATTATGCCAAGAGGACATTTACTTGTGCAATTTAAATATGACTATGCTAAAAAGTCTGGACAGACCGCATGCTGGGTGTGTAGTAGACTGCACCCAGAGACAATTCATATACCATTTCCTCTGTTCCAATGAATTTGAGTATGTTTGCGACAGGAAAGGTCACAATACATGCTTTCGATGCACCACGAGAAAAGCCAGAAGCATTCATTCCCGGGTACCCCATAACAGGGCCAGTGTACCCACCAGAATGGTGTTTTCAACTAGGACCAGATAGAGAAACAAATAACGAGGGTGGGTTGTGTAATTCAAGTAAGTTCAACTGGACATCATACATTTACACATTCAACACAAGAGAGAAGGCACATTTTCTATTCATACGGTGTAGAAATCTCACTAGAGACCAAGAGGTGGTGATTGCGAATGTGACCAATGGATGGCAGAGTGCATTGGATATGATGAGACGACTGAGACAACTGATGATAGAAATATCAAAGGGAACACTACACTTATCACCATTTATATTGAAGGGAGCGTACCAGGTGTGTTGTAAAAGGGTGTGCTACACATGGGTACCACCTACAATAACGGGAATGTGTTATCTGGCCAAACTGATTCCAATTCAGAGAGTAAGGGGAGATGACACTGATACAGATACTGCATTACACCCTAGGTACCCACTGGTGTTTGAGAAACAGAAGAGAGAATTGTTTAGGAAAGCGGATCGAATATGGGCATGGTTCCCGGCATGGACTGGATGGGGAAGAGAGTTAATGGTGAGAATGAACAGTTATGCCAATCTGATGGACGAGATTTTGAATAAGACTAGCATGGATATTCAGTTGCTGAATCTGGAAGTTCGAGAGATACGAAAGGTACAAATGATACACGATTTGGCACTGGAACAGATCAGTGCAGCGTTGAATGGACTATGCGAGATGACAATGCATTATGAATGTTGCACCTACATCAAGAACACCACACATGACGTCCCTGACTACTAGCAGGTAATTCAAGATCACCAGGAGAAGGTAGCACAGTTGCAGAACACAGATAGGCGAATTGCTGCTGAAGGCTGGAATCCACTCCGTGGGTTTGGAGCAATCAGAGATTGCTTCGGATCCATCCTGAGATTTATTTCACAGATTGGATCCATGATTCTGATGTTGGTGGTAATCTTGATCGTGGGGATACTACTGTACCGCATAGGGCTATGTCTATGGCCACTATGCAAGAGAGCACTGACGCCTACACAGACACAAAAGATACCACTGATTATCCCACAAGGCATGTTCGCGACAAAAATAGGCCCCCCAAAGTTTGAGGAACTCAAGAATAAAATCAGTGGGGTGTAGTGGCTACAAGTCTCAGGAGGAGAACCTGAGGCTTGAGCCAAGGGGGAATGAAGGAAAATCAGGCCAGAAGATGGTCGCCATTATGAGCCAGGCGGCCATCTTGTTCAGAATATTGGTTCACTTGAAAATAACTAGGTAGATTTTAGTTGGAATTAGAATGAAGCTTACATAGAATTTTAGGATTGTGTTAGATTAGCAGAGAAGCAATTAAAATTAAGGAAGATCCGGGCTGTTCCTGGCACAGAGGGACAGGATGAGAAATGGATACACCAAGGTCACAGAGGCCTGCAGTGAGACAAAGAAGAGCGTAAAAACAGACCAGGTCTTATCTACAACAAATAACAAACAGGCTCTAGGGAGGTGGGCACAGGCCGGATTGAGCGTAGCAGCAAATCAACTACTGTCAAACTAACATGACGCTTGCCAATTTATGGCCAATGTATGGAATGTCTTTGTAATTGACCAAGGGAGGTACTAGCCCACGTGGGGTGGGATAGTGTCACCGGGAGGTGGGCTAATTGGGATGTGCCTAATTATGTATTCGGAGTATAAGACCCCTTGTTGGGGTGAGTTCGGGGCTCACTCTTTGCGATTCAATCCTGTGTCAGCATTCTGTGTGACGTCACAAATAAAGTTTGCCTTTCCTGAAGAGACTCGTGTTCAGACAATCCTTGCTCGTGTCGGTCTGGCCTCGTCCTGAGTGAACCAAGTGGATTCCGGTTACAGCTTCTCACTGCCACCCATCAAGAGGTCTCACTGATTTAAAGGAGGTTTCTGAGATTTGTAATCTGTGGATTCTCACTGCCACCCATCAGGGGTCCCACATACTTCTAGCAGATTAATGCGAATTGTAATCTGTGGCTTCTCACTGCCACCCATCAAGGGGTCTCACTGATTTATAGGAGGTTTCTGAGATTTGTAATCTGTGGCTTCTCACTGCCACCCATAAAGGGTCACACTGATTTATAGCAGGTTTCTGAGATTTGTAATCTGTGGCTTCTCACTGCCACCCATCAAGGGGTCTCACTGATTTATAGGAGGTTTCTGAGATTTGTAATCTGTGGCTTCTCACTGCCACCCATCAAGGGGTCACAGTGATTTATAGGAGGTTTCTGAGACTTGTAATCTGTGGCTTCTCACTGCCACCCATCAGGCGGTCCCACATACTTCTAGTAAATTTATGTGAATTGTAATCTGTGGCTTCTCACTGCCACCCATCAAAGAGTTTCACTGATTAATAGGAGGATTCTGAGATTTGTAATCTGTGGCTTCTCACTGCCACCGATCAAGGGGTCTCACTGATTTATAGGAGGTTTCTGAGACTTGTAATCTGTGGCTTCTCACTGCCACCCATCAGGCGGTCCCACATACTTCTAGTAAATTTATGTGAATTGTAATCTGTGGCTTCTCACTGCCACCCATCAAGGGGTCTCACTGATATATAGGAGGTTTCTGAGACTTGTAATATGTGGCTTCTCACTGCCACCCATCAAGGGGTCTCACTGATTAATAGGAGGATTCTGAGATTTGTAATCTGTGGCTTCTCACTGCCACCGATCAAGGGGTCTCACTGATTTATAGGAGGTTTCTGAGACTTGTAATCTGTGGCTTCTCACTGCCACCCATCAAGGGGTCCCACATACTTCTAGCAGATTTATGCGAATTGTAATTTGTGTCTTCTCACTGCCACCCATCAGGGGGGTCTCATTGATTTATAGGAGTGAATTGTAATCTGTGTCTTGTCACTGGCTCCCAGCTATCAGGGTGTCTCACTGAGTTATACCAGAGTTCTGTAAATCTTTAATCTTTATACCAGAGTTGAATCAGAGTTCTGTATATATTTAATCTATATATCACTCACTATGTCTGAAAGAACAAAAAGGACAGGCAGACGCTCCCAGACACAGATAAGAGGGCAAGCAGCCCCTGTGTCGGGAGGCTGTGCCTCTGGTCGTGGTGGACGTGGTGCATCCTCTGCAGGGGCACGCTTGTCTTTTCTAACTGGCGCTGGCCGTCTTAAACAGCAGCAACATACTGAGGATTTGGTGGATTGGCTAACCAGGCCATCCTCATCCTCCGAGTCCTCTGCCAGCCAGACTTATAGTGCTTTACAGTCCACCTCCGCTGACAAAACATCTAATGCAGCCTCCATGTCCACAGCTACTCCTGCCGTAGCCTCGCTATCACACACTGAGGCGTCAGCTGAATTGTTTGACTACAATGACAGTTACATGCTGCTTGAGGATACGCAGCAAGTACAGTGCTCTTATTCAATCTCTGAGGTTGAGGAAGGGAGTATAATCAACCTAGAGGAAGGGGGTGCCAGTGATGACACACAAATAACTGGCACTCATGTTGCCCAGCAGCTGCAGCATACTGCCAAGTTGGCTCCAGTGACGAGGAGATAGGGGGTGAAGATGACATTGATGATGAGGTCACTGACTCCACCTGGGTGCCAGATCGAAAAGAGGAATCAAGTGAGGAGGAGGGGGAGGAGGAGGCACAGCAAACACGAGGCACAACATTCTCTACGACCAACCGTAGCACTAGCCAATCCAAGGCATCAGATGTCACAGCTGCTCCGGTGCAGAGCGCTGTTGTCTCAAAGCACACATGCAGGAACTCTGTTGTCTGGGAGTTCTTTAAGAAATGTGCAGCAGAGCGCTTTGTTTGTAATCTTTGTTTGTAATCTATGTCAGATGAGGCAGATGCGTGGGAAAGACACCGGACACTTGGGTACCACGTGCTTGAGGCAACATATGATCACCTGCCACACATCCCGTTGGCGCAAAACTTTGCGTAGGTCCTCCTCCTCATCATCTGTCTCTACCCCCACTGTATGTCCTGCCATGTCATTGCCTGCTACAACCTCCACTGACAGGGATGATGCTACAGTAATGGATGTACCAGCTCCTTCCTCACAATGTGACATCATCCCATCAGCTGAAGATTTACGCAGTCAGATTACGTTGCCGCAGCTGCTGCAGCGTAAGAAAAAATATAGTTCCAACCATCCCCAAGCACAGCGTCTAAATGCCAGCTTAGCAAAAATACTCGCATTGCAGCTGCTGACTTTCCAGCGGGTGGACTCTGCTCCCTTCCGTGAATTTGCTGAATGTGCTGTACCACAGTGGCAGGTTCCAAAACGCCATTACTTTTCACGCAAGGCCATTCCAGCACTATACCAGCACGTGGAAGACAATGTTATCCAGTCATTGGGAAAGGCAGTCAGCAACAAGGTGCATGTGACTTTAGACACGTGGTCCAGCAAGCATGGACAGGGTCATTACATTTCCTTCACGACACACTGGGTAACTCTGATTGCAGCTGGGAGGGATCCAAGGCAGGGCTCTGTGCTGGAGCTTGTTCATCCACCAAGCCTCCAGAAAGCTGCTGGTATGAGGTCTGTCTGCTCCACCACCTCTTCCTCCTCCTCCTTCTCTGTCTCTGGCGAAGTGGAGGTTAAACCGACGTGTGGCAGGGGCTACGCAATGGCTCAAGCCAAAAGATGCCATACTGTGCTTGCGCTGGTTTGTTTAGGGGACAGGAGCCACACCGGGCCAGAAATTCTGTCAGCTCTGCAGGGCCAGGTGCAGAGATGGTTAACACCACGCCAGCTTCAGCTGGGAATGATCATCTGCGATCATGACAGCAACCTTCTCTCTGCCCTACGCAAGGGTAAATTGATGCATATACCATGCCTAGCACACGTCCTAAATCTAGTGTACAGCGTTTCCTAACCAAGTACCCAGGGCTGCCAGAGCTTCTCAGCCAGGCCAGAAAAGTCTGCAGCCACTTCAGATGGTCATTCCCAGCAAGCGTTCGCCTGGCAGAAATTGAAAGAGAATTCCACCTTCCCACAAACCGTCTGATCTGTGACTTGCCCACCAGGTGGTACTCGACATTAGCAATGCTGCAGAAGGGCCATCAATGAGTACCTGTGCAAGTATGGCACAAGGACAGGTTCAGGTCAACTTGTTTTTTGTACCCCCCCCCCGCAGTGGCTGATGATCAAGGATGCATGCACTGTACTGTCACCATTTGAGGAGGCAACGAGGATGGTGAGCAGGGACAGTACATGCATCAGTGACACAATTCCTTTAGTGTTCCTGCTGGAGCACACTCTGCGGGGAATTATATATGTGGCTCTAGAGGCAGAGCAGCGGGAGGAAGAGGAGGCCTTCCCTAGCTCTGAAGGCTCCAGTCTTTCTGTAGACAGCATTCCAGCGGGTCGTACTCAGATCAGACAGGAGGAGGATGAGGAGGAGGAGGAGGAGGAATATTTAAGTAGTGGGGGCATTGAAGGTGGGGATTCCTCAAGGGAGGGTTTCTTGTGCCCAGAAACACAAGGGCTAGTGCGTGGCTGGGAGGAGGAAGAGCACAATACAGTCATCCTCATTGACCAGGAAGACTCGGAAGCTAATGCCACCTCCAACCTACGCTGCATGGGCTCCCTTATGATGCAAAGCCTGCTAAAGGACCCCAGGACTCATGAAAAAATTTGAGGACTCTCTAAAGCGACACTTGTGTAACACCTTTCCAGGCACTGGTAGTTTACCAAGTGATAACACAGGTGCTTCTGAGGCTGCGGATGATCAGAGGAATAGTGGTGAAGGCCATGGCCGCTTGACTGATGCATTTTTACATTTTTTTAGTCCACGACGCCCAGGGAAGTCAAATGTAGGCACCCATTGCCAGCTTCTTCACCATATGGTGCAGGACTACCTTGGGGCAAAGGCAGACCTGGATACCTTTCCAGCAGATGATCCACTGGCTTACTGGGTGTTGAGATTGGATCACTGGCCAAAACTTAGTCAATATGCTATGCAGCTACTAGGTTGCCCTTCATCCAGCGTGCTTTCTGAACGGACGTTCAGTGCCACTGGAGGTTTTGTCACAGACAAAAGAGTGCATCTGTCCACCGACTCTGTAGACCGGCTGACATTTATAAAAATGAATCAGTCCTGGATTAGCAGTTATCAATCCCCTGATGCTGACGTAACGGAATAGATCGGGGATGTCTTCTGCATGCACAAAACCTCCAGCACTGAACTCTTCCACAATACCACAAAAGGGTTACGGTGTGAATGCACTTGCTGCCATGAAAGGCACAATATTTGGCTGCACTGACGCCTTTGCCAGATTTACATCATTTTAATTTTTTGAACAGCAGGGTCAAACCCTGCACTGTTCCACAATACCACAAAAGGGTTACGGTGTGAATGCACTTGCTGCCATGAAAGGCACAATATTTGGCTGCACTGACGCCTATGCCAGATTTATATCATTTTAATTTTTTGAACAGCAGGGTCCAACCCTGCACTCTTCCACAATACCACAAAAGGATTACGGTGTGAATGCACTTGCTGCCATGAAAGGCACAATATTTGGCTGCACTGATGCCTGTGCCAGATTTATATCATTTAAATGTTTTGAACAGCAGGGTCCAACCCTGCACTCTTCCACAATACTACAGAGGGGTTACTGTATGATAATAGTACTTGCTGGCAGTCTGGCACCAAAAGCACAATATCTGGGTGCACTGACTCCTTTACCAGATTCATATCTTTTTAATATAGGACCACATGGTCCACCCCTGCATTCTTCCACAATACTACAGAGGGGTTACTGTATGATGATACTTGCTGGCCTGGCAGTCTGGCACTAAAGGCACAATATCTGGGTGCACTGACGCCTTGACCAGAATCATATCTTTTTAATATAGGACCACATGGTCCACCCCTGCATTCTTCCACAATACTACAGAGAGGTTACTGTATGATGATACTTGCTGGCCTGGCAGTCTGGCACCAAAGGCACAATATCTGGGTGCACTGACGCCTTGACCAGAATCATATCTTTTTAATATAGGACCACATGGTCCACCCCTGCATTATTCCACAATACTACAGAGGGGTTACTGTATGATAGTACTTGCTGGCCTGGCAGTCTGGCACCAAAAGCACAATATCTGGGTGCACTGTCGCCTTTACCAGATTCATATCTTTCTAATATATGACCGCAAGGTCCACCCCTGCATTCTTCCACAATACTACAGAGGGGATACTGTATGATAGTACTTGCAGGCCTGGCGCCAAAAGCACAATATTTGGGTGCACTGCCACTGACGCCTGTATCAGATTCATATCCTCAGAGGGGTTACGGTGTGACGGCACTGTTGGCGACGCTAAAGGCCCAATTTTAAAGCACCTATTGCTACTTTCATCCAAAGCCTGCATAAGTTTCACAATAATTTAGCCAAAAAGTCATTAAACTTTTTCTGCGTGTCCGAAAATGTCTCCTCTTTTCATACAGACTGCCGCCCCAAGCAGTTGTTTATGGATAGATTAAAGGAAAAGCATTTACCGTCATTTGAAACGTCATTTTTTTGTTTTCAAGTGTTTCTATACATCCTAGAAATCCGCCACTTCACGGGCAGGTTATGGGGACCTCCTAGGCATGATATTTGAAGGAATTTTTTGCTTTTATTTTTAACCCTTATTTCATGGAAAACTCTCTGTCCCTTTAAAAACTTTTTTTTTAAACTTTTTGTCCTTGTTTCCTGTCCCCCAGGGCACTACCCGGACCCCCATACACCTTTTATGGCAAATATGTAGCATATATGCCCTCTTGGAGGGCACTCTAAAAACCAAATTTTCAGCCCCATTGACTTGCATTGAGTTCGGGTTCGGATTCGGATTCGAACATTTGGAATGTTCGGGTTCAGGTACGATCCCGAACTCGGGCGTGTTCGGCTTATCCCTAAAATGGACCACATGGCCCTGAGCTTGAGACAACCTGGCACCCACTGCCCTTGTGCATGTACCCTGCCATGACACTCTCATTTATTGAATGTCTACAATTCCTTTTCTGCTATACTTTACATATCACTAGATGTGTAATAATAATGCTTTAATTCTGAAATTTTGCATATTCCATATAGTTCATAGTTTGCCACAGTAATTTCACACCCAGTAACTCTGCAATTGAATTTTGCTGATCCGCCTGGCTCTTCAGGCAGCAACAGTGGAAACATGATGTCCAAACACTTTGCAGCTCAGAATGGAGATTGCAGAACATAAATGGTTCCCTTCCTTGGTCCTCAAGTGTCCCTAAGAAGCCAGATTTTAAGGATTACCTTGGGAAAATGTAGACTGAACACTGCAAACACTAAGCAGCAAATCATATCACCTGTGCTGTGCTACAGATATCTGGAAAACCTGGCCTGTTAGGGGTACTTGAGGACTAGGGTTGGTATCCAAATTAGTCTCTCAGAAATAAAAATTTTATTGACATAAATGACCCAATATTGGGTGTGGCAACATATAAGAAGTTTGTGAATAGCCAGGTGTGTGGTCTATGAAGCCACAGGCCCTCTTTCTGGTAAATGACACCCTGTACGAAGAGTGGGGGAGGGGATGGTAGGTTTCCTCAGAAAACAATCGTGGATCCCGCAAACCTGGCTTGTTAGGAGTACTTGAGGACCAGGGTTGGGAACTACTGCAGAGCATGACAGTCTGTGCCATCACTGGCCATTAAAACCCTGCAGTGCATGATGATGTAGACCGCCAAGTGGGCCGTTAGAGGTTATATCACCAATTCATCTTCATCCAAGAGGTTTTGGTGAAATTGATGGTAGAATAAGGTTAAATGAAAGTATATCCAAAATAGATTTATGATTATGAAGTGATATCTGTATTTAATCCACATCTTATTTACCAATTGTTCTTAAAAGGTTTACTTGTCAAGTAGGATTCATAGAATCTCAGTTTTATTTGCGAATTACAGAACATCATGAGAAACACTGGCAGCTATTTTCTGTTTGCCCATACAAATTTTTAAAATGTTACACCCCAAAGATAATCATGATGACACGGTCTGTTTACTTACTTTGTTCGATTCTCAGAAATTAGAACGTTTAATAGTTTTGGGGAATATAAAAGCAGCAGTTTCCAAATCCGTGTTTAGACACAAGCCAGATGTAAGACACATCCACATAGCCAAACAAAGGTGAGGACGCTTTAATTTGTCTGTTACTCTTTATTATACCTGGAGTAGAATTTTAAGTAACCAGACTACTGGAAATTAAGACATAGAAGAAATGTGCAAGGTAACTCATGCTGACATTAGGTTAGTTTTCTAGCAATAATGACAGCAGCACATCAATAATCAATGTGGAAATGTGTTGTTTTATTTTTATTATTTCTATTTTGGTAATTTGTACATTTTGGCATTTATTGAGTAGGAACCTTCTGAAACCATACTCAAGGATCCCTATTGTGAAAATCAATTCATGCTCTACAACAGGGGTCATTAATAAAATAATTATCTGCATTTTTAATTAATTTAAATTAGTTTTAATAAATCGTAGTTTTAATAAATAATGAATTGTTAATAAATAAATTTATTAATTAATAAATAATTAGAAATCAAGCATTAGTTACAAATTAATATTTTGAAATAATTTACATACAGGGTTATTCAATGAGCTCCGAATTGCTGGAGAAAGGTTACCGAACGTTGTAATTCAGCATTCGGTTACCTTTCCTGGCCATTCGGCTATTCAGAGAGCAGGTAGTTTCTCCAAATCTTGGCGAATTGCCTGCACATACGGTGCCTGTTCGTTGCCTGTTCGAGGGAAGTGAAATGCTTCGTCTATTCAGAGAACATAAACCAGCAGTGAAAAGTTGCCGAATTGCCCTGCTGTTCGGTGGTTTCATTCGACAGGTTTATTCAGGAGAATCCCATAGGCTTCAATGTTAAAAATATTCCTGTTTTAAATCAATATCTAATAAACTGTTGATTATAATATTCTGCAGTAAAAAGTCTCTTTATTTATAGATTTTGTTAGGATCTTTTAGGCATTTTTTGGGAGTTTTTTGCAGACTTTTTTTTCCGTTTTTTTTTTTTTATGTTTTTTTCTTGTTTTATGTAACAGCCCTTTTTTATCATTCATTGGATCTTAAACGTAAATTTCAGACATTTTCGTTCTGTAGTTTCTTTTCAAACATCGTTTCACTTTTCAAACATTCAAGCGTACTTTTTTTTTCTCACTCCATTCATCTGCAGTGTCGGGTTTTTTGGGCGGCTGCTCTGCGTTGTGATCGGCTCCTGCTCGGGTTTGTCCAGCGTGTTCGGCGGGGTTAATCCAGATGTTTTTGCGGTTTTCGGTGTGCCTTCGCCGGGTTTTGCAGTGAGTTTTCGGCGGGTTTGCGGCGACTATTCCCTGCACTACGGGGGCCCTGTGGTGCTTGCTGAATACACCGCAGGGTCGCCAAAATGGGATCACCAAATCGCACCGAATTGAAGAGAACGAAAAGTCACCGAACGTGCGGTGACTTTTCGATTATCTTTGAATGACCCTAGAGTCTGCATTTACAGTTATAACGCGCACGTCCTGCAATGTTACTTTAATTCTAGCAAGTCCTGACATCATCATTTACGTGTTTGGAGTCACAACTCGCAGGTCCTTCATAAATTTTTTACTGTTACACCAAATACAAAAAGTCTGAACTATAATATTTTATAGCCATCTTTTAAACCCAACCCCTAATTTCATATACCGCCATTAAATTTACAAAAGACAAGTCACTGGCTTAATATTTCACTGTTATTGCACAACTTGCAAGTCCATAATGTCATTGTTCCATCTTTCACAAAAAATGCACAAGTACATGGTGTATAGTATCACTAGGTACAGAAAAATGGTGTCGCGCCTGAGCCTGGGGCGGCTGCAAAAACCAGATGTATGCAGCCCAGTAACATGTATAAAAGATAACAAGAAAAAAAGATGGATGTAATCTGCGCTTAACCCTATAACACCATGTGAAACAAAACACAATTAGAGGTTTCGGTTTACTTGAATGGCCATTGAAGTGTAAGCTCACCTGTCACATCACGTCACCTTTAGTGAGGCGAGTCCAGCTTAATGAAACCAAATGCTGCTCTCTAAGCAACCACATATGCTCATGCTGCTTCTCAGTCATGAGGCAAACTGGTGGGTTTTCTTTTATACCCTCCCCAGAAAAATTCCCCTTTGGGATTGAAAACAAAAACACAGTACGTTACAGTATCACTCACTGAAAAATTAATGAAGAACAGCAGAAAAAGCTCGCGTTTTCAGACATCGAGCCACATTAAGTCAAACCCATTTTTATCTCAAATCAATTTTAGTGGTGAACCTGTAGTTCTAAAAAATGTGGATGGTCAAGGTTGCCGACCCACTGCCCTATAGGCGGGAATTATGTGTAATATTGTAAAAAAACAATACAATGGCACATATAACAGTGTTGAATAGATAGATATCAGTAGGGCAACCCATATACAGTGCAGGTGTATAACAGAGCTGCAAAGCAATAAATCTCTCAGAAATGTGCCTTTTAAATTATAATAAATGCTTTTAAAAATTCCTCTTTGTCATAGTAGTCACTTGGAACTGGGGGTACCTGGACCCAAGATTGCTTTTGGGGTGTGTGGGACTGACACTTCATATTGTTCCTGCACAGACTCCTATGTCCAAGTCCCCCTCTGTATATAAGGTAACAGGGTAACAGTGTTATGTGTTAACATTATTATTCTTAATATCGTTATTGTCTATGTTTATAAGCTCCTGTTATTATGGCTAATATCATTACTGTGTGTGATACTACAGCCCTTTCCAACACTCCTCTCTAATAGAATGTTTTACAGCTGTGACAGGTTTGAGTGGTCATTGTTTACCAAATATTGCCTCACTATCAGACTGCTTTGTGCTTGTGCTATCTGTTATTCCTTATCTAACTTATTCAGATAGTTGGATGCTCAAGCTTTGATAACATTGCACTCTATTATTTCATGTTTAAATTTCGGGTTATGGCCAGAATAAGAGGAGGATGGGGAGCACCAGGTTTCATCTTCCATTGGTCTCCAGGTCCCTCTTTGCACTGTATATATTTGGCTCATATGTTTCATTAAAGTCTCTCTGTCAGTTTTACCCCGACACTGAGTGCTGCCTCATGTCTGTGGAAAGCTATACGCACCCTTTCATTTTAAACACCATTTTTACGCCCTTAAGGTGGATGGGCTTTGAAGACTAATACAACCCGTTGACTTCTATGGGCCACCTCAGACTCGCCAGCGTTAGCCCCCTCCTGCCGGGCAAACCTGCCTGGCCTTAAGGGATTAAGCTGCAACTAAGGGCTGTAGAAGGCTTGACAGATCACTGGTGGGAGAACGAATGTCCTGCAAGGGAGCAGCATTAGCAGATGTAACCCATTTGGTGCTGAGATCTGCTACACTGTGTACAAATCAGATGCAGTATTTTGTTCTTGTTCTAAGTTAGATTTGTATTGACATGAATAGTCTAATAAGAAATGATGCTGCCTAAAAAGTCTTGGAATAACCTAGTTTCTGAGCCCGCCTCCAGTAGTTTCCCTAGATGGTACTCGCGTGTAAGGCGTTGGTACCGGCTAAACAGGTTTTTGAGCCCAGTGTGCAGTATTTTGTGCACACAGAGGGTGAAGGTGGATTGCTGGCTTTGGACTACAGACGTGCTGGAGGAGAAGGACAGAACAAAAGGACTATCAAGTCTCCGGTAAGGATGCAATAGAGATAGCGGGAGACGTAGTTTGCTAGTCCTTGATGATGCAGAAACCAAGAGACACAAGGGTCATTGGAAGGCAGGAAGGTTCCTCCATTGCAGGATAGTTCTCGGTAGGCAGGGGGTTGGTAAGGTGTGAGGATCTTGGTAAAGCACAAGATTCTTGGTAAAGCACAAGTATCTTTGTAAATTAGATTGGGGATGCAATGGATAACAGGGTCTGAGGAGCAACAACAGGTAGGTCTTACTCTGAGGGCTAAAGGCTACAATGTTAGAGCACTGGCTATTTGGAGGCATAGCCTTTTATTAGGGGCAGCCAGTGTTCAATTCGTCATGTATTGCATGAGAGTGAGCTGCAGAAAGGGAAGGCCAGAAGTAACAGGGCATCACAGGAAAGGTGCTGCCTTGGTGATCAAGATGCAGCACTGGTTTGGGCTTTTCTGCGGTGGCGATGGTGTGATCCCTGTGTATACAGCTGTGTATGTGTTTGAATCTCTGTCATATGCCTGTCCCTGTTACTGGCCAAAAGGAGATACTGCAGCCCTGGGCTACATGCTGGGCTAACTGGGGATATGTGTTTTAGACACTTATACCCAGCCTGTTTTAATAAGTGTTAGCACCTCAAGTATTCTGTCCATGGTGCTAAAAAGTCAAGGTCATGTTCTGGGGACCTATTGTAATAAACAAAATTCCTTTGCATTGCTCCAGTAGTAAATCAAACTGACTATACGATATCGGAACACCAGAAAGTGCATTGCAGATTTAGTGACGACATGAAGATAATTACTTGGCGGGGGGGAAATTATGAAGAAATCCTGGAGAGTTCCCACGCTTCCTTATGTTGGACTTGATCCTTGCTTACTGTCAGGGTGGCACCCAGTATAAGCTGTGATGGGACAGCAAACAACAAGACCCTAAACTGACAGGCTGGTCCTTAGAATGGCCGAATCTATTATTAGGATAGGAAATAACTCTGCTGGATGGAGCACAACACCGGAGCCAAATAAATACAGACAATGCAAATAGCAGTGAGTGATAAGGCAATAAGCAGGGTCAGTATATTGAACGTTGCATGGTACAATGAGGGTTAATACAGAGGCAAAGTTGGTAAACAAGAACAAGGTTCAGTACACATTATAATCCACACAGAGACAGAAAGGTTTAAGAAAGGACGGTAAGGAAATACATGGTAAGAACTTGGAGAAATAACCCCTTATCCAGAATTCAAAAATCTGGAATAATTTTCTGATCTTTCCAATTTGTAGTATTTTCGGAATAAGTGCACTCTGGACACAAACTGCCACACGTGAACCTGGCTCGAGCTCTGCAGCAGACCACAGCACATGCTGGGATCTTCTGGACAGCCCCAGTGTGACATACTGCATAGAGTCTCACTGACTCTGTACATCATGTACGGGTGAGAAACCATGCACAGTGCACCCAGCTTGTGTACACCTTGGTAGCTGAAGCAACAAGGGTATTGCGGCTCTCCTGCTGCAATCTTCCTCTAAAATATCAGAATCTGTCATATTCTGAAATTAGTAAGAATACAAAATCTGGGATCCTTGGGCTCCCAAGCATCTCAGGTGAAGGGTGCTCAGTCATATTGTTATGTTTCTGTAAATATTTGTTTTTTTCTTCTATAAAGTGTGTAGTGTTCTCTCAACGAATCCTGACATCATGAAGCTGATCTGTCTGGCAATGCTCCTGTTCTTATGGGTTTCTCCAATAAGCGTGACATCTAATAACGTTGTTCTACGAGTAGAACAAAAAGCTTTCGACTTTGGTGAGTCTTGTCGTAATTCCTTTAACTTGCAGGGAATAGTGGGGATGGGGAATCTAGAATGTCGAAGAGGCAAAGTTCAACACTTTTACTGACATCATCTCAGATGTCCATACACTATATTGCAAAAAGTATTCGCTCACGTGCCTTGACTCACATATGAATTTAAGTGATATCCCATTCCTACTCCATAGGGTTCAATATGACGTCGGTCTACCCTTTGCAGCTATAACAGCTTCAACTCTTCTGGGAAGGCTGTCCACAAGGTTTAGGAGTGTGTTTATGGGAATTTTTGACCATTCTTCCAGAAGCGCATTTGTGAGGTCACACACTGATGTTGGACGAGAAGGCCTGGCTCTCAGTCTCCACTCTAATTCATCCCAAAGGTGTTCTATCGGGTTGAGGTCAGGACTCTGTGCAGCCCAGTCAAGTTCATCCACACCAGACTCATTCATCCATGTCTTTAGGGACCTTGCTTTGTGCAAAAATTCCTTCAAATATCGTGCCTAGGAGGTCCCCATAACCTGCCCGTGAAGTGGCGGATTTGTAGGATGTATAGAAACATTTAAAAACAAAAAAATGATGTTTCAAATGACGGTAAATGCTTTTCCTTTAATCTATTCATAAACAACTGCTTGGGGCGGCAGTCTGTATGAAAAGAGGAGACCTTTTAGGACACGCAGAACAAGTTTAGTGATTTTTTTTGGCTAAATTATTGTGAAACTTATGCAGGCTTTGGATGAAAGTAACAATAGGTGCTTTAACCCCTTAGTGACCGGGCGGTTTTACACAAATCCATCCTTTAGTGACCGCTGCTGTTTTTACGTCTCTGCGCTGTTAGTGTTTAGGTCAAATTTTCCTCTTACTCGTTTATTCAACCCACACATATTATACACCCTTTTTCTCGCCATTAAATGGACTTTCTAGAAATACCATTATTTCCATCATATCCAATAATTTACTATAAAAAAATATGAAGAAAAAATGGTAAAAACACACTTTTTCGTAATTTAATCCCCAAAATCTACAACCACCAATAAAGACCCCGGCTAAATAGTTTCAAAATTGCCAGTTCACCTATGTACGCTGCGCTCATTCTGACCATTTTGTGCTAATTATTTTGAGATGACAGCCTAGGTCCTATTTAATTAAACCCCCCCAGACAAAAAAACATAAAAAAAAAAAACATTTTTTTATTTTATTTAATTTTTTTATTATTTTTTTATTTATTTATTTTTTTAAATTATTTTTTTAAACCAAACCTGGTCATGTTTGGTATCATTGGAAAGGCCATGATGTCGAATATGACCATCTAGCTGCCATGGATCGGGAGATAGGGGGATCCTTAGGATCCCCTTATCTCTATATGGCAGCTAGATGGTTAACTGGCCCACTGACATCCTCACACATATGGTGAGGTTGTCAGTGGGTGGGGGGGGACCTGGAGGATTGGCTGACATCCAAGATGTCAGCCCCCCTCCAGGTTCGAATCGCGTTTTGGCGCCAATTAGCGCCGAAACGCGATTCGGCGGTGAAAAAAGGTTAATGCATCTCCCTAGCTTCAATGGTTGGGGAGATAGAGGGCTCTGAAGGAGCCCCCCTCCCCTCCATTGATTTGCATGGGGGCACCTGCTGATGACGTCACCACGCAGCGTGGCGACGTCATCAACCTCGCCGGCCCATGTAAATCACATGGGCAGGCTTCCTCTCTGCCAGATCGCCGAGGGATCCAGCGAGGGAGGTAAGTATCGGGCGGGAGGGGGATTAGGCACTGCTGACGTACCCTGTACATCCGCGGGTCTAAGGGAGACCCGTGTACAGGGTACGTCAGCGGTCCTTATGGGGTTAAAATTGAACCTGTAAGTGCCGTCACACCGTAACCCCTCTGTGGTATTGTGGAAGAGTGCAGGGTTGGACTCTGCAGTCCAATATTAAAATGATATGAATCTGGTAATATAGGCGTCAGTGGCAGTGCACCCAAATATTGTGCCTTTGGTGGCAGCAAGTGCCTTCACACCGTAACCCCTTTGTTGTATTGTGGAATAGTGCAGTGGTGGAGGTTTTGTGAATGCAGAAGAGATCCCCGATCTATTCAGTTACGTCAGCATCAGGGGATTGATAGCTGTTGATCCAGGACTGATTAATTTTTATAAATGTCAGCCGGTCTACAGAGTTGGTGGACAGACGCACTCTTTTGTCTGTGACAAAACCTCCAGCAGCACTGAACGTCCTTTCAGAAAGCACGCTGGATGAAGGGCAACCTAGTAGCTGCATAGCATATTGGCTAAGTTCTGGCCAGTGATCGAATCTCAACACCCAGTAAGCCAGTGGATCATCTGCTGGAAAGGTATCCAGGTCTGCCCTTGCCCCTAGGTAGTCCTGCACCATATGGTGAAGACGCTGGCAATGGGTGCCTACATTTGAGGTCCATGGGCATTGTGGACTAAAAAAATTGGAAAAGGAATCAGTCAAGCGGCCCCTTTCACCGCTCTTCCTCTGATCAACTGCAGCCTCAGAAGCACCTGTGTCTTCAATTGATAACCTACCAGTGTCTGGAAAGGTGTGACACAAGTGTCGCTTTAGAGCGTCCTCAAGTTTTTTTTCATCCTGTCCTCCCTCTGTGAGGGCAGGATGAGCTCTGCAACTTTACCCTTGTATCGTGGATCAAGATGGCCTGCCAACCAGTAATGATCCCTCTCCTTGATAGCACGAATCCTGGGGTCCTTTACCAGGCTTTGAAAGATAAAGGAGCCCATGCAGCGTAGGTTGGAGGTGGCAGTAGCTTCCGAGTCTTCCTGGTCAATGAGGATGACCCCATCGTGCACTTCCTCCACCCAGCCACCTACTAGTCCTTGGGTTTCTAGGCACACAAAAACCTCCCTTTAGGAATCCCCACCTTCAATGATAGATGCATCTATTTAAATATTCCTCCTCCTCCTCCTCATCCTCCTCCTGTCTGATCTGAGGAGGACCCACAGGAATGCTGTCTGCAGAAAGACTGGGGCCTTGAGAGCTAGGGAAGGCCTCCTCTTCCTCCTGCTTTGCTTCTAGTGCCGCATCTATAATTCCACACAGAGTTCGCTCCAGCAGGAACACTAAAGGAATTGTATCACTGATGCATGCATTGTCCCTGCTCACCATCCTCGTTGCCTCCTCAAATGGTGACAGTACAGTGCATGCATCATTGATCATCAGCCACTGCGGGGGGGGAATAAGTTGACCTGAACCTGTCCTTGTGCCATACTCACACAGGTACTGGTTGATGGCCCTCTGCTGCTTATGCAGATGCAGCAGCATTGCTAATGTCGAGGTCCACCTGGTGGGCATGTCACAGATCAGACGGTTTGTGGGAAGGTGGAATTCACTTTGAATTTCTGCCAGGCGAACACTTGCTGGGAATGACCATCTGAAGTGGCTGCAGACTTTTCTGGCCTGACTTAGAAGCTCTGCCAGCCCTGTCTACCTGGTTAGGAAGCGCTGTACCACCAGATTTAGGATGTGTGCTAGGCATGGTACATGCGTCAACTTACCCTGGAGTAGGGCGGAGAGAAGGTTGCTGCCATTATCACAGACGACCATTCCCAGCTGAAGCTGGCGTGGTGTTAACCATCTCTGCACCTGCCCCTGCAGAGCTGACAGAATTTCTGGCCCGGTGTGGCTCCTGTCCCTTAAAAAAACCAGCTCAAGCACAGTATGGCATCTTTTTGCTTGAGCCATTGCGTAGCCCCTGTCACGCGTCGGTTTAACTGCCACTTCGCCAGAGACAGAGAAGGAGGAGGAGGAAGAGGGAGAGGTGGTGGTGGAGCAGACCGACCTCATACAAGCAGCTTTCTGGAGGCGTGGTGGATGAACAAGCTCCAGCACAGAGCCCCGTCTAGGATCCCACCCAGCTGCAATCAGAGTTACCCAGTGTGCCGTGAAGGAAATGTAACGCCCTGTCCATGCTTGCTGGACCACGTGTTTAAAGTCATGTGCACCTTGCTGCTGACTGCCTTTCCCAATGAATCCATACCATTGTGTTCCACGTGCTGGTATAGTGCTGGAATGGCCTTCCATGAAAATAAATGGCGTCTTGGAACCCGCCACTGTGGTACAGCACATTCAGCAAATTCACGGAATGAAGCAGAGTCCACCCGCTGGAAAGACAGCAGCTGTAAGGCGAGTAATTTTGCTAAGCTGGCATTTAGACGCTGTGCTTGGGGATGGTTGCGACTATATTTTTTCTTATGCTGCAGCAGCTGGGTCAACGTTATCTGACTGCGTAAATCTTCAGCTGATGGGATGCTGTCACATTGTGAGGAAAGAACTGGTACATCCATTACTGTAGCATCATCCCTGTCAGTGGAGGTTGTAGGCAATGACATGGCAGGACATACAGTGGAGGTAGAGACAGATGAGGAGGAGGACATATGCAAAGTGTTGTGCCAAGGGGATGCGTGGCAGGTGGTCATATGTCGCCTCAAGCACGTGGTACCCAAGTGTGGGATGTCTTTCCTGACATAGATTACAAATAGGGATGAGCTGTTCGGTTCGAACGGTTTGGAGTTCGCATCGAACATAGCCTGTTCGTTTGTTCGCAAACTCCGAACATTTCCAGATGTTCGCCGCGTGTTCGCCCACAATGCACCACAATGGACGACAATGCACTTTCCCACTGGCCTGAAGCTCGTAATTGGCTACAGCCTTGCACCTGACCACAGGTCTGGTGCAAGACAGGTTCAACACTATGCCAATCACGGCTCAGAGTCCTGATTGGGCAAATTTTGCCCAATCATGGGCTCACAGAGCTAAGTCCCGCAGCACACTATATAAGGTTTCCACGCAGCGCTAATGCACACATTTGAGAGGAGATTTCAGAGGAGATAGTTGTTCTGTGTTCTTACTGCCGGTATGCCACGCTACTGGTGGGGTCTCATTTCTACCACATATCTGGGAATTGAGGTGATCTGTCTCTTGTCACTGCCAGCAAGTCTTTTTGGGGTCACAAATTTCTACAAAACATTTGGGAATTGAGGTGATCTGTGTCTTGTCACTGCCAGCAAGTATTTTGGGGGTCACAAATTTCTACAAAATATTTGGGAATTGAGGTGATCTATGTCTTGTCACACAGCAGTACCACGCAGTATTTTGGGGGTCACTAATTTCTACAAAACATTTGGGAATTGAGGTGATCTGTGTCTTGTCACTGCCAGCAAGTATTTTGGGGGTCACAAATTTCTACAAAACATTTGGGAATTGAGGTGATCTGTGTCTTGTCACAAAGCCAGTACCACGCAGTATTTTGGGGGTCACAAATTTCTACAAAACATTTGGGAATTGAGGTGATCTGTGTCTTGTCACTGCCAGCAAGTATTTTGGGGGTCACGAATTTCTACAAAACATTTGTGAATTGAGGTGATCTGTGTCTTGTCACACAGCCAGTACCACGCAGTATTTGGGGGTCACAAATTTCTACAAAATATTTGGGAATTGAGGTGATCTGTGTCTTGTCACTGCCAGCAAGTATTTTGGGGGTCACAAATTTCTACAAAACATTTGGGAATTGAGGTGATCTGTGACTTGTCACACAGCCAGTACCACGCAGTATTTGGGGGTCACAAATTTCTACAAAATATTTGGGAATTGAGGTGATCTGTGTCTTGTCACTGCCAGCAAGTATTTTGGGGGTCACAAATTTCTACAAAACATTTGGGAATTGAGGTGATCTGTGTCTTGTCACTGCCAGCAAGTATTTTGGGGGTCACAAATGTCTACAAAACATTTGGAAATTGAGGAGATCTGTGTCTTGTCACACAGCCAGTACCACGCAGTATTTTGGGGGGTCACTAATTTCTACAAAACATTTGGGAATTGAGGTGATCTGTGTCTTGTCACTGCCAGCAAGTATTTTGGGGGTCACAAATTTCTACAAAATATCTGGGAATTGAGGTGATCTGTGTCTTGTCACACAGCCAGTACCACGCAGTATTTTGGGGGTCACTAATTTTTACAAAATATCTGGGAATTGTTATAATCCGTGTGTTCTCACTGGTTGCCACCCATCAGGGGGTCTCACTGATTTATAGGAGGTTTCTGAGATTTGTAATCTGTGGCTTCTCACTGCCACCCATCAGGGGGTCCCACATACTTCTATCAGATTTATGAGAATTGTAATCTGTGGCTTCTCACTGCCACCCATCAGGGAGTCTCACTGATTTATAGGAGGTTTCTGAGATTTGTAATCTGTGGCTTCTCACTGCCACCCATCAGCTGCTTGTATGAGGTCTGTCTGCTCCACCACCACCACCTCTCCCTCTTCCTCCTCCTCCTTCTGTGTCTCTGGCAAAGTGGCAGTTAAACCGACGCCTGACAGGGTCTACGCAATGGCTCAAGCAAAAAGATGCCATACTGTGCTTGAGCTGGTTTGTTTAGGGGACAGGAGCCACACCGGGCCAGATATTCTGTCAGCTCTGCAGGCCCAGGTGCAGAGATGGTTAACACCACGCCAGCTTCAGCTGGGAATGATCGTCTGTGATAATGGCAGCAACCTTCTCTCCTCCCTACGCAAGGGTAAATTGACGCATGTACCATGCCTAGCACACGTCCTAAATCTAGTGGTACAGTGTTTCCTAACCAAGTACCCAGGGCTGGCAGAGCTTCTCAGCCAGGCCAGAAAAGTCTGCAGCCACTTCAGATGGTCATTCCCAGCAAGCGTTCGCCTAGCAGAAATTCAAAGAGAATTCCACCATCCCACAAACTGTCTGATCTGTGACATGCCCACCAGGTGGAACTCAACATTAGCAATGCTGCAGCATCTGCACAAGCAGCAGAGGGCCATCAACGAGTACCTGTGTGTGTATGGCCCAAGGACAGGTTCAGGCCAACTTGGGTTTTTTTCCCCCCGCAGTGGCTGATGATCAAGGATGCATGCACTGTACTGTCACCATTTGAGGAGGCTACGAGGATGGTGAGCAGGGACAGTGCATGCATCAGTGACACAATTCCTTTAGTTTTCCTGCTGGAGCACACTCTGCGGGGAATTATAGATGTGGCTCTAGAGGCAGAGCAGCGGGAGGAAGAGGAGGCCTTCCCTAGCTCTGAAGGCCCCAGTCTTTCCGCAGACAGCATTCCAGCGGGTCCTACTCAGATCAGACAGGAGGATGATGAGGAGGAGGAGGATGAATATTTAAGTAGTGGGGGCATTGAAGGTGGGGATTCCTCAAAGGAGGGTTTTGTGTGCCCAGAAACACAAGGGCTAGTGCGTGGCTGGGAGGAGGAAGTGCACGATGGGGTCATCCTCATTGACCGGGAAGACTCGGAAGCTAATGCCACCTTCAACCTATGCTGCATGGGCTCCCTTATAATGCAAAGCCTGGTAAAGGACCCCAGGATTCGTGCTATCAAGGAGAGGGATCATTACTGGTTGGCAACCATTCTTGATCAACATTACAAGGGTAAAGTTTCAGAGCTCATCCTGCCCACACAGAGGGAGCACAGGATGAATAAACTTGAGGACGCTCTAAAGCGACACTTGTGTAACACCTTTCCAGGCACTGGTAGGTTACCAAGTGATGACACACGTGCTTCTGAGGCTGCGGATGATCAGCGGAATAGTGGTGAAGGCCAGGGCCGCTTGACTGATGCCTTTTTTTATTTTTTTTTAGTCCACGACGCCCAGGGACATCCAATGTAGGCACCCATTGCCAGCGTCTTCACCATATGGTGCAGGACTACCTAGGGGCAAGGGCAGAACTGGATACGTTTCCAGCAGTTGATCCACTGGCTTACTGGGTGTTGAGATTGGATCACTGGCCAGAACTTAGCCAATATGCTATGCAGCTACTAGGTTGCCCTTCATCCAGTGTGCTTTCTGAAAGGACGTTCAGTGCCGCTGGAGGTTTTGTCACAGACAAAAGAGTGCGTCTGTCCACTGACTCTGTAGACCGGCTGACATTTATAAAAATAAATCAGTCCTGGATCAGCAGCTATCAATCCCCTGATGGTGAAGTAACGGAATAGATAGGGAATGTCTTCTGCATTCACAAAACCTCCAGCACTGAACTCTTCCACAATACCACAAAAGGGTTACGGTGTGAAGGCATTTGCTGCCATGAAAGGCACAATATTTGGCTGCAATGACGCCTGTGCCACATTTATATCATTTTAATTTTTTGAACCGCAGGGTCCAACCCTGCACTCTTCCACAATACTACAGAGGGGTTACTGTATGATAGTACTTGCTGTCCTGGCAGTCTGGCACCAAAAGCACAATATCTGGGTGCACTGACACCCATTACCAGATGCATATCTTTTTAATATAGGACCGCAAGGTCCACCCCTGCATTCTTCCACAATACTACAGAGGGGTTACTGTATGATGGTACTTGCTGGCCTGGCAGTCTGGCACCAAAAGCACAATATCTGGTGCACTGACGCCCATTACCAGATTCATATCTTTTTAATATAGGACCGCAAGGTCCACCCCTGCATTCTTCCACAATACTACAGAGGGGTTACTGTATGATAGTACTTGCTGGCCTGGCACCAAAAGCACAATATCTGGGTGCACTGATGCCTTTAACAGATGCATATCTTTTTAATATACAGTAGGACAGCAAGGTCCACCCCTGCGTTCTTCCACAATACCACAGAGGGGTTACTGTATGAATGCACTTGCTGGCCTGGCACCAAAAGCACAATATTTGGTTGCACTGACACCTTTACCAGATGCATATCTTTTTAATATAGGACCGCAAGGTCCACCTCTGCACTCTTCCACAATACTACAGAGGGGTTACTGTATGATAGTACTTGCTGGCCTGGCACCAAAAGCACAATATCTGGGTGCACTGACGTCCATTACCAGATGCATATCTTTTTAATATAGGACCACATGGTCCATCCCTGCATTCTTCCACAATACCACAGAGGGGTTACTGTATGAATGCACTTGCAGGCCTGGCACCAAAAGCATAATATCTGGGTGCACTGACGCCTTTACCAGATGCATATCTTTTTAATATAGGACAGCAAGGTCCACCCCTGCATTCTTCCACAATACTACAGAGGGGTTACTGTATGATAGTACTTTCAGGCCTGGCACCAAAAGTACAATATTTGGGTGCACTGCCACTGACGCCTGTATCATCAGATTCATATTCTCAGAGAGGGGTTACTGTGTGACGGCACTGTTGCCGACGCTAAAGGCCCAATTTTAAAGCACCTATTGTTACTTTCATCCAAAGCCTGCATAAGTTTCACAATAATTTAGCCAAAAAATCACTGAACTTTTTCTATGTCTCCGAAAATGTCTCCTCTTTTCATACAGACTGCCACCCAAGCAGTTGTTTATGGATAGATTAAAGGAAAAGCATTTACTTGTCCCTTTTAAAAACATTTTTTATAAACTCTTTGTCCTTGTTTCCTGTCCCCCAGGGCACTACCCGGACCCCCATACACCTTCTATGGCAAATATCTAGCATATATGCCCTCTTGGAGGGCACTCTAAAAATCGAATTTTCAGCCACATTGACTTGTATAGATTTCGAGTTCGGATTCGAACATTTGGAAAGTTCGGGTTCGAATACGAACTGAACTCGGGGGTGTTCGACTCGGCTCATC
This sequence comes from Leptobrachium leishanense, assembly GCA_009667805.1. NCBI lineage: Eukaryota > Metazoa > Chordata > Amphibia > Anura > Megophryidae > Leptobrachium > Leptobrachium leishanense. Next base: position 35,669,504 of record CM019074.1, on the reverse strand, counting down.
CCTAATTACAAATAGCAATGGTGTGGTGTGCTGCACATTTCTTAATGAACTCCCAGACAGCAGAGTTCCTGGATGTGTGCTTTGAGACAACAGCGCTCTGCACATGAGCAGCTCTGACATCTGATGCCTTGGATTGGCTAGTGCTACGGTTGGTCGTAGAGAATGTTGTGCCTCGTGTTTGCTGTGCCTCCTCCTCCCCCTCCTCCTCACTTGATTCCTCTGTTCAATCAGGCACCCAGGTGGTGTCAGTGACCTCATCATCATTGTCATCACCCCTTATCTCCTCGTCACTGGAGCCAACCTGGCGGTATGCTGCAGTTGCTGGGGCAACATGAGTACCAGTTATTTGTGTGTCATCACTGGCACCACCTTCCTCTAGGTTGATTATACTCCTTCCTCAACCTCAGAGATTGAATCAGAGCACTGTAGTTTCTTAAACAATTCAGCTGACTCCTCCGTGTGTGATAGTGAGGCTACGGCAGGAGTAGCTGTGGACATGGAGGCTGCATAAGATGCTTTGGCAGCTGAGGTGGACTGTAAACCACTACAAGCCTGGCTGGCAGAGGACTGGGAGGATGAGGATGGCCTGGTTAGCCATCCACCAAATCCTCTGTATGTTGCTGCTGCTTAAGGCGGCCAGCACCAGTTAGAAAGTTCAAGCGTGACCCTGCAGAGGATGCACCACGTCCACGATGACCAGAGGCACAGCCTCCCAACACAGAGGCTGCTTGCCCTCTTATCTGTGTCTGGGAGTGTCTGCCTGTCCTTTTTGGTCTTTCTGACATGGTGAGTGATATATAGATTAAAGATATACAGAACTCTGATTCAACTCTATTATAAAAATTGGAGATATGTAGAACTCTGATTCAACTCTGGTATAAAGATTAAAGATTTCCAGAACTCTCGTATAACTCAGTGAGACACCCTGATAGCTGGCAGCCAGTGACAAGACACAGATTAAAATTCCCAGAAACCTCCTATAAATCTGTGAGAACCCCCTGATGGGTGGCAGTGACAAGACACAAATTACAATTCCCAGGAACCTCCTAGAAATCAGTGAGCCCCCCTAATGGGTTGCAGTGACAAGACACTGATTACAATTCGCAGAAATCTTCTAGAAGTATGTGGGACCCTGATAGCTGGCAGTGAGAAGACACAGATTACAATTCCCAGAAACCTCCTATAAATCAGTGAGACCCCTTGATGGGTGGCAGTGAGAACACAGATTGCCACAATTCCCAGATATTTTGTAGAAGTGAGACCCTCCACAATAGCTGGTGGCAGTGAGAACACACACTAACACAACAATCTCCTCTCAAAAAACACGTGCTGGGACTGTGTGAAGCCTTATATAGTGTGCTGCGGGACTTATCTCTGTGAGCCCATGATTGGGCAAAATTTGCCCAATCAGGACTCTGAGCCGTGATTGGCATAGTCTTGCACCTGTCTTGCACCTAAACTGTGGTCAGGTGCAGGCTGTAGCTAATTGCAAGCTTCAGGCCAGTGGAAAAGTGCATTGTGGTGCATTGTTGTTGTGGGCGAACATGCTGCGAACACGCGGAAATGTTCGGAGTTCGTGAACATCCGAACGGCTGATGTTCGATGCGAACTCCGAACATATCGAACCGAACAGCTCATCCCTACTTCTGATTACATATGTGATTTTCAGGAGCTAAAACGGGACTGCATAAGTCAATATGACTCAAGGAAGGTGGTATATTACCACCTAGTGTCCAGAGTGCAAATCACACGGAATCAATGTTCAATGTGTGAGATGGGTTCTCCAACACGCGTTTTGCCAGTATATATCTGGCTTTATCAGTTGGACTCCATCCACTCGTTTTCAACAGCCCACTCTCATTTTAAATAGATTTTATATTCTGTTATTTTATCTATTCATTTAATAAACCCCCTTCTTACAATAAGCTTCCTGGCGTTTTTGGTAAGGCAGCGGCAGGACGGTCCGGATGCCCTGGAGAACACACCAGATAAGGTGTTCCCCCGGAATCCCCCTATTTTGCAGCAAGGATGTATTGGAATCTTAGTTTCCACAGAGTTCTGTAATTACGTCTACTGTAATTGTTTGAATCCTTTACTTCGTACAGAATACCGTATAGATTTGATTTCTTATCTCTCCTATTTATCCAGGACCCATGAAGGCCCGATTCCTCCTTTTTCTTGACAGTTTATTATCTGTGTATTCTTTTTTTTTTTTTTGAGAAATGATTTTACCTGGAAGGATGCATTGACATTTCTCTCGTTTTCAAGTATGTCCTGGGTGGCGAGTATGTACTGTTAGGTGTCTTGCCCAAGGACACTTACTGGAGAGGTTCTCTTGCCGGGATCGAACCTATGTCTCCACAGTCTCTCTCCACTTTTATAGAGCAGTGATTTTACCTCTACTCCACCCAGCTGGCACATCACGGCCGGATTAAGTTCTCTATGGGCCTGGAGCTGAATATTTTGGTGGGCTTTTTTTGGAATTTAGTGAAATGAAAACCTATTTTAGGCTATTTAATATTGCATATATTGCAGGTATATCTAACCAGGCAGATACTGTGTGAGTACATTTCCATTCAGATTTCAATCATCGCAGTGTGTAAAAAATTTTTTTATATTTTATCATCCAAACTAGGAATGAGCGTTCGGTTCGGATCTGTTCGGAGTTCAAATCGAACATTGGCTGTTCGAAAGTTTGCAAACTTCGAACTTTTTTGGGACATTCGCCAAAAGTTCGAAAAAAAATTCTTAAAAAAAGTATAAAAAAAGCTTAAAAATTACTGAAAAATCTATAACTAAAGAGACTCTTTACTGCAGAATATTATAAGCAACGGGTTATTAGATATTGAATTAAAATGGGAATATTTTTAACATTGAAGCCTATGGGATAAAACATTCTTGTTACTAAAACATCAGGCAGACATGGCCCTCTAATCAGGCACTGTAGAGGGCAGCCTGCTGGGGCCTCCCAAGGATCCCCTTGAGTAGCATGCGGCCGCCGGATGACAGAGTTGCGACTGTGCGGGCTAGCCGCCCGGGTGCATGTGACAGAGACAGGCGCGCAGGGAGCGAGCCACTGCACCTGCGGCCACGGCAGACCCCCCCACAACCAGGATCAAGGGAGCCCCCACTGAACACCAGGCTAAGGTAAGGCAACACATTTCTAAAAACAATAAAATCCGAGGACGTTTTTAAATGTCCCCGGGAACATAAAATAAAACCTTTTCTTTTCTTTCTTTACCTGGCTGAATGTATTTAATTATATATATTAGATACATTCAGCCAGGTAGAGGGGGGGTGGCATGTGGGCTGCGCAGGGTCTCAGGCAGTGGTTCGTTTTTTTTTGTATATTATTAGCAAATTTATAGGGGAAAGTAAGGGCAGATATGATATATATATAGATAAGATATATATCTATATTCTTATAAATATATATATCCAGACATGTATTACACACACATTTTGGCAACTAATTGAACCCCCCCCCCCATTTGGCTGATCCCTCCAGAAGAAATGTTGAACCCGATAGAGCAGAGAATAATATATATAGTCTCTGCTCTGTCGGGTTCAACATTTCTTCTGGAGGGATCAGCCAAATGTGGGGGGGGTGCATTTAGTTGAGATTGTCCACATGTCACCCACCCATGTGCGTATGTCTATATATGGTCTGAGGTCTGTGGGTGAGTGTATATATATATCTGTGTGTTGATATATACATATATATAGGTCTGCGTGTTGATATATACGAATATATGTCTGTGTGTTGTTTCAATGCATCCCTACTCTATACACAGCGTTCCGTGTCCCTACAATATATATGATCAGGGGTTACCTTTTTTTATATATTTTTATACTATTCCTATTAAATTAACAGTAATTTTTGATGTATTTTATTGAGTAGAAACTTTTTTTGCCTATATAACATGTGCTTTGTGAAAATAAAACGTTTTTGTGTGTACATTTTAATTTAGTTAGTGGATTCCTGCCCAGTGCTGTGAGAAGCAAACATAATGCAGTGTAGACATGCTGCGAGGCAGAGCGGAGTTAAGTCAAGCGTGCAAAATGTTTGCTTCTTTTTGCTTCGCTACGCTGTGTGTCGCTACACGCTCAGTGTGTCTCAGCCTTTATTTCCGCATCGCTAGCTTACCGAATAAGTTTGTATACTTGTTACTGACCCTGCTTGTTCTGAGGACCCGATCTGTTGCCGACTTTGCATGCCATTTGACTATTCTCTCTGTGTATTCCCTGCCTGTTCTGTTTGCGTCCTGTTGCTACTGGTGTGCGCTGATTCTCACCATATACAGTAGCGCAGTACAAGTGCCTAAACATTGCTGACCTGGTTTTGCTATAGCTGCTGATGTAACTGAATAGATAGGGGATCTCTTCTGCATTACCAAAACCTCCACCACTGCACTCTTCCACAATACCTCAGAGGGGTTACAGTGTGAAGGCACTTGCTGCCACCAAAGGCAAAATATTTGGGAGCACTGACGACTATACCAGATTCATATCATTTTAATATTTGACCAAAGGGTCCACCACTGCACTCTTCCACAATACCACAGAGGGGTTACGGTGTGAAGGCACTTGCTGCCACCAAAGGCACAATATTTGGGTGCACTGCCATTGACGCCTATACCAGATTCATATCATTTTAATATTGGACCGCAGGGTCCACCACTGCACTCTTCCACAATACCACAGAGGGGTTACGGTGTGAAGGCACTTGTTGCCACCAAAGGCAAAATATTTGGGTGCACTGATGCCTATACCAGATTCATATCATTTTAATATTGGACCGCAGGGTCCAACCCTGCACTCTTCCACAATACCACAGAGGGGTTACGGTGTGACGGCACTGTTGCCGACACTAAAGGCCAAATTTTAAAGCATCTATTGTTACTTTCATCCAAAGCCTGCATAAGTTTCACCATAATTTAGCCAAAAAATCACTATACTTGTTCTGCGTGTCCTAAAATGTCAACTCTTTTCATACAGGCTGCCGCCCCAAGCAGTTGTTTATGAATAGATTAAAGGAAAAACGTTTACTGTCTTTTGAAATGTCATTTTTTTGTTTTTAAATGTTTCTATACATCCTACAAATCCGCCACTTCACGGGCAGGTTATGGGGAGCTCCTAGGCATGATATTTGAAGGAATTTTTCATTTTTATTAATGACCTTTATTTCATGGGAAACTCACTGTTCCTTTAAAAATGTTTTTTTTAAAACTTTTTGTCCTTTTTTCCTGTACCCCAGGGCACTACCCAGACCCCCATACACCTTTTATGGCATAAATATCTAGCATATATGCCCTCTTGGAGGGCACTCTAAAAATCGAACGTTCGAGTCCCATTGACTTACATTGAGTTCGGATCGTGTTCGAGTTCGAACTCTAATTTTTGAACTTGTTCGAGTTCGAAGTCGAACCGAACACGGGGGCGTTCGGCTCATCCCTAATCCAAACCTCTGTGTTAATATATTCTATAGGAAATTCATGTTAAATAAAAATTAAATGGGAACCTGTTACTGCATTTTTCTGAGAAAATATATTTTAACCAAAAAATTTGATATTTTTCATGTGGTTTGGATAATGGTGTTTTATGGATAATATTACTAGGTATAAAACCCTGACCTTACTCCCAGCGTGGGAAAGGAGAAGGTGAGAAATGGCAGTGATATTGCTTATGTTATACATGACCAGTGGACAATACCATCACTTTGGAACAAAAAATAAAGTTTTTTTGTTTTCTTTTTCTTTTAGAGTTTACATTGTCATGTTTGATATCCATGCAAAGGACAGACTCTGTCCTGTCCGATGACACCTCAGTTGACCTTGCAAGGTGTAAAGATTAGTGGCTCGGAGTTCCAAAGCCCCCCCCCCCAGTGCTCTTCGCTGCAGTGTGGCGGTTTAGGTTCTTGATGTAACAATTCGTATAAAGAAATATTTATCATTTTACCTTTATTGTTACATAAAACCTGGTCATATTTGGTATCGTTGAAAAGGTTGTGCTCTGGCCTTTCTGGTGATACCTCACCTGACCATGTAGCTGCTATGAAGGTGGAGATATAGGGGTCCAAATGCCCATCAATGCAGACAAATTTATCCTTTCTGTGGGCCTATTCTGGGGCATGGGCCTGGAGCTGATGCTCCATCTGCCCCTATGTTAATCTGGCCCTGCGGCACATATTCCTATGGTAATGCTGCATTGGTTTTATTCTCCTAAATTGGGCTTGCATTTAGGGCATTTGTTAATTACCTTAAGAATTATTATTGTTAATTATTAACAAAAAAAATCACCTTACACAGAACCTTGCCATTGACATTGTTAGAAATTCACTAAAAACTTTCTTGTTTCAATATGTTCCTATGCACAGTGAGCCAGACTCAAAGAGAACTTCTTCAGGAATCATTTAGCAACATTTCAATCCCAGACCCAAAGACGAACAAGGAAAAAGAATGTGGTAGAGGAGTAGTTGGGAGAATAATCAACAAAGGAAACATTCTTGGTGTAGGTCACACACTGGTGGGCAAAGTGATGAATCTGAATGAGTAGGTACTAATTTACGTTCTTCTTAAATATATCACATATGTTCTATGTATATTTATTTATTTATAAAGTATTTTACCAGGAAGGTAACTTTGAGATTTCTCTCGTTTTCAAGTATGTCCTGGTTTCAATAACATCGAATTGTTACAGTAGGTACAGAAATACAAAGTAATAAATGCAAGATATTATTATTATTATTATCATTCTTTATTTATAAAGCGCCAGCATATTCCGCAGCGCTGTACAATAAGCACAGTATAGACAGGGTTACAATACATTGAACAACATTTGACAAACAGTACAGGAGGAGATGAGGGCCCTATTCCCATAGGAACTCACAATCTGGGAGGGTTGGGGTTGGAAACAGGAGGAGAGGACTGTAAGGTGAGAGTGATTGATGGTTGCGTCAGTGAGTTGGGTGGTAGGCTTCCCTAAATAGGAACGTTTTAAGGGAGCGTTTGAAGGAAGAGAAGTTAGGGGAAAGTCTGACAGTACGAGGGAGAGCGTTCCAGAGAGTGGGGGCTGCGCGTGAGAAATTCTGCAGTCTATCATGGGAAGAGGTGATGCGGGGAGAAGCTAGGCGCAGGTCACTGTTTGACCTTAGGGAGCGGGCCGGGGTGTATTTGGTGATTAGTGAGGACAGGTAGTGGGGAGCTGAGTTAGTGAGGGTTTTGTAGGTAAGGATAAGGATTTTGAACTTAATTCTGCAGTGGATGGGGAGCCAGTGAAGGGACTCGCAGAGGGGAGCGGCAGAGACAGAGCGGCGGGTGAGGTGAATTAGCCTGGCGGAGGCGTTCAGGATGGATTGTAGGGGGGAGAGGCGGGACAGAGGGAGGCCAGATAAGAGATTATTGCAATAGTCGAGTCGGGAGATTACCAGGGCATGTATGAGTTGTTTTGTAGTGACAGTGGTAAGAAATGGCCGAATTCTGGAAATATTACGCAGTTGGTATCGGCAGGAGGAGGAAAGAGACTTGATGTGGGGGATGAAGGAAAGAGCAGAGTCAAGTGTAACTCCAAGACAGCGAACTTGGTTTGATGGGGAAATGGTGATACCCTCCACCGTGATAGAGAAGTCAGGAGGTGTTGAGGCATTGGAGGGAGGAATAAGTAGGAGTTCAGTCTTTGACATGTTGATCTTTAGGTGGTGGGAGGCCATCCAGAAGGAGATGCCAGATAAACAGTCACTGTCTTTTGAAAGGACAGGGGGAGAGAGATCAGGGGTAGAGAGGTAGATCTGAGTGTCATCAGCGTAGAGGTGGTAATTGAAGCCAAAGCTGTTGATGATTTTGCCCAGGGAGGAGGTGTAGATGGAAAAGAGCAGAGGACCAAGGACAGAGCCTTGAGGTACACCAACAGATAGAGGCAATGAGGAGGAGGAGTTTCCAGCAAAGGACACACAGAAGGACCTGTTGGATAAATAGGATTCGACCCAAGCGAGTGCAGTGTCACCGAGACCCAGAGAGTTGAGGGTCTGTAGAAGGAGGGGGTGGTCAACAGTGTCAAAAGCAGCCGAGAGGTCGAGCAGGATGAGAATAGAATAGTGGCCGTGTTTTTTAGCAGTTAGGAGGTCGTTGGTGACTTTGGTGAGGGCAGTTTCAGTTGAGTGTAGGGGACGGAAGCCAGATCGCAGGGGGTCAAGTAGGGAATTGGAGGACAGGAAGAGGGAGAGGCGGTTGAAGACTAGTTTTTCTAAGAGCTTTGATGTGAAGGGAAGCAGGGATACAGGGCGGTAGTTGGATGGAGAGTTGGGATCGAGGGATGGTTTCTTTAGTAAAGGGGTAACTAGCGCGTGTTTGAAGACGGATGGAAAGGAGCCAGTGGAGAGAGATAGGTTGAAGATGTGTGTGAGAGCAGGGTGAGGGAGGAGGAGAGGAGGAATTAGATGTGAGGGAATGGGGTCGAGCGGCACGTGGTGAGATTTATTTATTTATTTATTTATAAAGGATTTTATCAGGAAGGATACATTGAGATTTCTCTCGTTTTCAAGCATGTCCTGGGTTCAAGAACATTGAAGTGTTACAGTTACAGAAATACAAAGTAATACAATGCAAGATATTAAAAAAAAAACAAAAAAAAAGAACAACACAAATATACAGATTAACAAAAAAATATGTAGGAAATATAGTCACTAGGTTACATGTTTACAGGTGCATTCTGTATTGAGGAATGTTAGTAAGGAGCTTTTGAGTGACTTAAGACTGGGGGAAGATTTGATGGTGTCTGGGAGGTTATTCCATAATTGTGGTGCTCTGTAGGAAAATGAGGACCGAGCCACTGTCTTTTTGTATTGTGGTATAGCAAGTAAGGTGCTGGTCCTGGATCGGAGGTTAGAGGATGAGGGAGCTGCTGGGGGAAGCAGTCTATTCAGGTAGGGTGGCAGCTTCCCAGAGATGCTCTTAAACACCAGGCTGGAAAGGTGAAGGGTGCGTCTGGATTCCAGCGATGGCCAGTTTAGCTCTTTTAACATGTCACAATGGTGGGTCATGTAGTTACATTGTAGCGCAAAGCGGCAGAATGAGTTATACAATGTAGTAAGTTTATGAAGGTGTTTTGGGGCGGCTGCATACACTACGTCTCCGTAATCAATAGCCGGCATAAGCATTTGTTGTACAATCTGCTTTCTTACCGCGGGACTCAGGCAGGATTTGTTTCTGTACAGGGCACCTAGTTTGGGGTAAAGTTTAGATGAGAGTTTTTCGATGTGTGGGGCCAAAGGATAGATTAGGGTCCAACCACATACCTAGATATTTGAGAGATGTGACTGTGGTCAGCGTGCCATTTGATTTTGTCCCAACACATAGATGGGGATTTTGCAATTTGTGTAGTTTAGGTGCTGTTCCAAAGAGCATCGTTACAGTTTTGTCAGTATTTAAAAAAAGTTTGTTGTTTTTGATCCACTTTTCTACCTCTGTGAATTGTTCTTGCAGCACGGCCTCCAGCTGCGGGAGATTTGGTTTGCTGGTATAGATCACAGTGTCGTCTGCGTACATATGTACAGTTGAGGCTTTGCAGACGTTGGGCAGATCATTTATGAATATTGTGAATAGCAGGGGGCCTAGTACTGAGCCTTGGGGTACACCGCAAGTGACTGGGAGCGGGAGGGAGGAGCTGCCAGAAATTGACACATATTGTGATCGGTCGGATACATATGATTGAAACCAGGTTAGCGTGCGATCACCAATGCCAGAGTTTTTAAGTTTTTATAACAAGATGCCATGGTCTACCGTGTCAAAGGCCTTGGCAAAATCAAGGAAGATGGCTCCAGTTAGGTTTCCTTGTTCCATCCCAGCCTGGATATCATTGCAGACTTTTAGAAGGGCGGTTGTAGTTGAGTGATTTGGACGAAAGCCTGATTGATCCGGGGTTAAGTAGTTCCAATATTGATAATAATCACGTAATTGTGTGTAGACACATTTTTCCAAGACTTTTGACATTACAGGGAGCAACGATATCGGACGGTAGTTGGATACCAAAGTAATGTCACCACTTTTATGGATAGGTACCACTCTCGCAGTCTTCCAGAGCTTGGGTATGTATCCAGTCGCCAGTGACTCATTTATTAGAGTTGCAACAGGATTTGCAATTGCAGGTGCACTGATTTTCAACAGCATTGCTGGTATTTGATCAGGTCCAGACTGGTATTTCATTTTTTGCTTACGGAGAAGTTTGGTAATGACACTGACAGGCACTGGTCTAAAACTGAATTCCTGTCTGATACAGGGACTTTGCACAGTTGGGGGGGCCTGACCTGCATGAGGCCTCTCTGATTGCATGTCATTTCCTAGCTTGGCAATCAAAGTGGTGGCACATCCAACAAAATAATCATTAAAGGCATTTGCTACATCTAGGGGGTGTTGAAGGGTTTGGTTGTTTACTTTGACAGCAGCTGGCTGGGAGTGGACTGGGGGTGCTTGTATGTTACTTATGGTTCTCCAAAAGTTTCTAGGGTTTGATATGTTATTGTTTAGATTTTCATTGAAGTAATGGGCTTTGGCCATTTTTGTTTGTTTTGTGCATTCATTCCGGCATTTTCGGTATTCGTAGTGATCGTTCATGGAACCAGTACTCTTGAAATTTGACCACCGTGAATCTCTAAGCTGGTACATTAGTGTAAGATCAGCTGTAACCCAGGGGAGATGAGTCCCTTTTACTCGCACTTTACGCAGCGGGGCATGGGAATTCCAGACTTGCAGGAGCTCAGACTGAAAGTATTCAACTGCACAGTCTAGGTCTGGGATTAGGTTTAGCCTATACCAGGGGAGCTGTTTGAGATCACTTAGGAATAAATTTCTTGAAAGACCTGGTGGTTATTACCTTTGGGGGAGATTTCAAGGCCTTAATTTTGCGCACGCAGTACACTAGACAATGGTCACTAAAGCTATTAGCAAGAACACCTGCCTCCTGTATTCTATCAGGAGATGAGGAGAGAATCTAGTCCAACAAGGTATGGTTAGGGCTTTTCATATTAATGCGAGTGGGGGAGGAGATGTGAGGAGGACAATAAGGAATTGACTTCCTCCTCAGTGGCTGGGAGGAAGCGACAGAGGGTGGCAGAGGGGACCTCTGGGAGTGGAGGTGGCAGTTAACTATCTTGTGTTGGGATGTTGCTTCTGATATTTAGAGTTTTACTGAGGAAGTAGTCTGCCAGGTCTTGAGCGCTGAAGGCAGCTGTGGGGGGAGGTGCAGGTGGGTAGAGGAGGGTGTTGAAGGTGGACCAGAGCCGTTTAGGGTTGAGGAACAGCGTAGATATAAGAGATGAGAAGAAGGATTGTTTGGCCAAGTGGAGGGCAGAGGTGTATGACCGGAGAATAAACTTGAAGTGAACAAAATCAGCTTCAGAGCGGGATTTCCTCCAGGCACGCTCTGCAGGGCGGGAGCATCTTTGCAGGTAGCAAAGATATTTAAGATATTAAAAACAAAACACAAATATACAGATTAACACAGAAAATAAATATGTAGGAAATATAGTCACTATCAGGGTTATTCAAAGAGCGTGAAAAGCAGGAGAATCACTGGAGAATCACTGGAGAATCACTGGAGAACGAAAAATTCTAGGTCAAAATAGCCAAACCAGAAAAATTCTCCCTTTCATCTCACTTTCCAAATCGGCTATTTTGACCTAGAATTTTTCATTCTCCAGTCATTCTCCTGCTTTTCACGCTCTTTGAATAACCCTGACTGTCACATGTTTACAGGTGCATCTGTATATAGTCACTATGTTACATGTTTACAGGTGCATTCTGTATATAGTCACTATGTTACATGTTTACAGGTGCATTCTGTATATAGTCACTGTGTTACATGTTTACAGGTGCATTCTGTATATAGTCACTGCGTTGCATGTTTACAGGTGCATTCTGTATATATTCACTATGTTACATGTTTACAGGTGCATTCTGTATATAGTCACTGTGTTACATGTTTACAGGTGCATTCTGTATATAGTCATTGTGTTACATGTTTACAGGTGCATTCTGTATATATTCACTATGTTACATGTTTACAGGTGCATTCTGTATATAGTCACTATGTTACATGTGTATAGGTGCATTCTGTATATAGTCACTATTTCCATGTTTACAGGTGCATTCTGTATATAGTTACTGTGTTACATGTTTACAGGTGCATTCTGTATATATTCACTATGTTACATGTTTACAGGTGCATTCTGTATATAGTCACTGTGTTACATGTTTACAGGTGCATTCTGTATATATTCACTATGTTACATGTTTACAGGTGCATTCTGTATATAGTCACTGTGTTACATGTTTACAGGTGCATTCTGTATATAGTCATTGTGTTACATGTTTACAGGTGCATTCTGTATATATTCACTATGTTACATGTTTACAGGTGCATTTTGTATATATTCACTATGTTACATGTTTACAGGTGCATTCTGTATCGAGGTATGTTAATAGAGATCTCTTAAGTGACTTTAGACTGGGGAAGATTTTATGGCGTCTGGGAGGTTATTCCATATTTGTGGTGCTCATAGGAAAATGAGGATCAAGCCACTTTCTTTTTGTATTGTGGTATTGCAAGTAATTTTTACCTCTTCATAAAGTAGACACTTTTCATGTAGCGCACTGACGTACGTTTTCTACTTGCAATGTCACAGCGTGCCATAAAACCCCAGAAGACCTAGGCAAGTATTTGCCCCATAAGCAGTGACTTGGTGAGATATCAGCACTCAGAGCCAAGTCACTGCTGATGGGGCAATATACAAAGCAGTGAAGTGTCCAAAAAACCGTACTCACAAATCGCTTGCTTAACGTTGCAAAGTGGGGGTACCTCTAAACAACCCTTAAGGAAAGAACATATAGTAAACAACAACATAGCGCCAGTGAGCTGAAAGTCCACTGGAAAGCGAGTATGGGATTACTACATGTCCATAGATGAAATAGTTCTTAATCTTCAGGGATTTCCCTCTTCTGGGGGAGGTGTATCCGCAGACTGTATGAAAAGGAGAAGAACCAAAAAATTGCACAGTATATAGCACCAATTGGGTAGAATAAACAGCAGGTATTCAACTCACATGCTCATGAGCCATGGGTTCTGCTGATGGGGCAGATACTAGCGATGGAGTGCTGCTACCTTAAAAGAGGATCTTAGTCAATATAGTCACTCAGTCACAGCCATCTTAGGCTTGCTAGTGTCAGACGAGCGTCTTTGGAGAGCGGAAGGAACATCCATGAGAGTGGACGTTCCTTCCACTCGACACCCGTCTGGCCACCTCACTGATCGCACTCGCACAATCCTCCTATGGAGAATCGCGCTTTGCAGCTCCGTCAACGCACATCCTAGCGCTTTGCCGGAGAGGCTTGGATAACGGACACTTGTTGCGCGCACATTTTGTGCACGCGCAAGTATGCACAAGCGTGTGACCGGCCCCATTGCAGCGTCACAACGCACGTCAGTACAGGCGCACATAGCGTGCTCGTCTGATGCCAGCCTTACCAATACTATGGTAATTGTATATGAATATGTGGGCTGTAATCAGTCTGTGGGCTGTAGTCAGTTACTGTAACTCTTGGCACCAGTGGAAGTGTAACAGTTGACATCACACTGAAAGTTACAGTAACAGCCAATCTCAGCGCTCAAAGCCACTGCATTTACAGGGCTCAATTTAAAAAAAATAATTAGCGCCTTTCATCTCTACCTCAGTGTGTCGCTGCACAGCACAGATATAACTCCCTGTGTACTGGCTAGATGCAATAAAACAGAATGAGACAGCTGTCTCATTTTTACTTTAAAAATAATCTAATAAAGTGCTTACATTTTTATCATCCTTCAGTCCTGAAGGAACTTGCCACCGAGCTGCACCAAATGGAGAATTTCACCGTACGGTGCAATTTCGTGGCAGTCCGGCTATTCAGAAAGCTGTCAATTTGCAAAATACTAGTAAACTGACAGCAAAATACGATTCGACTCGCCACAGATCACCGCAAATATTGGCGACATGCCCAGATTTTCGGTGGTTCAGTTTGACAGGTTTAAACAGACAAATCCCATAGGATTCAATGTAATATAATATTATCGTTTTAATTTTAGTTTTAGTCAACTGTTTATTCTTTTCATTTTCAGCACAAAACCTTTTTTATTTATTTATTTTTTTTGGCAAAAGTTTTGATTCCCCATTAAAGTTTTTTTTTATTCTGTAACATGCCATTTTATCATTTTTTTATAGGACTTTTTGTTATTTTCACACAATTTCATAATTTTTATTGTTTTAAGCGCCGGCGGCAGAAATTTTGGCGGCATTCGGCAGTCCGTTTGGTGGCTTTCAGCGGTCTGTTTGGCAGCTCCACATTCAGCGCACTTCTGGGACCCTACCGTGAATACTGAATTCACCACATGGTCGGAGAAATAAAATTGCCGAAGCGCGCCGATGTGAGCCCGAAAGAAATTTATGAATTGTTCAGGTTTCTGAATAACCCCTTGAGTTTTAATAAACTCATGTTAATGACATTTGATGTATCTATATTCCGCATCTTTATTCTCCTTTTAATTTTGAACAAAAACAGCCCTATGTTACTTTTCTAAAATGATAAATATATTTTGGTTTTACAACTTAGGGTTAAGATACACCACGTGAAACTTCCCAAATTAGCTGTGAAACTAGTGCCGGAGGTTGGTCTACACGTGTGTATAGACACGGACTTTAAAATGTCAGGAAAACAGTGAGTAAATTTAACTCTCTCTCTCTCTAGATAAATATGTAACTCGATGCAATGGTGTGACTGAACTTATGTTTTTCTGTAGTGCTATTTTTGGTGAGACTGAAATAAAAGTAAGAGCCACAGTCCTTGCTGACATCGAGGTTTCTAAGACATCGAAAGGAGTTGCTACCTTGGCCGTTACTGACTGCAAACCCATAATCCAAGAAATGGATATTACATTTGGACTCCGGTAAATCAATCAAATAGATGAATTTATGTGAAATTTGTTTTCCAGTCAAGCAATAACATATGTATGTCTGCAGAGGTGGGTCTGGAGACCTTAATATTGTGCAAAAATGCAGAAATCAGCCCCAGAAAAGCTATAATTATTATTTATTTATTTAACCTCTTCACTGCAGATGACATGTGGGGAACGTCCTAGGAGGCTCCCGCTGTATGCGGAGGACGTTTCCCATACGTCATCCACCTACCGGGAGCTAAGTGGATACATTACTCACCTCTCTCCTCCAGGGTCCAGCGGCGTTCTGACTTCCTTGAAGTCAAACACTGCTTTTAAGGTCCCTCACGACGTAATGACGTCACCGCGTCCATCAGAAGTGGAATCCCCTGGCTCCGCGAATCCCAACGTCCTACTTCTGGCATTCCGTGATGACGCGAGGACGCGTTGGTTGTCATGGATCTCACATGGTGAAGTCTTTTTAGTCACGTGGGTGATGGCGTACTGACAGATCCCTAGTTGATCTTTTTTATGCATTCAATTCTTATGCATAGTAGTCTCATAGTTCATAAGGAGTACCATTCCTAAATGCCGGTTTCTCATAGACGGAGCGATAAAGAACAATATAAAAATGAAATCATCATGCGAATCATAGGGATATCTAACCACATACCTAGATATTTGAGAGAATGGACTGTGGTCAGCGTGCCAATAGATTTTGTCCTGATGCATAAATGGGAAGGTTCAGGTTGTACTTGATGTAGTCAGAGGTGGAAGTTGGTGAGGGAAATCCTGACCCTGGCTCTGTCCGTCCCTGAGTCTGAGGGATCGCCCTGGTGCTCTCTTACCCTGATTATGATTGACCAGCGTTAAATACGCGTCGAACATTATCGGATTGCTTTGGGTATATCGTTCACTGTGTTTTGGTCTATACAGTAATTATATGTTGTTCTCATATTCTTATTTTAATTTTATCTATATTTTTATTTCTATGAAAAATGGCGTCCTTATTGGTTCCACGTGATCTTGTACTATGATTATATGCTTCCGTTGTTACTACATGTATACCATGTACTTGCCTTTTCTATTTTTCTGAGCCAATACAACACAAATGAAGATTAATTTTATATCTGTTTTTCAGATTTCTCCATACAATATTGTGGACTATCCAAGGACATATCCGTGAAATGCTTGGCGACAGGGTAAGTTTACACAGGAAATGGCAGATTACCATAATTCAGATATCGTTTTACTCACGTCAAAGCAGATAATGTTATGATATTATACAGTATTACTCCAACTTTAATATTTTAATCCACTCAGTGACATTCAGCGGCAGTGAAATTCCCCATAGAGAAGTAATGGTTAATCTATTGAGAGAACGCCGAACAGCACTGAAATGTCACTGAAATTCTCAGATTTTCGGTGCTTTCGTTCGACAGGTTTAAATAGGCGAATCCCATAGGTTTCAATGTAAAGAAAATCCCCGTTTTTATAAAAAAAATTATTCAAACATTTATTCTTTTCATTTGCTGCAAAAAGACTTATTATTAATTTCTTCAGAATTTTTTAGACATTTTTCTGTATTTTGTTGGTGAAATTTTTGATCCTGATTTTTTTAAATGGCGTTTTTATTATTCAGGAACAGACCTTTTTATTGTTATTCATAGGACCTTATGTATAATTTCCATGCATTTTCATACACTATTTTGTTTAAAAAGCCTTTTAAAAATTGCAGGTTTTTTTTGCTTTTACCCGTGTTCGGCAGCTGATCGGCTTTTTCCGGCGGCTGGTCAGCATTTTTCGGCAGCGTTCAGCGGCTGATCAGAAGCATTTGCCGATCGGTTCAGCGGATCGACGGCTGCGTTGGACAGTTTATCGGATGCGTTTGGCAGTTTATCAGATGCGTTGGCAGTTTATCGGATGCGTACAGCGGTTTGCTTGTTAGCAAAAACAAAAAAGGGAAGAAACCACTGTGGTACTCTGCAGAAGTGGCCAAAATAGTGAAGAACAAAAAGATAGCATTAAATAATTATAAAAAAACTCAGAGTGAAGAAGATAGGCAAACCTATAAGATTAGGCAGAAAGAGGCAAAGCAATTTATAAGAGCTTCCAAAGCACACGCAGAAGAGAAAATAGCTCAGTCAGTAAAAAAGGGGGGCAAAACATTTTTTAGATACATAAACGAGAAAAGAAAAGTAAAACAAGGATTAGTTAGATTAAAAACAAAGGAAGGAAGGTATGTAGAAGAGGATAAAAGTCTCGCTGACTGCCTCAATGAATATTTTTGTTCAGTCTTTGCAGAAGTAAAGGAAGGAAAGGGACCTCAGTTAGGAGGAAACACTAACGAGACATTTACATATGAGTTTACAGAGGAGGAGGTTCTACAGCAGCTGTCTAAAGTAAAGACAAATAAGTCAATGGGGCCTGATGGGATCCACCCTAAATTATTAAAAGAGCTCAGTGATGTAATAGCAAAACCGTTAACAGATTTATTTAACCAATCCTTGTTAACGGGAGTGATCCCAGAAGACTGGAAATTAGCAAATGTTGTGCCCATTTACAAGAACGGTAGTAGGGAGGAATCGGGGAGCTATAGGCCAGTTAGTCTTACGTCAGTAGTGGGGAAATTAATGGAAACCATGTTAAAGGAAAGGATTGTTTAACATCTAATAACACATAGATTACAGGATCAGAAACGACATGGGTTTACCTCAGGGAGATCATGCCAAACTAATCTTATTGATTTTTTTGATTGGGTAACAAAAATAATAGACATAGGTGGTGCAGTAGACATTGCTTATTTAGCTTTCAGTAAGGCTTTTGATATTGTTCCGCATAGAAGGCTTATCAATAAATTGCAATCTTTGAGCTTGGATTCCAATATTGTTGAATGGATTAGGCAGTGGCTGAGTGACAGGCAACAGAGGGTTGTGGTAAATGGAGTTTATTCGGCGCAAGGTCTTGTTACCAGTGGGGTACCTCAGGGGTTAGTACTTGGACCCATTCTCTTTAATATTTTTATTAGTGATATTGCAGAAGGTATTAATGGAAAAGTATGTCTTTTTGCTGATGACACAAAGAATTGCAACAGGGTTGACGTACCTGGAGGGATCAGCCAAATGACAAATGATTTAGGTAAACTAAAAAAATGGTCGGAGCTGTGGCAATTGAGTTTTAATGTGGATAAGTGCTAGATAATGCACCTGGGACGTAAAAACCCAAGGGCTGAATATAGAATATTTGATACAGTCCTAACCTCAACATCTGAGGAAAGGGATTTAGGGGTTATTATTTCAGAGGATCTAAAGGTAAGTAGTCAATGTAATAGAGCAGCAGGAAATGCTGGCAGAATTCTTGAAAATGCTGGCAGAATGCTTGGTTGTGTAGGGAGAGGTATTAGCAGTAGGAAAAGGGAAGTGCTCATGCCACTGTACAGAGCACTGGTGAGACCTCACTTGGAGTACTGTGTGCAGTACTGGAGACCGTATCTCCAGAAGGATATAGACATCTTAGAGAGAGTTCAGAGAAGGGCTACTAAAATGGTGTACGGCTTGAAGGAGAAAGTTACCAGGAAAGGCTTAATGATCTTAACATGTACAGCATGGAAAAAAGACGAGACAGAGGAGATATGATAGAAACATTTAAATACGTAAAGGGAATCCAAAAGGTAGAGGAAGGGAGTATATTTAAAAGGAAACAAAGTAGCAAAACAAGAGGACATAGTCTTAGATTAGAGTGGCAAAGGTTTAAAAGTAACATCAGGAAGCATTATTTTACTGAGAGGGTGGTGGATACATGGAACAGCCTTCCAGTAGAAGTGGTAGAGGCCAAAACAGTAATTGACTTTAAGCAAGCATGGGATAGGCATAAGGCTATCCTAAACAAAAGATAAATCCAGGTAAAGTATCCATGTAATTGGGCAGACTAGATGGGCCGAAAGGTTCTTATCTGCCGATATTTTTCTATGTTTCTATGTTATCAGATGCGTTCAGTGGTTTATCAGTGGCATTCGGCCAGTTTATTGGCGCCGTTCAGTGGATCCATTCAGCAAACTTCAGGGACCCTGTGGTGAATGCTGAATTCACTGCAGGATCAGTGAATTGAGCTCGCGGAAGTGCGCTGAACGAAAGAGCAGCGGAATTTCGGTGTAATTTCGGTGCTCTTTGAATAACTCCTCAAGACTGATGAAGGCAACAAAGCTAAAAAAGAGTAGTGGACTGGTCAAGCTGCTATCTAACATCAAAATCTAAATTCCTCTATGTATTTCTACTACAGCTCTGTCAATCGGTATCTACTGTTTTGGAGGGAGTTAATGAGGAATTTGATGATTCGACTGGTGAGTGTATTTTATTGATCAAATCAATATTAGTAACCTTAATTAAAAATAAAATAAAGAGATTTACTAAATTAAATTTAAGATTAAACAAAATCAATAAACTTCTATAGGTGTCATGCCCACGCCGCTGACTGTATCTGGCATACCATCCATGCTCAGACAGCACCTGTAAAGTGCTGCCCCATGTTCTGCACCGTGCTCAAGAACACAAACAGTTAAAAGCACAAACATACACCACACCCTCCTGCCAGAATAAAGCTCTCCTCCCCCATTCAACAAAGCTCCTGCATTATGGTGCAAAACCGTGTTACTACCAGACCTGTTTCCTGAACTTCCATATATTTCCTGTTTGATCACCCATGTACCAGATCCCCTGCTTCGACCAACGATTACCACCTTCTGCCTGCCTCTGATCTATGGACCGTCCTGGACTATTCTATTGGAGTGCCCACCTGTACCTCGCCTGGAGTTCCCCCTTCGTGTCTTGTCTGACACCCCAAGGCCTATTCCATGTATCCTGGTCCATCCTATCTGTGTATCCGTGAATCCCCGCATCCTGAGTTCAGAGTGACCACCCTGTAGAGCCTTACATTAAGGTGTTCTTTAATACTAATGGTCACTCACATATGTCAAGGCATAGGCGGGCGCACGGGGTGTGCCGGGTGTGCCTAACGCCGGCCCCCGGCACACCCCTCAGTGTCCAGTCACTCGCTCACTGTGGGACGTGCTCTGCGGTCTGTGCACGAAGCACGAAGCACAGATCACAATGCAGCACCCCACAGCCACCGGACCACCAGGGAAGCAGAGGCTGCCGCCAGGCCTGCGGGGGTGAGGGGTTCCTTTCCCGGCGGCTATCCATGCGATGCGGCCGGGGCAAATATAGCTATGTATGAGCTGCTGGGGGCAAATATATCCATGTATGAGCTGCTGGGGGCAAATATAGCCATGTATGAGGTGCTGGGGGTAAATATATGCATGTATGAGGTTCTGGGGGAAATGTGGCCATGTATGAGGTGCTGGGGGAAATATAGCCATGTATGAGCTGCTGGGGGCAAATATAGCCATGTATGAGGTGCTGGGGGCAAATATAGGCTCTGTCCTTGGTCCTCTGCTCTTTTCCATCTGCACCTCCTCCCTGGGCAAAATCATCAACAGCTTTGGCTTTAATTACCACCTCTACGCTGATGACACTCAGATCTACCTCTCTACCCCTGATCTCTCTCCCCCTGTCCTTTCAAAAGTCAGTGACTGTTTATCTGGCATCTCCTCCTGGGTGGCCTCCCACCACCTAAAGATCAACATGTCAAAGACTGAACTCCTACTTATTCCTCCCTCCAATGCCTCCCCACCTCCTGACTTCTCTATCACGGTGGAGGGTATCACCATCTCCCCATCAAACAAGTTCGCTGTCTTGGAGTTACACTTGACTCTGCTCTTTCCTTCATCCCCCACATCAAGTCTCTTTCCTCCTCCTGCCGATACCAATTGCGTAATATTTCCAGAATTCGGCCATTTCTTACCGCTGTCACCACAAAACAACTCATACACGCCCTGGTAATCTCCCGACTCGACTATTGCAATAATCTCTTATCTGGCCTCCCTCTGTCCCGCCTCTCCCCCCTACAATCCATCCTGAACGCCTCCGCCAGGCTAATTCACCTCACCCGCCGCTCTGTCTCTGCCGCTCCCCTCTGCGAGTCCCTTCACTGGCTCCCCATCCACTGCAGAATTAAGTTCAAAATCCTTATCCTTACCTACAAAACCCTCACTAACTCAGCTCCCCACTACCTGTCCTCACTAATCACCAAATACACCCCAGCCCGCTCCCTAAGGTCAAACAGTGACCTGCGCCTAGCTTCTCCCCGCATCACCTCTTCCCATGATAGACTGCAGGATTTCTCACGCGCAGCCCCCACTCTCTGGAACGCTCTCCCTCGTACTGTCAGACTTTCCCCTAACTTCTCTTCCTTCAAACGCTCCCTTAAAACATTCCTATTTAGGGAAGCCTACCACCCAACTCACTGACGCAACCATCAATCACTCTCACCTTACAGTCCTCTCCTCCTGTTTCCAACCCCAACCCTCCCAGATTGTGAGTTCCTACGGGAATAGGGCCCTCATCTCCTCCTGTACTGTTTGTCAAATGTTGTTCAATGTATTGTAACCCTGTCTATACTGTGCTTATTGTACAGCGCTGCGGAATATGCTGGTGCTTTATAAATAAAGAATAATAATAATAATGTATGAGCTGCTTGGGGCAAATATATTCATGTATGAGCATGGGGGGAAATATAGCCATGTATGAGCGGCTTGGGGCAAATATATTCATGTATGAGCTGCTTGGGGCAAATATAGCCATGTATGAGCTGGTGGGGGCAAATATATCCATGTATGAGCTGCTGGGGGCAAATATAGCCATGTATGAGATGCTGGGGGCAAATATATCCATGTATGAGCTGCTTGGGGCAAATATATCCATGTATGAGCTGCTTGGGGCAAATATAGCCATGTATGAGCTGCTTGGGGCAAATACAGCCATGTATTAGCTGCTTGGGGCAAATATATCCATGTATGAGCTGCTGGGGGCAAATATAGCCCCGTATAAGCTGCTTGGGGCAAATATAGCCCTTTATGAGCTGCTTGGGGCAAATATAGCCCTGTATGAGCTGCTTGGGGCAAATATAGCCATGTATGAGCTGCTTGGGGCAAATATATCCATGTGAGCTTGGGGGCAATATATCCATGTGAGCTGGGGGCAATATATCAAATGTGAGCTGCTTATTACTGTACAGCTCTGTGATACCCTCAAACACACCGCACATTACTGTACAGTTCTGCGATACCCTCAAACACGCTGCACATTACTGTACAGCTCTGAGATACCCTCAAACACACCGCACGTTACTGTACAGCTCTGCGATACCCTCAAACACACCGCACATTACTGTACAGTTTTGTGATACCCTCAAACACACTGCACATTACTGTGCAGCTCTGAGATACCCTCAAACACACCGCACATTACTGTACAGCTCTGTGATACCCTCAAAAACACCGCACATTACTGTACAGTTCTGCGATACCCTCAAACACACCGCACATTACTGTACAGCTCTGCGATACCCACAAACACACCGCACATTACTGTACAGCTCTGCGATACCCCCAAACACACCACACATTACTGTACAGCTTTGTGATACCCTCAAACACTACATATTACTGGGGCTGGTTTTTATCCCCAGTCCGGGCCTGCTTCTGGACCAGCAATATGCAATCCCCTCCCTGAACAAAGAAAGGTAAGCAGGAGAGGGGGCAACTTTTGTATTTAAACTGGGGGTTTTATTGCTGTGGACTTTGATACGCTCATACACTGCACATTACTGGGGTTTTATTGCTGTGGACTTTGATACTCTCATATACACCGCACATTACTGTGGGTTTTACTGCTATGCAGCTCTGTAATACGCTCATACACACCGCACATTACTGTGAGTTTTATTGCTGTGGATTCTATAATAAGCTCATACACACCGCACTTTTCTGGGGGTTTTATTGCTGTGGATTCTGTGATATGCTCATACACACTGCATCTTACTGGGGTTTTATTGCTGTGGATTCTGTGATACGCTCATACACACCACACTTTGCTGGGGGTTTAATTGCTGTGGATTCTGTGATATGCCCATACACACTGCACATTGCTGGGGGATTTATTGCTGTGGATTCTATGGTATGCTCATATACACTGCACCTTACTGTGAGTTTTATTGCTGTGGATTCTGTGATATGTTCATACACACCGCACATGGCTGGGGGTTTTATTGCTGTGGATCCTGTGTTGACTGCACTGTATGGCTGTGTGTGTAAATGCATGTATTTGTCTTTAAACAGGCTGCTGTGTGTAAAATTCGGCACCTGTGTCCTTGTCTCAGCCCGGCATTGACCCTTGCCCTGCATCCAAAAGGCTGGTATTGGTCCTAGAATCGCCGCTATATCTTCTGCCTGCACTCCACAAAGTAAGAATAGTGAATAAAGCATCGTGAGATACAGGTAGGAGAGTAAATATTGGTGCTTGGCAGCAGAAGGTTAACCTCCCTGGCGGTCTGATTTTGACATTTTTATGTCAAAATCGGTGCATTTATTCAGCCCCCTGGCGGTTTTCCCGAGTGTGGCTCGGGGTTAAATTTCAATGCTGAAAGCAGTAACCCCGAGCCACACCTGGGCTGTTACATACCTGTCCCTGCACTCCCTCACTATCCTCTCGCAGTCACCTCCGGCCGATCGCGGCGTCCTGGTTCCTGTTGCGAGCGGCATATTCCCTGCACTTTGGGGGCCCTGCGGTGAATGGTGAATTCACCGCAGGGTGGGGCAATTTGATTCTCCGAAGTGCGGGGAACAACAGTCGGCAACATTTCGGCGCTCTGTGAATGAACCCTATAGTAATGATATATTTTGGCTGAATGCATGAGTGTGTGTCTGTGTATGTTTGCATAAGGGTGCGTGAATAAATATATATTTGTGTGTGTTTGAACTTTTGGGTGCACACCCTAATACAATAGGCTGCGCACGCCTATGTGTCAAGGTAAGTTCATGCTCATCATCCTCCGCTCAACTACAGATGTTCGCTCAGTTCGCTCAGTTCACTCAGTCCACATAGCCAGTCCATGGAAACATCTACAAGCCAAATGCATATGAAAATATTATGCTTTACACCATAGCTTGACAAACTTTTTTCTATTTTATTCATGTGAGTGCAGTAACTCTTACATTTTTACATTATTCTGGCTCCCTGCACTATTTTCTTTTTGTTTTATCTCTTGTTGCTATTGCGATATCAAGACTCTAAGCATTCCTGAAGATCCAGTCATGACTATTGAATGGAGGATGATGAGCTCAAATTTATCTTGACATATGTGAGTGACCATTTGTCTTGGAAAAAGGTGTCAAGCTGTGTGCCTACCTTGGGTACCTCCCACGTAATGATTGTTATACCCAAGATCTGATTCATACAGAACCGAAAGACAGAAAAGTTGGAAACCATGAAGAGATCCGTTCCTTAATACGGCTGGGAAACTCAACAGTGAGAAAAACCCCAGTAAAGGAATACTGAGTAGAGAAAACAGGAAAACCATAAAACAGAGCTGAGGACTAAGGCAGGGGAAGTACACGCAGAGCCAGGGTCTATGGCAGGAGAGGTACACAAAAAGCCAGAATCAGACTCTATGTCTGCGGCAGGAGAGCGGAGAGGTACATGAAAAGCTAGAATCAGGGTGGGGTCTGTGGTCAAAACAGAGCTAGAGTCAAAAACCAGTAAACGACTATGAGAATAGAGTGAAAGCACTGAGGGTCAGACGTTAGTTACGTCAGGGCAGCTTCTTGGAAACACAGGAAGCCCTAAATACGCGAATGTGTGATCTGATTGGTAGCAGCAGTGACACATGTCTGAATGTGCGAGTAACCTGGTATCTAGGATAATGACGTCTGTATGCATCGCTGGGATGATCCCCAGCATGGGAAAACCATACAGCAGGGGCAGGTATAACCAGGGTATGCTTGACACCCTATTCACTATCATTGTCGAGTATACTCGATATTCAAAAGCCCTCGCAGGAGCCCAACATCAAGTAATCTCTATCTACTCATATACTGGAGGAATGCAAAGGAATGTGCTTTACTTCAAATCAAATTCATTTGAAAATGGACTCTAGAATGTGCCCCTACATTTTCAGCACCTTGGACATATCAGCCGAGGTGCTGAAGCTGCTTGAACAGCTTTGAGTTACGTTTTTTCCTTCAAGGAAACCGAGGTTTTCATTTGCATTATTGTACATATAGGAGCACTTTTTGTCCAGCAGGGGGAACCCTCTGCCTGTCAAATAAGCTTATGGTCTCTAGAATATATCTAAAACTTATTTTATGAAAGGTACCTTCTTTTTTTACATTTTCTCCAATGGAAAGCTGTTTTCCATAAATCCATTGGATCCTGTCAGTGGTTTTATGGGAAACAACTTGGTAGTTCAGAGCGTGCACTCTATTATTTTATCATGATACAACGGACATTAAAAGGGAATTAGCTCTCTTTAACCAATTATAATCTTGTAAAAATGGTGGAAAAATAAGACCATGTATAAAAATTTAAGTCAAACCATTAAACAGATGTCACCATTGGTAATTTTTGAAGCATATTTACAAAATAAGATTATTATGTGTGTCCCTTGCAACTACAATAAAGATCCTACAAATACTACTCAAAATAATATCCCCCAACATTATGCTGCCTCTGTCCTCTCCTTTTGTGCTCTCTAGGAAAATAACGTAAATATAAAAAAAATCTTTATGGAAGGACCTGCTATTTAATTAAAGGGGGTGTTAATTGTAAAGGGGTATTCCTGCAGAGGGAAAACAAAATCCGGTATATCTTTTAAATATACATTTTGGGAGTTGATTGCTAACTCTGCAAAATGTATAGCTTAGGCCTCTATTTAAGTATCGGGATTTAACTTTAATCAAACAAAAGAAAAGTATATAGCTGGACTCAACTTCAACCGGGGTGGTACCAGGTTGAGGGAATATAGGCCCAATATGCAGTGATCTACACACACAGGTATGGGTGGAGGATGGTGAGCAGACTGAGACTGACCAGACAAGAAATTGTGGATGATGGAAAATGTAATTGCTGGAGCAGGAACCTGAAGATACAGTGGATGCTTGGTAGATAGGATGCTGGAGTTACACAGGAGAAGGTTGTTGGATAGAGTTTCAAGGTAAGGCTGGGGTAGCAAGGCAGACAGCAGAGCACAGAACTTTACTCTACGAGGGATAGAGCAACAATGATGAAGCACTGATTGTAAGGGGGCGTAGCCCTTTATTCAGGTCTGTCTGTGTTAGTTGTCATGTGACTGGGTGTGTTTTATACCGGGATCCCAGTGCTGGTGAACTGAAGGAGTTAATCTCAGCCATAACCTGGTTCTGGAGATCAACAGTAGATGAAGAGTGCTGCCAGGGGTTCAGAGCATGGGACATGACAACATGATAACATAATCATTCCATATACTACTAATAATAAATCCGAGTGTCTGACTTTTCCAGAAAAGAATCTCTTTGGTGACGACCTGGGCTTGCAATACTCTCTTCAAAATCGACCTATGGCTTTTGGTGGCTACATGGACATTGATCTCATTGTGAGTGGAGATTCAGCTAAATATACTGTTTGCAGGCATCTGCTTGTGTAAAGGTGTAAAGTGCTGCATATAATGAGGCTTCTGAAGACAGTATCATGTTTATACACACACTGTGAAGCGTGCACTAACCTTTCCGCAAGTTGACACTCAGACCAGGGTGACCAGACTCCGCAATTCCCCAGTAAAAGGATCAGGAGCCAAGAAAGGGTATAGGAGTTTTTATTAGGACATAATTCATAGAACATTTTAACTCTTACATTGAGGTTAATAAAGGCTGTATGCAAGAGCCGAAAAGTGTGTGCACTAAGCCCTGTGTGCGCTAAATCTGGGCCTGCAGGTTTCCCCGTAATGTCCCCATTCTAGCAAGACATTCAGAGGCAGGCGCTAGCTGAGCATGTGTTGTGCTTCCGGGTTGTGAGCCCTATGCGATCTCGCTCTCACGGGATCACGCAGCGCTGCTGAGTGATCACTGAGGGAGACTGGGGACTATTTGTTCCCAGTCTCACTTTGCTCCCAGGAGCAAGTGGCGGATCAGACCACCGTTCTCACCGCGGGATGAGAGTTACAGTTACTGAGAGGTGAGTATAGGATTTATTGGGGGGGGTTAGAGGTTTTTAGATGATTTTTCAAATGAGGAATCATTTAGCACCAGCTTTTATGTGAAGCTAAAATTTACGAACAGCTTCAACAGTTTTAACATTGTTTCAATATAAGTTCAATGGAGATCTACACTTTAGGAAAGCCAAAGTTTATTCACCGGTGTAGCACAACAAAGGTAGGATAGTGTTAAATGGAGAAGAGGCGCTGTGTACTCATTTTACAGGAAAATAATGGTAGAATTGTTGTTCGCATCGACTTCACCTGCCGTTACTGAATTTTGCTTCTCTGGATAGTTGGAGTTATTATTATCATTATTATTATTTCTATCATCATTTATATAGCACCATCAATCTCCACAACCAATGGGAGTGTGACAATGTCACGCTGGGGCCCACTTGGGCTATTGTGGTGGCTTGGAACAAGGAGTGTAGCCCTTTAGGCAGGTGAGCTGCTGGCTTGATACAGAGCAGATATACAATACAAATTCCAGGGCAATAAAGGAACCAGACTGAGACACAAGGGACAGGAGGGCCAGGAAGAAAACTAAAGGGATCCCTATGCTGGGGATGATTTCTATCTAAGAAAACCTCACAAAGAATAACAGAGCAAGGGGAGCAAGAAGGCCAAGGCTTAACAAGACAGACAGAAATCCTAGACTGAAGAGGTCCTTGTATGTTGGTCTTTGAGTAAACTAAACTCAGACAAACAAGACATATAAATCATGAAACATAGGAGTGGTCAGGACTAGCAGAGATTGGCAACCGAACATGCATACAGTAATACAGGGAACAGGCAATAGAGAGATCCAGAGAACACGCTAAGGTCATACACAGGAATATCTTGATGCTCAGTACAGGGTACAGGAAATAGACCAGAGAATAAACCAGATCCAGAGCCAGAAGTCATACACAGGAGCGATTCTCAGCCAGGCCAGGTCAGTAACAGGATTAACAGAATACAGTGTACAGGGAACAAGAAAGAGAATATCCAGGAACATAAGCCAAAAGTCAAAACCAGAAAATACTAGACATGAAGCTATGCAGCAATGCAGGAATCAGGAACCAGGCACAGGACACAAGAACCACAACCACCATAGAACTCCAAAACGTTCAATGAAGCTCTGTGCTGTTGGGAGTTATATAGGGAGTGGGTCTGTGTGATTGGGCCATGTGACCTCAGACCAGAAGATCACAGCAGAACCCCAGATCAGTCCCAGACAGCACAGCCATAAACAAAACAGGGGAAAACAGACATGAATGCCTCTCACCACCAGGGGGCGCGGCCAAAAAAAAAAATTGGGAAATGTAACAGACAACAAGCTAAGGAACAGAAAGTGCAACGCAATGTTTCCCAAACCTATCCGGCCAGCTGACAGTACAAGTTTTCAGATATCTGAAGCAAAGCACAAGTGATATGATTTGCTGCTCAGTGATTGCAGGATTCAGTCTGCATTTTCCCAAGGTAATCTGTAAAATCTGGCCTGTTAGAGGGACCTGAGGACAGGTTTGGGAAACACTGGTGTAGAGAATGCTGCTCAGATGAGCTTACAGTCTAGAGCAGTGGTTCCCAACCACGGTCCTCAAGTACCCCCAACAGGCCAGGTTTTAATGATTACCTTGGGGAAATGCAGACTGAATCCTGCAATCACTGAGCAGGAAATCATATCACCTGTGCTGTGCTTTGGATA
Source organism: Leptobrachium leishanense (assembly GCA_009667805.1). Classification (NCBI taxonomy): domain Eukaryota; kingdom Metazoa; phylum Chordata; class Amphibia; order Anura; family Megophryidae; genus Leptobrachium; species Leptobrachium leishanense. The sequence goes on along the minus strand of CM019074.1, from coordinate 35,640,739 downwards.
TCTGGAAAACCTGATCTTTTGGGGGTACTTGATGACTGCGGTTGGGAAACACTGGTCTACAGGATTTGGGGTGGGGAAAGATCAGTGTAGTTGCAGTTACATTGAACTTCTGTGCCACAATGGTGCTTTTGAATAACTCCTCATTTATTGAGGTCCACGTAGTCCAAACCAGAAAACTAGAGAACTCTGGATTTTTCTGCGAAAACTAGAGAACTCTACCATTTACATATCAGTGACCTCATGTCATGAAAAGCAGGCTGTTGAGTATTCCTATTTATAAATAGGAACAGCTTATGATCATTTTGTTCTTTTCTATTCTGTTCTAAGGCTAAATACACGGTGAAGGACCAGGTGGTTGAGCTTCCCAACAAAGCACAGAATTTCACTCTGCCTCCAGGAGCTAGTAACAAAGATGCTATGATCAACATGGGATTTTCTAAAGCATATTTTAGTTCTCTTTTCATGGCCTTCGTGAGTTCAGGAGGATTCAATCTAGAAATTCCATCAACATACGTAAGCACAATGCAATAATTATAGAAGCCGTGACTAATGTTTCTTTTATTAACCTATTAGCCATTTGCAAAGACTTTCTAAGCCAGGGATGTCAGATCCTGCCCCCAGATGTTGATTGCCTACAATTCCCAGAATTCTTTGAATGTAATGGATGGCCAGATAAACATGGGAGTGGTAGTTCTGCAACATCTGTGGGGAGGGGGTAATTGACAACTGACTTCCCTGTTCTCACCTATTTGCCATTGACATTAATATTTACTTTTTTTTATGTCTTCTAGGAGTCTCTTGCAAACCAGATGAGTACATCTGCACTTGGTGCCCACATCCCCGAGGTTCATAATCTATGTATATGTGTATACATTATAGGGGTTATTCAAAGAGAGCCGTTGAATTTCCCCGTACGGTGCAATTTCGGAGCCATTCCACTACTCAAAAAGCTGTCAGTTCGCCAAATATTGACGAATTCCCAATGAAATACGGTGACCTTCAACATCAGTGAAGTTCCCATAGAGAAATAATGGTTAATGGTTTAATAAGAAATGTCAGTAAAATGCCCTGCTGTTCGGTGGTTTCATTCAACAGGTTTAATCAGGCGAATCTCATAGGTTTCAATGTTAAAAATATTCCTGTTTTTATTAAATATTTATTAAACCATTTATTCTGTTATTAAATCAAATCCCCCGAGGGGGAATAAACCTATAACTTAATAGGAACTTTATTAGAGAAATACAATTAAAAATTGATGATAATTAGGATAGTTGTCAATTGAATGTTAACCCACATAAGTTATCAGTGAAGTAAATTGAAAAATATGAATATATAACCAGTTAAAGGTGAAAAGGTGCGTCCACCAATTGCAAAAAAACCTCAATTGATTGGTATATAAACATACATATCACATCAGGTAGTATAGTTGAGCAAAAATTATATATAAATACGCTCACAATCTACCTTCTGACTAATACACTGGAGGCTCAAAAAACGATGAATTAACCAAAAAACACCCAATAAACCAATTGGGCTCAAGGGGTAGCGATTATAAAACCCCAAATGATGGGATATTGGGAAATTCCAACAAAAATGAGCACTCAAAAGGGAGGGGTAACAAAAATAATTCAACCAATTAAGGTAGATACACATAAACAATTGAATGCCTATTCAGGCATAATTATTAACCATCAATTGCCTAAATTGGCTAATTGGTGTACAAGTGCCACACCATCAAATGCCTAAATTGGCTAATTGGTGTACAAGTGCCACAATTATATCGCCCGCAAACTGAGTGTCTGTGTACAAAATCACTTGAATAGTTGTGAACATTCAATTATGAATTAGATAGTTTGACCAGACATAATAAACCATACCTGTCGAGTATAATTGGCTAATTGGTGTGCAAGTGCCACAATTATATCGCCCACAAACTGAGTGTCTGTGTACAAAATCACTTGAATAGTTGTTAACACTCAATTATGAATTAGATAGTTAGACCAGACATAACAAACTATACCTGTCGAGTATAGATTGTAATTAATCATCAATTGCCGACAAAATTGTGCTGTTGAATAGCATATAGTGATGGATAAATACAATATTGTAAAGAGTAATAATGCGGCGCTTTAGGATGCTTGCTGGTTTAGCAATAGAGACAATTGCTCAATTTGTATATTTGTATTGGGAACACCTCAAATGTGCTCACAGCACGGGCTAAACACTGGCACATTGATACACACAATTCAGAAAAGCAGGCACAGTGAAGGCCAATTATAGCCAGCAAATGATTTTCTTCAGTATAGGCACGATTGGAAACAACAGCCACCAGGCTAACACTTTAGGATACTCGCTGGATTAGCAATAGAAACAAATTGCTTAGTTTGTATATTTGTATTAGGAACACCTCAGATACGTTCATAGCACAGGCATAAACACTGGCACTTAATACACACAATTCTTAACAATTGGTTTGTTTTAGAATTATTGGCTAATTGGTGTGCAAGTGCCACAATTATATCGCCCACAAACTGAGTGTCTGTGTACAAAATCACTTGAATAGTTGTTAACACTCAATTATGAATTATATAGTTTGACCAGACATAACAAACTATACCTGTCGAGTATAAATTGTAATTAATCATCAATTGCCGACAAAATTGTGCTGTTGAATAGCATATAGTCACTATATGCTATTCAACAGCACAATTTTGTCGGCAATTGATGAATAATTACAATCTATACTCGACAGGTATAGTTTGTTATGTCTGGTCTAACTATATAATTCATAATTGAGTGTTAACAACTATTCAAGTGATTTTGTACACAGACACTCAGTTTGTGGGCGATATAATTGTGGCACTTGCACACCAATTAGCCAATTATACTCGACAGGTATGGTTTATTATGTCTGGTCAAACTATCTAATTCATAATTGAATGTTCACAACTATTCAAGTGATTTTGTACACAGACACTCAGTTTGCGGGCGATATAATTGTGGCACTTGTACACCAATTAGCCAATTTAGGCATTTGATGGTGTGGCACTTGTACACCAATTAGCCAATTTAGGCAATTGATGGTTAATAATTATGCCTGAATAGGCATTCAATTGTTTATGTGTATCTACCTTAATTGGTTGAATTATTTTTGTTACCCCTCCCTTTTGAGTGCTCATTTTTGTTGGAATTTCCCAATATCCCATCATTTGGGGTTTTATAATCGCTACCCCTTGAGCCCAATTGGTTTATTGGGTGTTTTTTGGTTAATTCATCGTTTTTGAGCCTCCAGTGTATTAGTCAGAAGGTAGATTGTGAGCGTATTTATATATAATTTTTGCTCAACTATACTACCTGATGTGATATGTATGTTTATATACCAATCAACTGAGGTTTTTTTGCAATTGGTGGACGCACCTTTTCACCTTTAACTGGTTATATATTCATATTTTTCAATTTACTTCACTGATAACTTATGTGGGTTAACATTCAATTGACAACTATCCTAATTATCATCAATTTTTAATTGTATTTCTCTAATAAAGTTCCTATTAAGTTATAGGTTTATTCCCCCTCGGGGATTTAATAAATTGTTTGGTGTTCAATCACTATCCTATTCAATTAACCCTTCCCACGGTGGGTCATCCATCGATTCACCATTTATTCTGTTAATTTGCAGCAAAAAGTCTCCTTGTTTATTGATTTTTTTAGGCATTTTTCTGGATTTTTTCGGAAAATTTGTTTTCAGATTTTCTTTTAAATAGCGGGGTTTTTTTCTGTAACAGACCTTTTTATTATTATTCATAGGACCTTATGTGTAATTTTCAGGCATTTTCGTGCAGTAGTTTGTATGCAAACAGCTTATAAAAGTTGCAGTGGTTTATTGGGGTTTTCTTTTTACTCGATCGTCAGCTTTTTCCAGCAGCTGGTCAGTGCTCTTTTTGGGCATTATGCCCACAGGGCAAAAACTTGGGGGCACCTTCTGCAGCCTAAAAGCAAACAAATTTAATTTGCTTTTGGGCAGCAGATCAGCATACCGAGATATCTCGATATCGGGGCACCAGATGGTGCCTTCGAAGCCCTAGATATCTCAATATCAGTAGTGAAAGGGTTAACCAGTGAAACTAAAATGACTTGGCACTTCAACCACCCGGACAGATTATCCGATTTTCACATTAAAGTAAAAAAATCAGCAATCTCGAATAGCATAAGAAAAAATATAATTTAATCGCCCGGAATATATATTTTTTTTATAAATACTAATAGTTTTAAATTATATTCTAATCTGGTTTAAAAGTGAACGTGTGTTGGGAAGTGAGTAATTGTGCAAGAGTTATTATTGGAAAAGTAGTAATTTAGCCCCAATTTGGATTAATTATACTTATTAAAATTATTAATATTAAATAATATTAAAATATTATTAAAATTGTAGTTTGTATTAAATTATATGTTTTATTTGTGAGCATTTAACCCCCTTTTCTACCAAGTGATTTTTCATTAACTCTCTGTAAAGATCCAGTTGTCTTTTGGTTTTTTTTTTTTAAAAATCGATTTTCATCTATTATACAGTGAAATATCATTGGAAATATTCACAATGTATAATTTTACCATAGTATAACCTTGACAGGCAGACATCACCATCTGCTGGCCAAAAAGTGCTACTACAGCCGTGGATTAGAGTTTTAGGCACAAAATCCCAGCTGTTCAAATTGTTTTAGAGCCTCAGCTGTGATTGAAGTGCTAAAACATTTTCGGCACAATTTTCTAGAGCCCATTTGTAAATGAATTTTGTTTGCAGAAAACATAATTCCTTTGCATTTGCTCCTGAATTTTACCACATCGAGTATACTCAATTATGGGGCACTAGCACGTGTTCTGAAGATTGAGTTTTACACGACCTTGGTATTGAAGGAGATAAAGCCAATCTGTACCTTTTTGAAAGGAATATAGTATTTTAAATAGTTTTGAGAATTCCGTTCGTCCATAAATTCATGAAAACTGGAAGTGACCTCCTTTCACCCCAAATAATATAGTAGTCATTCATATATCCCTTGCCTCTCCATCAGGTCAGCTCGAGATATCCTCAACCTCTGCGAGTGGATATGAAAATTGTTCTCAGCCAAACGCCAGTTGTGACCTTCCAGAGCAAACAGCTAATCCTGCAGATTTCTCCACACGTGGAAATGTTTGTGGTGGTGTCCAACTCACCTTATCGTAATCAGCATTTATTGACAGTCAATGTGGTGAGTACAGGTCTGGTTCCTCTATAGCAGAGATATCCAGCTTTGATCTTTTTGTACATAAAGAGCATTTCATAGAATTTAGGGTTCCATTTAATTTGGCTCGATGGCCGAAATTGGCACTTTTTTCTGCCTATTTTATGAATTAAATTTTCCCTGTCCGGTACTGTCATGTCACCAGCCTGGAGACCCATGGAATCCTCTTGTTTCAGCATATTCCAGGAGAGGTTTTGGTTGGCCTGGTATCCCATCTCAGTCCTCAGTACACCTAAACTTGATCTTCCCTGCCTCACTTGGGCACACAGGTGACCAATTAAGCACTGACTGGTTTCAATAAAAGGCTACGCCTCCCAACTGCCAGTGCTTCGGCAATGTGGCCCATTAGCTTGCACAGGTTAGTCCTGTGTATTGCTTCTCCTGAGATCTGCGTTTGCTCTTGTATCCCACCATGTATCCAGCTTTCCCTTCCAAAATTCCTCATGCCCTGTCTACAATATCCAGTTCCTCCAGCCCTGTCTTAAACATCCAAGTTCCCAGTGACTGTCAGGGTTATTCAGAGAGATTCGAAAAAGTCACCACACATTTGGTGACCTTTCGTTCTCCGCACTTCGGGGCGATTTCGGCGTTTTCGAATTCGCCGACCATGCGGTGTATTCAGCAAGCACCACAGGGCAGAGAATACTCGCCGCAAACTTGCAGAACACCCACCGAAAAACCCTCAGAAACCCCACCGAACATGGCGGAAAGACCCGACGAGCCGTCGATCACAGCGCAGAACAGCCGCTGGATAAACCCGACAAGCAGACGAACGTGGTAAAAGGAGAAAAAAACAAAACCAGTATGCTCGAAAGTTTCAAAATTTAAGGCTGGGGTCAGGCAGGGGTATTTTATTCTGCTGTAAATATTCTCTGTATTTATCGATTTTATTTTTTTGGGATCTTTTAGGCATTTTTCGGGATTTTTTTTAAAAAAAATCTGTTTTTTATTTTTTATAAAGTTTTTTCTGTAACAGAAGTTTTTATCGTTCATTGGATCTTATATGAAAATTCTAAGCATTTTCGTTGCAAACAGCGTTTCAATTCTGAAACTATCAAACGTCCTTTTTTTTTTTTTTTAGCCCATTCGTCTGCTTGTCGGCTTTTTCCGGTGGCTGCTCTGCGCTCTGATCGGCGGCTCGTCGGCTTTTTCCAGCGTGTTTTTGTGGGTTTTCAGTGAGTGTTCGTTGGATTTGAGGGAGGTTTTCCGTGCACTACGGTGGAGGAGCCCTGCGGTGCTTGCTGAATACACCGCAGGGTTGCGAACTAGAACCGCCGAATCGCTCTGAAGTGCAGGGAAAGAAAGGGCATTGAACGTGCGGCGACATTTAGGATCTCTCTCTGAATAATCCCTTAAAACAGAAATCTTTTAATAAAATATCAGAATTTTTTTAAGTTAAAAGCGCAAATCTAGCCAAAAAAAGCTTTTTTCAGACGTGTTTCTGGCCAACTTTTCTTCACGCCAGCCGCCTTTTTCAAATATCGGCTCTGACTGAATTTTTTCAACTGAATCAGCCGATATTTTGAAAAATATCGACCACAAGCAGCAGGTGTTTTTTTTTTTGGAAAAGTGGGTCGATAGAATTAATTAAGGCTAGGGTCAGACGAACGCATTTTCGCGTTGTCTGTGAAAAAGTGCGTTCGAACGAATGGACGCATTTTTTCACAGAATACGCGATAGCGGTCATACGATGCGCATTTGCATCTGTGATTTTGTACGGATCATCAATAAAACACTTTGTGCATCTGGACGTTATGTTGGCCGGACATTAGCAGTGTCTGACATCTCCAATTCACGCACACACGCCGCTAGCGGACGCAGCGCACTCTGTACGTCAGTACTAGCAGTTTAACGTTCTCGAAAAAATGCGTTCGTTTTCCACTTGCGTTGCGCAGCCGGACTTTTGTGCGACCGTACTTCGTATATTGGCCGTCATTGCCTGGCACTTGCTGCTAGTGCGGCCGTGATTAAGTGCGCCAGAACGCGCGTTCGCACTGCGCTCGTCTGACCCTAGCCTAAGTCCCGTGTCAGACGAACGCAGTGATCACGTCCGTGTTGCCAAACAGTTTAACGTCTGTCATAGCATAGAATCATGATCAATAGAAACCCGCACCGAACAGCGCACGTGCAACGCACATGGCAAACGGACACAAGTTATGCAAGAACGTAAAACCGCTAGACGGACACGCAGAGTGCGCCATGTCCGCCTAGTGTTCTGTGTGAATGATGAGGAGATGTCAGACGCAGCGCATTTGCGACGTCCAGCACCTTGACGCACACAATGGCTTTTCATATCCTTTTCAAATTTTTAGCATTTTTCATATTATTTTTATTTCCCATAGTTCCCTGTTTTTTTCTACGTCCGTCAAGGAAAACGGACCGTGTGGTGTCTACAGTATCTTCCGGCAGTACGTCTGTCCGTTATGCACGCACGCAGAGTGCGCTCAGACTGCCTTCGTCTAACATTAGCCTAAATCAAGCCCTGTGTAGCTTACGGGCATCACCACCTGCAGTCTTAAGGGCGAACTTTCTGATGAAAAGCTGAATGTCTTATCCGAGAAAGTCTTACGGAGTTACCATTTCTTTGTAATGGCAGGTGGCGTCCTTGGTGGCTGCACTAGATGTCGAAGAAGAGAAATTGAAGACTTCTGTTTCATTACAAGGGTTTGCTATAGTTTGTCACAATATATATAATTTATTTTGTACTTTTTTTGGTTAAAATTTTTAAAAACCTATATATGTGTTTGTTTTCTTCTGGCAGAGATCTTAACCTCGTATTTGTATCCGTGTCCTTTGGAAAGTGTAAATGCAACGTGAGTAGTTTCTGTTTTCTAACCATCGACTGGGCACTATCACCTGGTCTGCGGCTGCGCTAACACGGGGACGCTAACGGGAAAAACCTGCGCCTGCAGGTCGCCTTGTTAACAACAGATTACGAGGCAGGCTCTGAATTCAGCAGACTTCTCTATATCGAGCGCTATCCTCTGGGATACTTGCGGCACCGCTAATACGCCACTGCGACTATCACCTCCGGGAGTCCATAGGACTTGAAGTATGTCATATCTTGCAGAGATCAAAGGGAGACCAGCGCTGGATATCTGTGACATCCAAAAAAAATAGTAGATAAATGGTAACAGCTGCTGCTGAAATGGCTGGTTTCCTCCTCTGTACCTCAACAGGGAGCCAAAATGAGGACTCGCAAAAAAATAAATAGACAGGCACCAAAGGTAGAGGGTCCTTGAAGTAGAAGGTCTTCTTGGAGCAGAGGGTCTCGGTAGCAGAAGGTTCTGGAAACAGGAGGATCTTTGGCAGGCAGAGGGTCCTTGAAGCAGAGGGTCTCAGTAGCAGGAACTTTAGAAGCTATGGAGGAATGAGGATACAAGTTCATACAGATAATAGGAATTAAAGACAGCTTCCTACTAGTGAGAGTGATGAAATCAGGAATCATTAAATAGCACCCGGTTGGTAGATCAGCGTGGTTTAGGAAGAGGATTAACAGTCTCATTACAAGAAGCCAGCTTGTTTCTAGGTTTCCTGCGGTGCCAGCATCCACGTTCCTGACACCCCCCACATATATTAAACATAAATAAAAGATCACAGGTAAATTCCACGAATGTGGCAAAGAAAACTGCTGCGGACGCTGCCAATAAGTTAAGATGGGGTCCACAATGGGAACAGAGCATGAGCTGGATTACCCTGGTCTCGAAGGAGCACCAGAAGTTGCCAGGATCTAAGATGGCGGAGACACAATCTTGAGGGCAAGCAAGAATATGGATGTTCTCACAAGAATACGTCCGTTTGTGGGCCGCGGCTCAGCCTACAGGAAAAGCCATCAAAGGCTGGGAGGCTGGGCAAAGGGTGGTCTGTGTCCAGTGGTTGAGTGAGGATCGGCAAAGAAATCTTTTATGGGAGGAGGGGCCCGACGTATACATTATCCAACATCTGGTGATGCAAGGGACAAAGAGGACAATTCCAGGACAAAGAATAAACCTGATAAAGAAATAATACAACCTAATACCTAGTGCTCTACAAGTTAAACACCCTGTGTGAGTAAACTAAAAAGACACCACAATAGAAACAGACACATTTTTACAGTATATAATAAGTTACCAACTATAATACAATCTAATAAAGAGCAGACCTAAATAAATATAAGCAATACGCTCAATCACCTGGGTAGTAAATGTTACAAGACAAGAACCCACATATATATTATATACACATGTCAGGACGTCACAACTTAAAGTTGCGCCACCGCCTTCACATGGTCGGGCCAGAAGGTCTTCCAAAGATAAATTAGCAATCTGAGTAGACATATTTAAATGTTCTCTCTTGGAGGACCCCAAAGATAACTTCCCCCAGAATGGAAAGCCTCTTCTGCTCGATCACTGGTCCTCTTGGAAAAATGGAAGAGCACTTCCCATCCTAAAAATATGTACTCCTATCGCAACTATGCTGCTCTTTTCTGGCCAAACCAGCCAGCACTGCTCCTTAACAGCACGGACCAGCAGTTATGCGCCCTCTTCCCTAACAGTCCAGGGGCTTACATTAGTGTTTTAAACTGCTCAGGCTGTGTGAAGTGTCCGCTTCCTCCCGTCTGGTTTGACAGGAAATGACTTGTGAGGTAGAAGAGTTTCCTCTGCCCACAAGTGTGTCACCTGGCAGTCGGGATTTAGAATTTTCCAGCTGCCGCAGATGATCAGCTACTGGTGATCAGTCATCTTCTCTGAGACCTCCTGCAATAGCAGATGTCCTGAGAAAAGCAGACGAAGGATCGGTTCTGCACAAGCACGCGCAGCTCCATTCCATCTTTCTGCACAGGCGCTATGGAGCTTGTGAACATGAAGTACACATGCTTCGAGCTATGCACAATTTGCGTATCCTACACAATGCAATTTGTATAGGTGTGTAAATTGCATAAAAAAAGCCGCATGGACTTCTGGATTTCTGAAGCCCTGACCTGAAGGGAAAAAGAAGCACGCTGACGGAGAAAAGCTGAGTATTTATAGCTAATATAAAAAGGTACTAATCTGTATTAAATGTTACACCATTTTAAAGTTGACATTTCGGAAACACATTCCATGTAGATGTGAAACTTTTAGAAGGATACCTAGAAGAACTCCCATAGCTATCCTCCAGAATGGCCGGGTCAGGGCTTCGTGAACTAATTTCAAATTTTAGAATATTTAAATATTAAAGATATCTATATTCAGGCTAAAATGGGGATGCTAACAGGGAAAACCTGCGCGTGTAGGGTTTCCCCATAGCGCCCTCATTTTAGCATGAGATTCCAGGAAATGCTACTCTGTGATACTTCTACTACTACTCTCTGTGATACTCGCAGTAGCGATTCCGTGCTGCCGCGTGTAACACCTCCTGGTGTCCATAGGACTCCATGGAGGGTTACGTTGCCGGACCACGAGCCCTGCACGATCTCTCGAGATCACGCAGCACCATGGAGGGAGACTGGGGACTACTTCTCCCCAATTTCACTCCACTCCTGGTGCCCAGAAGCGGTGGCTCAGACCACTGTTCTAGCCGCAGGATGAGAGTTGAGTATCGTATTTATTGGGGAGGGGTTTTTAGCTGATGCTAACGGATTCTGCAAAAAAAAAACAGAATCAGTTAGCACCAGCTTGTAGGTGACGGTAAATTTTTCATTATCGTATTGGTGCGGTAATTAGCACTAGGACTTTGTAATTAGGGATGAGTTGCCGGTTCGAATCTGTTCTAAATTCAATTCGAACATCGGCCGTTTGAAAGTTCGCGAACTTCAAACCTTTTGGGCCGTTCGAAAAAAGATCAACCAAAAAAATATATATATTTTTTAAAAAACAAATGCTTAAAAAATCCTAAATAGGAATGGTCCACCTTCCTCGATCACACCTCAAAATGTTATTTATAATTGTCTCTACAACAATGTTGCTTTTTGCCCGGAACTGGAAATCGACCGCTGTCCCAACACAAAGACAGATAGCTACGTTACTAACACAATATCGTTCCTTCGACTCCAAAGCTACCTCGGCGTGGGGTTTTCGCCCCACTAAACAAGACCCATGGGCTATCTGGGACATTCATAAGATTTATGAGGCGTGTGGTTTGTGATAACAGTGTTGATAGAATTATGGTTCTAGGTCACTTTTATGCGAGGTTTAAGGAGAACTCCTGGTGCACTCTCTGCCTCAGAGAAATTGCCTTCTCCTGCTGATCCTGAGATCCCCTTCCCTGTTTGTTAGGTCATTTTTTATTTTTATGTATTTCCTTTATTTTTATGTTATTTTAATATAGTTTACATGTCCTTACAAAAATGTTTGAGAGATACCGCTGCATCATACCAGATTATTTCATACGATGGTTGAATGTTATTTACAGTGATTATATTGTAAACACCTCTCAATAAAAATATTTTGAAAAAAAAAAAAAAAAATCCTAAATAATCTAAAAATAAAGACACTCTTACCTGCAGAATATTATAAGCAATGGTTTGGTAGATATTGATATAAAACGGGAATATTTTTAACATTGAAGCCTATGGTGTAAAACATTTCCCACACCATTAACATTGAAGCCTATGGGGTAAAACATTTTCCACACCATTTTTAACATTGAAGCCTATGTTGTAAAACATTTCCCACACCTTTAACATTGAAGCCTATGGTGTAAAACATTTCCCACACCATTAACATTGAAGCCTATGGGGTAAAACATTTTCCACACCATTTTTAACATTGAAGCCTATGTTGTAAAACATTTCCCACACCTTTAACATTGAAGCCTATGGGGTAAAACATTTTCCACACCATTTTTAACATTGAAGCCTACGGGGTAAAACATTTTCCACACCATTTTTAACATTGAAGCCTATGGGGTAAAACATTTTCCACACCGTTTTTAACATTGAAGCCTATGGGGTAAAACATTTTCCACACCGTTTTTAACATTGAAGCCTATGGGATTCAACATTTCCCACACCTTTATTAACATTTGAAATGAACTATCAAATGGATATCGACTATCGAATTAGAAATGAACTATCGAATGGATATCGACTATCGAATTAGAAATGAACTATCGAATGGATATCGACTATCGAATTTGAAATGAACTATTAAATGGATATCTATTCGAATTCGATAGATAGTCAATATTCAAATCGGTGCACATTTATTTATTTAAAAAAAAATAATAATAATTTGTTTTTCATTGTTTCATGTCCCCCAGGGCAGTACCCGGACCCCCATACACCTATTATGGCCATTATCTTGCATATATGCCCTCTTGGAGGGCACTTTAACTTTCAAACTTTTGAGCCCCATAGACTTGCATTATGTTCGAATTGTGATCGAATTCGAAATTTTTCGGATGTTCGAGTTCGAATTCGAACCGAACACGGGGATGTTCGGCCCATCACTATTTGTAATACCTTACTAATTCTAACGCTAATTACTGATTGCTCTCCCCATGTTAAGTATAGGATGCGCAAAGTACAGTAAGCTCGCGCAAACTATCAAATCACTGATGAACTAAAGGATTTTTACCGGGTTTAGTGTTAGGGATGTAATATGGGGGCATGCGTTAAAGTCACTTATCCTGACGTTAACGCTTACATGCCCGAACACTACCGTTTGGTATGTAATAGGGCCCAGACAGTTTTGGAAGATCAGGCAATAGTTACAGAAACACATCAGTAGTAAACCTGCATGGTAGAAAGCATATACTTCCTGCTAAGGATATTATAGAAAAAAAGCTATGTATAATTATATGGTTAGAATCCTAAATCTGACACATATTCTCCTTTTTTGTTTTATCTCACAGCCATCTTTACTGTCTGAATACATACGCACTGTGTTTGAGAAGGCCTACTTGCCTCACATCAATGGTATGTACGCTATTATTTCAGTAATAGAACCCGCACAATGTTTTTTAATCTGCAATGTAATTAAAATATTCTTTACTTTGCACCAGGGGCTTGATTTACTAAGGCCCAAATGCCGAAAATGAGACCTCTTTCGGCCGCTATTCGGCCATATTTCAGTTCGGGAGACTCAAATGAGGTCCTACCGGCATTTTGATTCCTGATCGAATATGGGCTCTCACGGTTATACTTTGTAACGGAAATATCGATTCAATTCAAATTTATCCATATGCCGATTCACAAAAAAATTTAAAATGTTGAAAGGTGCTGAGAAATGGATTTGAAATAAATTGAGCCAATGATTAGTGAATTCACACTTGTCCATTGTATAGGCGAACACAGTCCATATTTTAGAGTGTGCGCACATCTAACGACTATTGCTTAAAAGGTGTAAATAATCAAACTGTTAAATTTCTTGTTCTTTAATCCTTTGCTGCCACGAGGTGTGCTATGCTGTCCTTAGGACGGGAGGGACTTAACGCCGCTGGAAAGCACAGCACGCCCCTCTGGCTTCTATGAACAGCCTCTCGGTCTGCCACTGCAGCGCTCTCCATTAGCAGCCGCAAGGTGGCTGGACTCAGGTCGTCCCCCTGCAACCAATGGTGGTGGGCTTGCAGCCCTCAAGAGTGGCCATAGAGCCGCAGGGCGTACTGTGACACCCCACTGGCGTTAAGACCCACCTGGCAGAAAGAAGTTAGCATTGCCCAAGTAAAGAAAACCCAAAAAAGTGTGGATAGAACCCTATGGTCCTGGATATTATTTTTTTACTGACTGTGGTCTCTTTACAGATACATTAAGTGTTGGCGTGCCTCTGCCCAAGGTGCCGAATATCCAATTCATCGAGCCAGTTGTTAAAATAGAGAAGGTGAGCAAAAATCCTAAAATCAAGAGCCAGCTGACAATTAGCTCTGTAATATGTGTCTACATGTTGTTTCATTCAACAAGTGTCCTACTGGTCAAAGGAAACCACTTGGTGCATTGTTCTACCATTCCTTGTGTAGATAGATAGAAATTCAGGTTTTCTTCCCTAAAAATCTACAGGTTTATTCGAAGAAAGATGAAACTCAGGAGAATGACTGGAGAAGGGAAAATTCTAGGTCATTTATCTCACTTTCCAAATCGGATATTGTTCACTTCTCCAGTCATTCTCCTGGTTTTCATCTTTCTCTGAATAACCCTGTATGTCTTTCCCGCCAGGATCTCCTTCCTGTTTGGTATTGGATTTTCCCGGAAGGTGCAGTATGGAAAAGAGCTTCATTGGAAACCACACGCAGGACTTGTCTAAAGCAAGAAAAGTCCTGTATCAGGAGTGAAACTTTACAGTTTTCAGTAAAGCTCCATTCCATAGTGGGACTTGTGTGACTGGTAACTTTCTCCATTGGATATTAAATTTATTGACTGGTGTGCTTGGACTGCTGGAACCTTGGCCATTGTAATATACAGTATATACACAAGCCCATCCATCTGTATTAAAATTGTCTATAAACAAACTGTAATGATATTACAGTGCATTTAGACTCTGTGTTGGTTTGTGTATGTGTGAGGTGGTTATAGAATTTTATGGAAAACCACTTGTTAATGAAGAGGTTAACCCCTAAAATGAGATCCCCCCAACTCACCTAATCTATACCTTATAGTGCATATTTTGGTCACCTGAATTATTACCATGGGGCAAACCTATTGCTTAGAGAGCTGTTCCAACAAAACTGGGCTGGCGCTAAAGTAAGGCGGCACAGGCGGCCACCTTAGTGTCCTGGCTTTCTAGCACTTTGAGGTTGTGGAAAAATTTGGGCCAGTGAGCGAAGGTCTTGCCATCACGCCCTGAAGGCTTCATCATTATTGGCAGGGGGTGTGACGGTCAACTCGCCGCCATCTTGGTGGAGACCAAGATTGTGTTGAGTCAGCCACCCCACCCCGCCAATGATGATGATGTCAGCAGGACGTGACAGCAAGAACTCAGCTCACTAGTCCCTATACCAGGGGCGGGGAACGTTCAGCCCTCACTTGGTTCAGCGGGCCTTCAGGATGCCACAGCAGGGAGGTAAATTTAAACACCTTTAAACATCTTCCTTCACGCTGCGCCCCTTATCTTCTGGGTGCAGCGTGAAGGAGGATCCAGTGGGGGCCTGTTTCAGCGAATGAGGGAAGCGGGAATAATCCCTGCCTCCTCATTCTACTACTCATCACACACAGAGGTCAGGAAAAAGAGTCACGGGAGAGGGTGTCACTTGGTCCAGCTCTTGGGGGGGGTTGAAATTAATTTAAGGGAGGAGAAATTAATTGAGGGGGAATGAAATGAATTAAGGGGGTGAAATGAATTGAGGAGGTGAAATGAATTAAGGGGTAAAATTATTCGAGGGGAATGAATGAATTAAGGGGGAGTGAAATGAATGAAGGGGTGAAATTAATTAAGGGGGTGAAATGAGTTAATGGGGTGAAATTAATTAAGGGGGAGCAAAATTAATTAAGGGGTGAAGTGAATTGAGAAGGGGTAAAATGAATTATGGGGTGAAATGAATTGAGGGGTGAAATGATTTAAGGGGGTGAAATGAACTGAGGGGGGTAAAATGAACCGAGGTTGGGTGAAATTAATTAAGGGGGTGAAATAAATTGAGGGGCTGAAATGAGTTAATGGGGTGAAATTAATTAAGGGGGAGCAAAATGAATTAAGGGGTGAAGTGAATTGAGAAGGGGTGAAATGAATTATGGGGTGAAATGAATTGAGGGGTGAAATGATTTAAGGGGGTGAAATGAACTGAGGCGGTTAAATGAACCGAGGTTGGGTGAAATTAATTAAGGGGATTGAAAAGATTTAAGGGGGAGTGAAAAAATTGGGGGCAAAATGAATTAAGGGGGAGTGAAATGAATTGGGTAAAATGAATTAACGGGGAGTGAAATGAATTGGGGTAAAATGAATTAAGGGGAGTGAAATGAATTGGGGGTAAAATTAAGGGGGAGTGAAATGAATTAAGGGGGTGAAATAATTTAAGGGGGGGTGAAATAAGACACCAAACAGTCCCGATAGAGAATATTATGCATCTCTATGCTGATTGGCATGGCATGGATAGGGGAGAGGGTCCTGAGGACAGGTTTGGGAAACACCGGTCTAAGTAGACAAAAATGCTTGTACCGACCCTGACAACAATATAACAACCACATGACTTGCTTCATTATCAACAATTCTAAAACATATTAATGATAAAAACAATATAAATAGTAGAGACTGACATGCACTAGCAGTTTGGATTTTTATGATTTCTTTTGTTTTTCAGAATTATGCAGCCATATCAAGTAATGTTCAATACACCGAGTGAGCAGTCATACGTGAAAAAGATGCACGGCTACTGATTGTGCTGATTCGAATGATGGAGAATGCGGGCAAATCGCTCTGTTCATTAAAACAATAAACCAGTGCAATATAATATAAACTCTGATACCAAGTCTAAGTAAATGTTTAATGAAATAAAGACATTACAGAGATTCACAAACTTGTACATGGACGATACCTGGGTAAAAGAAAATGGGAACTTCAGACACTATAATATTAGCAAAACTGATTTTCAAAACAATTAATTTGAAGATACATAAATTGGTCATCCTGTATCAGGAAATCTGAGATCCAGAAGACTACAAAAATTGGAGTTTTCAGCCTTCCAGACATAATTTTTACTATCCTCCCTCTCTGTCCAGATAGGTCTCCTATCCTCCAGCACTCCTCCTTGGGTTGCAGCACCAGCAAGGGACGCACTGGAAAATACTATGCAGTACCAGCGTTTGACATGCTGCACAGGGCTAACCAGAGACATGCTGGCACTGCAAGTATGTCTCTCACAAGTGCTGGGCAGCGTCCCCTAGCAGGTGTCTCGCTGGTACTGCTGCAGCATGTGCCACATGGCTCTCCTACCGTGTCCCCCTCCTCCTCACTAGCTTTTGAATCCTGGATGGATTCTGAAACCCAGGAAACTCTAAGATCCGAAATGCTCTGGACCATGCTCAACCTTTATGAAGGAGTACTAGACTATGACGAAGCTGTGAGAAAATGCATCTGAGATATTATATAGGAGAGACTATCATGGCCCCACTTCGTGAGACAAACTGGCCATTACTATAGGCCCAGAATGTAGTAGTGGGCTTTACCTCACTAGAAGAGACAGCGCTATTAGCTTGCAACTGTCACAGTACCCATGTCCTTACAACCTATCTACTCAAATGCTTTGTCTCCATTGACCCCTGCCAGATGTTCCACGAATGACGCTACCAGCCTTCAGGCTGTTCACATGTTTTGACCTCCACAGAATGACGCAACGAAACATCGAACTGACACAATATTTGAAGCAGAACGCTGGCCTGTGGATCACAATTACGACCCGATACACATGCGTCATTCCATGCTCGACCATTCTGTCATACCAGAATGACTCTGACCAATGATAACTGAATGTTCACTATATAAACCCCTCCTCGGCATCATTACATTGCCTTGTTGTGGTTTCTGTCTAGATCCCAGTAGCGCATTTATAGTACTGATTGATTTATTTAGATTTTGATCCGGCTTACCGACTGACTGTCACGTCCCCGCAAGGTCCTGGTCCTCAACGGCCAGCAGCACCTTCCTCGCTGCTTGTTGTCCGGCCGCCAAGTGAAGTATCAGATAGATGCGGTCATGGGTCGAGGTTGCTTGCGGGCAGGAAGGGCGGGGCATGATGATGCAGCACCTGCTGGGTTTAAATTCTGATGCTTGAGCCATGGTTCCTTGCCCTGATGTGGTTTACACTCCTCTCAGTGCATACTTGCATTTATTGCTATCGTTTTACCTGTGTCTGACGTTACTCTCCTGGCTCTTAACCTTTTGATACTGGCTGACGACCCGACCTGGTAACCGACTCCTGGCAATCCTCTGTCTTCCTGATTTGAGATCCAACCTCTGGTACCTGTCTAACAATATGATCTGGCATCTGACCCTTGATATCTGGCTCACGAACATCCCTGGCATTAACCCCTGGTATCTATTGTTCTGTTCTTTTTTATGTATACCTCTGGTACTGTTTGTTTATGGTAATAGGTAGAGAGTCTGGCACTTAAAGGACCGGCAGTGTAGGATAGCTTGTCTGCATACAGGGATTAGACATTATATCTAGGAGGTACCTGACACTGACCACACTGATCTCTAAACCTTACCGCCTGACCATGCTGATTTCTATAACCCTGACCCATCTTACCTCTTGACGATGGTGATCTCAATGATTCAGGTTACCTCCTGACCATGCTGATCTCTATAACCCTGACCTAGCTTACCTCCTGACAATGCTGATCTCTAAACCCCTGACACTGCTTACCTCCTGACCATGTTGATCTCTATGCCCCTGTACTAACTTACCTCCTGACCATGCTGATCTTAATACCCCTGACCCAACTTACCTCCAGACCATGCTGATCTCAATACCCCTGACCGGCCTTCACTCCTGACCACGCTGATCTCTGTAGTTCTGAGCCAGCATACCTCTTGACCATGCTGAACTCTGTAGTCCAAAGCCAGTTTACCTCCTGACTACGCTGATCTCTGTATTCCTGAGCAGGCATTATTTGTGTACTGTGATTTCTGGAACTTTTGAGCTTGGCTACGCTTTTGAATTTCCTTTGTCCTTTGATCTGTCCATCTGTCCATTTCTAAGGACCGGTTTTCTTACTCTGATTATTATTGTGTCACTCGTACTCCTTGCTACCCAGCCACAACCAAGGATCAGCTCTAGCTTTTCTCTTTAGTGTCTTCTCTACTTGTCTGCCATGACAGCACCATTCCCTAAGTGGTCAAGGGGCCATATCCTACCTTTACCCCTATCCCGTCTTGGGCCCAACAGTCAACAGGTGCCATGTGACACCAATAAAGCAGCTCGATATGATGGACACAGCACATATAGACAACATGGCCATATACACCTGGCATGAAATAAAAAGTGTGATTGACAAAACCTACTTAGGGAGGCAAGAGAGAAATGGTGGTGTGACACTGTTGGAGGTTGTAGACATCATCTAAGAGTTTGGCCATGTAGTCAGGTAGGCAATTTTCAAATAAATTATGAAGGATCAGAATTGCAAAATCACAAAAAATCCAGCAACGCGAGTATATCAAGCCATTAGTGTTAAATGATATACCTCACATAATCTGGTCTTCAGTGTTATAAGGATAATATCACTAAATCTCTCACAGACTAATGTGAATTTTTTAATCTGCCAAATAGAGGTAAATCAATCCAGGGGAAGAAGCGTGTTCTTAATCAGGGATTTGCACGCAGTCTATCATTAGCGGAAATGCTCACCGGGACACTTAATCCAATCTATGAATGAAGAAGATATCGCAATAGGTCATTTTTCATCAAATTAACCCATCCCATGAGTATGACAACATGATGATAGGATCAGGATGGATGTATTTTATCATTTATATTGTGTAGGCGATGGTGATCATATGTTAAATAGACCCCAGGAGTGTGGTATATCCACAAAATATATATAGTGAAAAAAAACAATTTTAGGTTATTCCTAAACCCAATGGTCAACAATGACCAAGCAAACATTACAACCACACAACTGAAATGACAACGTCATTCACTAAGCAGGGTTATATACTGTAAGCTCCATATTTAAAGCTGTCGGAATTAGGGGTGAATTTTGTTGAATGGAACTCACTTGGAGCTCGATTTAATTCCATTGCCTATTTATTCAAAATATAATATAGGTGAACTTCTTCGGCAAACGTTAACGCGTACACAAAAACGCATTAACGCGAGGGGCAAAACCCTTTGCGCTGCACGTCGTTTTACAATGTCCGCGCAAAAAATGCACGTTAACGTCTACAGCAGGTGAACCTGCGTGAACGCTGCGCGAGCGTACTGTACTTAACATTGTGAGCGCAAATGCATTTGTGCGCTGGTACGCGGATGGTATTACAATCTATGCCTAGTTTTTAAAAAGACAGTGTTTGTGCGCAGAATTTTAACGTCTTTGAAAAGCTGGTGGTAACGGCAAATCTGAACGTCCTGGCCGAACCCAAATACACCAGCCCAAAAAAAAAATACAGCACAGTATAGTTACACATACCCAAACAATAAAATGAAGAAGTTGAGCGTTTTTATTTATTGATGCAGCATATATGCGCAGATTGACTTTGACAGGCGTAAAAACTTAACGGGAGACAATTGTGGTTCTTAATTCTGATTGGCTGAATCGCGTGAAAAAACAGTCCGCACACTGATTTCTGCACGCAACGTTGCTGCACGCGCATTTTTGCGCGTCCGTTTTACACGCGTTATATTTCGACGGATGAAAGAATGTGCAAGGATTGTAATACCAGAGTTTTTTACGCGCGTTAACGTTTAACGCTGCTCGCATAAATTCACACGTTCTGCGTGAAGAATGTAATAGAGCCCATAGTTTTTTAAAATATCAGTTGATTCACTTGAAGGGGTTCGGCTGCAGATGAAATCTGAAAAACATCCTTTTTTTAAAAAGAACAAAAATAAACAGGCCACTAATAAGCCCAAACTACAGATTTTCTGACATTAATTGGAGTCTTTGGCATTTATTTAGAAAGGAATATCAATTTTATTGTGGGTTTACCACTTCTTTGTCCACATTGGACATTTAAATAACTTTGCAAGAAAGTGGTAAACCCACCCTAAGAATAATAATGAGGGTCTCAGGGTGATTTCCCCTATTTCCCTATTTAAAGACTCATTTGTCAACACCTTTCAGTACTTGATATTTTTTTCTGAGCTCAGCCTGCCGAAAAATTCGAATTGGATTTTTAAAGTCAAAATTCCCATTAAATAGTATAGGCGTGAGTGACGATAATTGAGTATAAAAGGAATCGTATTGCTGGCATGCATTTCATTAAATCTCCCAAACTAAAAAAATGACAGAATTTTCAGTTGGAAAAGCTGCAGATTTTGGCGATCAAGCCGTATTAAAGCCAAATTAACCCCTTCACTGCTGAGCCATTTCACGTCTTAAAAAAACCACGTTCTTCTTTTTTTTAATTATTATTTTTATTATTTTGTTTCTTTACATTACACATGGTCATCTTTGGCATCATTGGAAAGGCCATGCTCTGGCCTTTCTAATGATACCAAATAAGACCCTGCTAGCTGCAAACAGTAGGGAGATATCAAGGTTCAAAGGAACCCCCTATCTTCACCCCTATCTTTCCTTAGGAGTCAATGAGGGACATTCCCCACACGTCCTCAGCAGTGAAAGGGGAGCTTTACTGTAAAGCTTCTCCCATCACTCTTTGGATTTTAGTTTTTGTGAAATGCTGGAGTTTGTTGACGGGAGCAGAGTGAGACTGGGGACAAATAGTCCCCAGTCTCCCTCGGGGAATCACTCCATGGCGCTGCACAATCTTGCGAGATCACACAGGGGTCGTGGCCCAGCAGCACAACCCTCCATGGCGTCCTATGGACTCCAGGAGGTGATACTCATGGTAGCGTGGAAGCGCTATTGCGAGTATCAGGGAGGGTAGCACTGCGTTACGAGGCAGGCTGCTGAATTAGCACCTGCCTGTAATATGGTGCTAAAACGTGGATTCTAAGGGGAAACCTGCTGGTGCAGGTTTTGCCTCGTTTTAGTGCCACCTTTGTAATATGGCCCTTTGAATGCAATAATTTGGAACAGAATCATAAAAGGTGTAGGACAAAAACATCTAGGGAGGCCAGAGTTTGAGATCCCTGGTTTTAAAGATCAATGCGATATCCCACCCCTTGATGAGTTATCGCGATCCTAAGGCTAGGGTCAGACTGAGGCAGTGCGAACGCGCGTTCTGGCGCACTTAATCACGGCCGCACTAGCAGCAGATGCCGGGCAATGACGGCCAATATACGAAGTACGGTCGCACAAAAGTCCGGCTGCGCAACGCAAGTGGAAAATGAACGCATTTTTTCGAGAACGTTAAACCACTAGTACTGACGTACAGAGTGCGCTGCGTCCGCTAGCGGCGTGTGTGCGTGAATTGGAGACATCAGACGCTGCTAATGTCCGGCCAACATAACGTCCAGATGCAAGAAGTGTTTTATTGATGATCCGTACAAAATCACGGATGAAACTGCGCATAGTATGACCGCTATTGCGTATTCCGTGAAAAAATACGTCCATTCTTCGAACGCACATTTTCACGGACAACGTGAAAAATGCGTTAGTCTGACCCTAGCCTTACTTAGCCAGCTCCAGCTCCGCCATCTTGAACTTCCATGGGCAGAGCTTACCGAAAGCTATTGAGATTGACCCTCAGCAGTGACACCAGCACACTGACTTGACAGTCAGCGTGCCAGCCTGCAATGGGGTGCACGGAGTGATACGAGGGCTGTCCTGTAAGATGGCTCTCCCACTCACAGTGGTCACTCACTCGACATGCCACCGGAAGTGTGTGACTGCAACATGTTGTTAGGGATTTGCCCAAAAAGCCTCCAATTTGAATACCAGCAAAAAAAACACTAACTCATAAATAGGGAGTGATTCCCTGTCAAATGAGCCCTGCTTCAGTTGGGCATGACAGGTGCGCTTTAAGCAGTAATCCTCCTGGTAGAGGTTTTGTTGTAAGTGTAAGAGAACAGTGTAGGAAAACATTTTGGCAAGCGAGAAAGATTGCTTGACACTCGAGACTTGATTGCTTTAATTGTGCGCAAGTATTAAATACAGCAATAGAGCTTTGTGAAGATAACTTCCTGATCCTGTAGAAGGATCCGATATATAAATATTTCTCTGTGATAAAAAGTTAATGGAAAGAAGATCCAGCATGGAGCAGCAGATGGGTGGAAGATAGGAGAAAGGTAAGTGAAAATCTGTGATACATTGAAATATAAATTCCTCAATAAACCTGATTTACAAATAACAATATTTCAACCCACATGGAAAAGAAATATATTTGAAATATATTTTTAAAATACATTCTCTTACATTGACAAATATATTTTAAATACTAAAATTTTGGCCATATTCAATATATTTGTGAATGTATTATTGAATATGGGCCCTATTACAAAAACGCATTAACGCGAAGGGCAAAACCCTTTGCGCTGAACGTCGTATTACGACGTTCGCGCACAAAATGCGCATTAACGTCTAACGCGAGTGACCCTGCACGAACCCTTTGAGAGCGCAATTTAGTGCGCGCATCCTATACTTAACATTGTGAGCGCAAATGCGTTTGTACGCTGGTGCGCGCATGGTATTGCAATCTTAGCGCAAAATTTAATGGACAACGTTTGGGCGCATAATTTTAACGTCTTTGAAAAGCTGGTGGTAACGGCAAATTGTAACAACCTGACCGTACCAAACTGCGGATTCACAACGGAGAACATTGATGCGCACGTTTTTTTTCACTAGATCCGTCAAAAATGACATCCACTACCTTGTCTTCCATCAGAACGTACGACTGTTGAGCGCAGTCCGCAAAAAATGCGCTCTTCTGATGGACTTGCGTTAAAAATTACATTGCGCTCAATGATTTCTGCGCGCAACAATACTTTGCGCACATTTTTGCTCGTCGTTTTACGAGCGCAATTTCCCGACGGATGAAAAAATGCGCAAGGAATGTAATTCCAGCGGTGATTTTCGTGCGTTAATGTTTAACGCATCGCGCAAAAAAACACGCGTTTAGCGTGTGTTTTTGCGTTAAGAATGTAATAGGGCCCTATATGTTCAGAATACATGCTGAAATATATTTCAAAGTGTATTTTGGAATGCATTGTGAGATATGCTGTGAAAATATTCTGGAATATATGTGAAATGTACTTCAAAATGCAAAATATGTGGCGGATCAATAAAAGAAAAACACTACCATTATATTCTGGTCGCTGGGTTGAACCTGCTTCTCGTAAAGTAGAGATTAGCTTCTCCGCAGTTGTACTGCAGGAATTTGATTCTGCTGTGGATGGGGAGCCAGTGTAGGGATTCACAGGGAGGAGCGGCAGAGACAGAGCGACGGGTGAGATGGATAAGCCAGGCTGATGTGTTTAGGATGGACTGCAGGGGGGAGAGGCGGGAGATAGGAAGGCCAGTCAGGAGGTTGTTGCAGTAGGCCAGGTGGGAGACAACAAGAGAGTGGATATTTTACTTGGTGGTGTTGGCAGTCAGAAATGGACAAATTTTGGTGATATTGTGGCAAGATGAGGAGAGTTATTGGATGTAGAGACTGAAAGAAAGACTGAAGTCAAGAGTCACTCCAAGGCAGCAGACGTGGGCTGAGGGAAGGCTAGAGATAGTGATACCATCAATAATTACAGACCAGAATAGAGTTAGAGGGGGGAATTAGAAGGAGCACAGTCTTGGACATGTTGATCTTCAAGTAGTGAGAGGCCATCCAGGCAGAGATCCCAGACAGTCACCTGAGAGAGAACAGATGGGGCGAGATCGGGAGTGGAGAGGTAGAACTGAGTGTCATCTGCGTATAGGAGATACTTGAAGCCATAGTTGGTGATGAGTTTACCCAATGAGGAGGTATAAATAGAGAAGAGCAGAGGACCTAGGACTGAGCCTTGAGGCATTGAAGAGGAAGAATTGCCAGCAAGGGATACAGAAAAGGATCTATTGGAGAGGTAAGATTTTAGCCAAGAGAGGAGACCAAGAGAGAAGAGGGTCTTTAGAAGGAGGGGATGGTCAACTGTATCAAAGGCAGCTGAGAGGTCAGGTAGGATCAGTATGGAGTCGTGGCCTTGGCATTTAGAGGAGAGGAGGTTGTTACTAACCTTTGTGAGAGCAGTTTCTATTGAGTGTTGGGATCGAAAGCTGGATTGCAGGGGGTCAAGCAAGGAGTTGGAGGATAGGAAGAAGGTTAAGCGGTCATAGACTAGTCTTTCTAGCAATTTTGACGCTAGTGGAAGTAGATAAACTGGACGGTAGTTTCCAGGAGAATGTGGGTCGAGGGAGGGTTTCTTGAGAAAGGGTGTGATAGTGGCATGCTTGAAAGGAGAGGGGAATGAGCCAGAAGAGAGGGATAGGTTGAAAATGGGAGTAAGAGCAGGAGTGATAGAGGATAGAGAAGATAGTAGGTGTGAAGGGATAGGGTATAGTGGGCAGGTAGTGGTGCATGAGGAAGACAGTAGTGAATGGACTTAATCCTCTATGGTTTGGGGCAAAGCGGCTGAGTGTTAAGGTGGGCTTGACTGGGGATGGAGGCGTACTATATGCTTGTGCTGGGATATTGTTACGAATTGTGAGTGTTATCTTTATGAAATAGTCAACGAGATCTTGAGCGCTGAGGTCAAATGGAGAGGTGGCGCAGGAGGGTAGAGGAATGAGTTAGAGGTTGAGAACAGTCTTTTAGGTTTGGAAGAAAGTGAACATATACGAGAAGAGAAGTAAGCTTGTTTGGCGAGGTGAAGGGCAGTTGTGTATGAGCAGAGAGGGAACTTATAGTTGATGAAGTCAGCTTCAGAGTGAGATTTCCTCCAGGCACGCTCAGCAGTGCAGTAGCATCTCTGCAAGTAGCGCATCTGCTTAGATTGCCAGGGCTGAAACTGGTGACGTGGGTTTTTTGTGCAGTTGTTTAGGAGCAAGAGAGTCTAGAGCAGAGGAGAGAGTGTTATTATAGTGGGATGTGGCGCGGTCGGGACAGGTTATGGTGTTGGTGTGGGAGAGGGGACTTTGTATGAGATTGGAGAATTGCAGAGGATCCAAGGCCTGGAGATTCCTTCAGGTGCGGGGATGGGAGGGAGGAGAAGAAGTTGGTTCCGCTGAAAGGTTGCTATGAAAGGAGAGCATATGGTGGTCAGAAATGAGGAATGGTTGAATGGTGAAGTCTGAAATAGGGCAGAGGTAAGAAAACACCAAGGGCTGTATTACAAAGCTGGTGCTAACTTAACCAGAGCTGTTGTAAACTTACCAGAGTCATTATAGTCTATGCAGTTGTTAAGTTTACAACAGCTCTGGTTAAGTTAGCACCAGCATTGTAATACTGCCCCAAGTCAATAGATTGTCCACCATGGTGAGTGGTGGACTGTGAGAGACCAAAGGAGGATGTAATAGAAAGAAGTTTAGCAGTAGCAGGGGCAGAAGGGTTGACGATGGGAATATTGAAGTCACCCAGAATTAGCGATGGTACATTACTAGATAGAAAGTGAGATATCCAGGGTGCAAAATTGTTGAGGAACTGGGAGGCTGGTCCGGGAGGGCGATAGAAAACAGCAACTCTGAGAGAGAGGGGGAGAACAGGTGTATACAGTGAGCTTCAAAGGAGAAGGACAGACAGGGGATGGGGCAGGTACTGATAGGTGCAGGAGGGAGAAAGCAGGATCCCAACACCACCTTCATGCTTCTCACCTGGCCTAGGAGTGTGACTAAAGTGGAGACCGCCATGTGTGAGGACAGCGGTGGTGGCAGTGTCAGAGGAGGAGAGCCAGGTTTCAGCAAATGCTAGAAGGTTCAAAGAGTATCAGAGGAACATGTCATGGACAGCTGTGAGCTTTTTGCAGACTGAGCGAGTGTTCCAGAGGGCGCAGAAGAAAGGGAATGACAGCTGTGGGTTTATATATATATATATACAGCTTTCTACCGCAATTCTTGCACTCAAAGAGTTACTCACTTTTGGCCAAGGGCTGTGGTCGCCATAAGATACAATGTAGCAAGCGAGACACTCCTGGGACTTCTTATAATCCAAAATTTATTGTAAAAAAAGTCAAAAGGTCAACGTCTACGTTTCAGTTATTATTGTAACTTTCTTCAGGACATAAAAGATTTTGGGCACCATTATATTCATCGTGCTAAAACGGGAACGCAAAGGAGAAAAACCTGCGCCATGACGGTTTCTCCTTTGTGTCCCCGTTTTAGCATGATATTATGATGTAGTCACTAGAAAAGCAGCCTGCATTGTTATCGGGCTAAGACCCGGGTTGCACGCGGCAGCGCTAAGTGCCGGCGCGAGCATCCACTCGATGGAGTCCATAGGATGCTGCCGGTCACATGACCTGCAGGAGCTTACCTCACGAGATCCGGCAGGTCAGCGTAGTGATCTGCAGAAAGAGACTGGGGACTTTTTTCCCCCAGTCTCTCCCTGCTGCCTGCGGGCGCAGTTTTTCCTCCCTAGCGCCCGGGTTTTAGCGCTAGGATCGTAATTTAGCCCATAAAGTTCTGTCAGCGTTTATATATATCTAATGTGTGGATTATTTTGTTGTGTGGGGTGCTGTCATGGTTTGTTCCTGGTCGCTGATCCGGCTAGAGCTGTCTTTGCAGGTTGGGAGAGGAGCATGTCTCAGTTTTGGAATCTTGTGATCTTCTCGGTTCTTCTAAGCCTTTCTCATTGTCTTGACAATGGAGCAGTTTTGCAGCTGGACAAATGTGACCTGCAAAAAGGTAAGAAAAGAGAGAAAAAAAACAGAAAAATGTGTTTCCAACTTTTTATATTTGCTATTTGTTTACGCATGATACTACAGACCCCATGATGGCTTTTACCTGAGTTTATATTTCAGCTAAACCAATTACTAATACATAGTAATGATGTGCAACTTGATTTAATGAACAGATGGAGTTCTTAACATTATTTCACAGGAGAATACGGGGTTAACCCAAAAAAACAAGTACAGCTGAAAAAACAGAAGTACCACAAATTCTTCCTGAATTGATAGTAAAACGCAACTTTTAATATGACTGAATAAAAGGTACAAAACCATTGATCATATTCATGATCTACAGATAAACATAGATACAATACATTTAAAAAAGAAAAAGGTTCCACTCAACAGTTTATCCCAAGAAAAAAACAATGTGCTAGGTTTAATTAACCTGCAAAGTATATATATGTAGAGCTGGGAAACCGATGGTGGAAACTTGCGAGACCCAAAGATGTGTTCAATTACCAAATCGCTTGATGCCTGCAATTGTAGTATTAGAGACCATCAGGTCAATATTTATTTATTTATTTATTTATTTATAAAGGAATTTACCAGGAAGGATACATTGAGATTTCTCTTGTTTTCAAGTATGTCCTGGGTTCAAGAACGTTGAATTGTTACAGCTACAGAAATACAAAGTAATACAATACAAGATATTAAAAAAACAACACAAATATACAGATTAACAGAAAATAAATATGTAGGAAATATAGTCATTATGTTACATGTTTACAGGTGCATTCTGTATTGAGGTATGTTAGTAAGGAGCTCTTGAGTGACTTAAGATTGGGGGAAGATTTGATGGTGTCTGGGAGGTTATTCCATAATTGTGGTGCTCTGTAGGAAAATGAGGACCGAGCCACTGTCTTTATGTATTGTGGTATTGCAAGTAAGGTGCTGGTCCTGGATCGGATGTTATAGGATGAGGGAGCTGCTGGGGGAAGCAGTCTATTCAGGTAGGGTGGCAGCTTCCCAGAAATGCTCTTAAACACCAGGCTGGAAAGGTGAAGGGTGCGTTTAGACTTCAGCGATGGCCAGTTTAGCTCTTTTAACATGTCACAATGGTGGGTCATGTAGTTACATTGTAATGCAAAGCAGCAGAAGGAGTTATACAATGTAGTAAGTTTCTGAAGGTGTGTTTGTGGGGCGGCTGCATACACTACATCTCCGTATTCAATAGCTGGCATAAGCATTTGTTGTTCAATCTGCTTTCTTACCGCGGGGCTCAGGCAGGATTTTTTCTGTACAGGGCACCTAGTTTGGGGTAGAGTTTAGATGAGATTTTTTCGATGTGGGGGCCAAAGGATAGATTAGGGTCCAACCACATACCTAGATATTTGAGAGAAGTGACTGTGGTCAGCGTGCCATTTGATTTTGTCCCAACACATAGATGGGGATTTTGCAATTTGTGTAGTTTAGGTGCTGTTCCAAAGAGCATCGTTACAGTTTTGTCAGTATTTAAAAAAAGGTTGTTGTGTTTGATCCACTTTTCTACCTCTGTGAATTGTTCTTGCAGCACAGTCTCCAGCTGCGGGAGATTTGGTTTGCTGGTATAGATCACAGTGTCGTCTGCGTACATATGTACAGTTGAGGCTTTGCAGACGTTGGGCAGATCATTTATGAATATTGTGAATAGCAGGGTGCCTAGTATTGAGCCTTGGGGTACACCGCAAGTGACTGGGAGCGGGAGGGAGGAGCTGCCAGAAATTGACACATATTGTGATCGGTCGGATACATATGAGTGAAACCAGGTTAGCGTGCGATCACCAATGCCAGAGTTTTTACGTTTTTCTAAAAAGATGCCATGGTCTACTGTGTCAAAAGCCTTGGCAAAATCAAGGAAGATGGTTTCAGTTAGGTTTCCTTGTTCCATGCCCGCTTGGATATCATTGCAGACTTTTAAAAGGGCGGTTGTAGTTGAGTGATTTGGACGCAAGCCTGATTGATCCGGGATTAAGTAGTTCCAATATTGATAATAATCACGTAATTGTGTGTAGACGCATTTTTCCAAAATTTTTGACATTACAGGGAGCAACGATATCGGACGGTAGTTGGATACCAAAGTACTGTCACCACTTTTATGGATAGGTACCACTCTCGCAGTCTTCCAGAGTTTGGGTATGTATCCAGTCGCCAGTGATTCATTTATTAGGGTTGCGACAGGATTTGCAATTGCCGGTGCACTGATTTTCAGCAGCATTACTGGTATTTGATCAGGTCCAGACTGGTATTTCATTTTTTGCTTACGGAGAAGTTTAGTAACTACACTGACAGGCACTGGTCTAAAACTGAATTCCTGTCTGATACAGGGACTTTGCACAGTTGAAGGCCTCTCTGATTGCATGTCATTTCCTAGCTTGGCAATCAAAGTGGTGGCGCTTCCAACAAAATAATCATTAAAGGCATTTGCTACATCTAGGGGGTGTTGCAGGGTTTGGTTGTTTACTTTGACAGCAGCTGGCTGGGAGTGGACTGGGGGTGCTGGTATGTTACTTATGGTTCTCCAAAAATTTCTAGGGTTTGATATGTTATTGTTTAGATTTTAATTGAAGTAATGGGCTTTGGCCATTTTTGTTTGTTTTGTGCATTCATTCCGGCATTTTTCGGTATTCGTAGTGATCGTTCATGGAACCATTTGGCTAAGGGTAGGTAGGTGTATAAAATTCCAGTAATTCAGTCAAGGTAAAATGAAGGATTTCAATATAATGCAGTATTCAAAAAACAATTATCACCAACACTCCAGGTTGCAACCACAATAGCTTTCATATTTTAGGGAGATTTGGGGATAAGGAGGAACTAGCCAATCACAAAATCCTGCACCTGTTGCAATTACATCATACAAAGGTATAGTTCATGGTCTCAAAGTATAAAAACGGGGAGTGCGCACCTTTGTATGATGCAATTGCAACAGGTGCAGGATTTTGTGATTGGCTAGTTCCTCCTTATCCCCAAATCTCCCTAAAATCTGAAAGCTATTGTGTTTGCAACCTGGAGCGTTGGTGATAATTGTTTTTTGAACACTGCATTATATTGAAATCCTTCGTTTTACCTTGATTGAATTACTGGAATTTTATATACACCTACCTACCTTAAGCCAAATATTGACCTGATGGTCTAATACTACAATTGCAGGCATCAATCGATTTGGTAATTGAACACATCTTTGGGTCTCGCAAGTTTCCACCATCGGTTTCTCAGCTCTACATATATATACTTTGCAGGTTAATTAAACCTAGCACATTGTTTTTTCTTGGGATAAACTGTTGAGTGGAACCTTTTTTAAATGTATTGTATCTATGTTTATCTGTGGATCATGAATATGATCAATGGTTTTGTACCTTTTATTCAGTCATATTAAAAGTTAAGTTTTACTATCAATTCAGGAAGAATTTGTGGTACTTCTGTTTTTTCAGCTGTGCTTGTTTGTTCTCGGAGTTAATATTTCATTCGATTTTGTTAGTATCTGCATTGAAAGTTCCTAATCCTCTTTCTACGATATCTATGATGTTTTAGGTATTGTTTACAATATATGGCCCAATCCCTTGGCCACCTCGTTCACCAGATATCAATCTCCTCGACTTCTTTCTATGGGGTTATGTTAAAGACATGCAGGGTTATTCAAAGAGAATCGAAAAGTCACTGTAAGTTCGGTGACTTTTCGTTCGCTTCAATTCGGCGCGATTTGGCGATCCTATTTCTGCGACCCTGCGGTGTATTCAGCAA
>CM019074.1:34966947-34986947 GCA_009667805.1 Leptobrachium leishanense | reverse complement strand
GGTCGGGCCCCCCTTTCCTCAGCAGCCCATTTCAGTAAATTAATAATAAAACATTGCCTCAGCTTCTGCTTACCTGGTTAGTGGGTTCTTACAGGCCCCAGATGCTTGGGCCCACCGGGAGGCTTGTTGGCATCTTGGTGGGCCAGTCCTGGGTGGCATTAGGCTTGTGCACCGATTTTTTTTTCGGTTCGATTCGATTCGATTTTTCGGATTTTTAAACTTTTCGATTCAGCTCGTTTCGACTGATTTCTGTTTCGATTCGGTTCAGCTCGACTCTTTTTTTCGTGTAGATATTTTTCGGAATATCGACCATTATTCGTATTTTTGTGTCACTTTGCTCGTTTTTTGTATCGACTTTTCGTAATTTCGGAAATTTTCATTTTTCGGAATTGTTCATGTTTTCGGAATATCGACCGTTTTTCGTATTACTTTGCTCGTTTTTGTATCGACTTTTCGTAATTTCGGAAATTTTCGTTTTTCGGAATTATACATGTTTTCGGAATATCGACCGTTGTTCGTATTTTCGGGTCACTTTGCTCGTTTTTTGTATCGACTGTTTGTAACGTCGGAAATTTTCGTTTTTTCGGAACGTCTGTTCTCCTCGTTTCAAAGCAATAAATTTCGTTTTGACACATTTCAAGTACATTCGAAAATTCCGAAAATATTTCGTTTCGGCTCGGAAAACTTTTCGGATCTGCCATTTTCGGATCTAAAAATTTTCGGAAATTCGGCCACATCCGAAAACACGAATCGGGAAATTTCGTGAAAATTCCGAAATTCCGAAACCCGAAACGCACATCCCTAGGTGGCATGGAGGGATCCTTAAATCCGTTTCACTTAAACAAGCTGAACAGGGTTTGGCCAGGGCTGTCACCCCTTAATGGCTGCCCTGTTCAAGAATACGCACCCTGGACCTGATGAAGAGCTCCATCAGTATTGATACCATCATATTGATATTTGGTGAATATTAAACTAAAGACAAATTGTCCATCATAGAACAAGTGAATAATACATGCGAAACCATTAAAGACTTTTTTCCTAAGTAGGAAAAGGACTATATGGGTCAAGAATTTGACTCGCTCTTGGGTTGAACGTCCATTAAATTGTAAGTAGCATCTATTGGATTCTTTGAGTTAAATTTCAATACAAAATAAAGTGAAGAAAGTATTGTATGTGCAGATGCAGTGCAGCGAGAAGCAGCATTCGGAGACTATAAACAGGGATCTCAAACTCTGTTCCCCCCAGATGTTGATTGCCTGCAATACCCAGAATTATGTGACTTCTATAGATGCAAGAGACTCATGGGAGGTGTAGTTCAGAAACATGGGGGGGGGCAGAGTTTGAAATCCATGCTGTAAAACACTTTTGGATGACAAAAAATGTGGAATGGTAATGAATGCTCGGAATGATCTTGGCTGGTGGTGCTTTTGATGGCCTGGTGTAGGATCACCAGGAACCCAGGTTAGGAAAAGAAAGAGAGACTTCTACAATACAGCTAATCAGCTCCAAGACGGTGAAAACTAATACTCGTTTGGATATCAATGACCCTATAGTGGAACATTTTATTGTTAAAAGTTCCCTTCTTTGCTCCTTTATGTCAACTTCCTGTAATAAAAAGGAAAACTTCAAAATGGCCTCTTTTTTATGTCAGTTGGGACTATATAAGGAGATTTTGCTCTTTGATTTTTCCACTTGGACATGGAGAAACATCTAAAATGTATCTTAATGTTTAAGGTTATGCCGGAAGCAGCCAGTGCTTCTACATCAATATTTTCAATGAGAATTGGAATCTAACGGGAAGAAACAAAATTCCTCACAAGTGAAAAATACTATTATTTCCAGCTTTGTATCAACATTTTATAAGATTCATATCAATCTCAGCCTTTTCAGGTATGTCACAGGCATGAAAATACTCTTGCAGGGTTATTCAAAGAGATCCGAATGGCTGCCAAAAGGGAACCGAACGCTGAAAATCAGTATTCGGTTACCTTTCTTGGCCATTCGGCTATCCAGAGAGCAGGCAATTCGCCAAATGTTGGCGAATTGCCTGCACATACGGTGCCTGTTCGAGGGCAGTTAAATCCCCATAGAGAAGCAATGCTTCGTCTATTCAGATTACAAAACCCAGCAGTGAAAAGTTGCCGAAATGCCCTGCCATTCGGTGATTTCATTCGGCAGGTTTATTCAGGCGAATCCCATAGGCTTCAATGTTAAAAATATTCCCGTTTTAAGCCAATATCTAATAAACCGTTTATTATAATATTATGCAGTAAAAAGTCTCTTTATTTATAGATTTTTTAGGATCTTTTTTTTTTATATTTCAAATTTTTATTTTGCAATTGAAAAAAGTCACAAACTGACCGGCAAATTGGCCTCGCAGGGCCATACAGACATCGAAAATACAACAGACATGGGGGGGGGGGGGTTCTCGTAGGTAGTCTTCAATATCTCAAATAGCGGAGGGGAAATGGGGGGTAAACCAATAAGTAAAGAAAAATACTCAAACCAAAAGCAACAAAAATGTCCGCATATTAATAGGTAAAATCAAAAGTACGCCTCAGACCTAAAAAAGGGGAAGGGGGGGGGAGAGAGTCTCAGGAAAAACACTGCTTAACTGTCCGCAGCCATGGACATCCATAGCACAGCAAGGGAATAAAAAAAAAAAAAAAAAAATCTCCACCAGGTAGCGACGGGGGCCAAGCCCAAAAACACGAATAGGAAAAAAGCCGGCAGAAATGGTACTGTCTCTGTGGGTCGTTGATCCAGTGTCTCGGAACGGTAAAGGCCAGCATTCAGGCAGTACACTGCAGGTTGTGCCAGAGTGTCCAACTGTGGCAAATCTTTTGTCGAAAGGATGAACTCCACACAACGCCAAGGCCTGTGTCATCCCAACTTCACGAGCACGGAGCAGAGCCGGCCACTGCGCTGAGGGATACAGCCACGCCATTTTAGGAATCGAGGGAGAGTGGTCCTCCATCACAGGCCCCTGACAGGGATCAGCAGTCTTCAACCCCGCAAGGTCCGCCACCCCTCGGAATTCCCGAGTCTCTGGGTCACCAACGTCACGGAGGGTCAGGGTCGCCCCCGGCGGCCGAGATCGTGGGGCCAGCTCCCCAGGTGGTTCACATTCCCCGGCACTGCTCCCCAAAGCAGCCGCGGGGGGCGAGCAGGCCGCCGTGCTTCCCGAGCTCAAGTCGACCTCCGGCCTCTCCGTCCCCGGTAACACCATCTCCCATGTACCTCGCAATACTGCCATCATCTGGCGCCAGAAGCCCCTGGTGAGCAGGGCATCAGCATCCTCTCCTTCCATCATTTTCAGGCAGGCGTCAAGGCCATAAGCCAAAGCACCCTCACCTCTCAGGCGGGGGGGGGGGGGTGGCTCCCTGCCATTCCGACCTCCCCATCCGCCGAACAGTCATCTGGATCAGCCAGGAGATGTGGGCCCACCGTCTCCACAGCCCTCTGCATAGTCGTAGTCCGGGGCGGCGGGGTTGTATGGCCGGCAAGGCCAGAATCTGTCTGGAGCCTGGTTATAGGCCGCAAGATGGCCGCCGTCACCACGAGGCAGAAACCCTCAAGAAAGTCTCTGGTCCGGAGGGGGGGAACCAAGTGGGCTCCGGACTGCACAATACCAACGGCCAGCCGCTCAGGGATCAAACGGGAGGTAATCACTGCAGAAATAGACGGCTATGGGTCCCTTTTCAGAGAGGACATGTCGAGTTCCACCGAAACATGTCCTCTCCCGTGAGCAGCCGGCCACGCCCCCCCAGATTTTTTAGGATCTTTTAAGCATTTTTCGGGATTTTTTTGCAAAAAAGATTTTTCCATCTTTTTTTAACGTTTTTTCTTTTTTCAGTAACAGCCCTTTTTATTATCATTCATTAGATCTTATATGTAAATTTCAGACATTTTCGCTCAGTAGTTTCTTTGCAAACAGCGTTTCACTTTTCAAACATTCAAGCGTACTGGTTTTGTTTTTTTTTTCACTCCATTCGTCTGCGATGTCTGTTTTTTCCGGCAGCTGCTCTGCGCTCTGATCGGCTCCTGCTCGGGTTTCTCCGGCGTCTTCGCGGGGTTAATCCAGATGTTTTTGCCCTTTTCGGTGTGCATTCGCCTGGGTTTTTCGGTGAGTGTTCGGCAGGTTTTTGGCTGCTTTTCCCTGCACTACAACGGCCCTGTGTTGCTTGCTGAATACACCGCAGGGTCGCCGAAATGGGATTGCCGAATCGTACTGAATTGAAGAGAAGGAAAAGTCACCGAACGTGCGGTGACTTTTCGATTCTCTTTGAATAACCCTGTTAGTAATCGATTCTATAATCCCAGATCATTTGTTTCCATTGAATGCCGATGGTTTCCAATATTAACAATGACTTTTGCATTCTGCGTTAGTAAATGATGCTATTAATCTTCCTCTGGACCGTAATGTTGGTGGATCCTGTATTTCTGGCCCAATAATGATGTTATTGATAAATCAATGTTATTGAAGACTTGCTAAATTCATATAATCAAGGATTCACGTCAACTAAGCATTTATATTCAGGCATTGTGGAATTTTTTAAGTTTGAAAACTTTTAATTGTAGCAATTTTGCCTAAAATACATAAAATATACGATTCTTTTATAGACTTTCTCTACCAAATCCCAGTTTAGTGAATAGTCCTTTCAGTCAATAATCAGTGAATTGACAACCGAGTTGAAACATGGCCAAAATATCCAATCTGGAGTCATTCTCCATTTTCTCCAACTGCTCTCTACCAACTTAGGCCCCTATTACATTCTTCGCGCAATTTTGTTGGCGCACGCATTTTTTTTGCGCCCAGCAAAATGCGTTATTGCGCAAAAATTAACGGTGGTATTACGATCCGAACGCAGTTTTTTAATCCGTCAATAAAATAACGTTCGTAAATTCGACGCGCAAAACGAAGAGAAATACGCGCGCAGTAACGTAGCGCACGTAAATCAGTGTGCAGACTGTTTTTTTCACGGGATTCAGCCAATCAGAATCAAGAACCTCAATTGACCTTAATTGACCTTAATTGACTCACTTACGTTTTGCGCCTATCAAAGTAAATCTGAGTATACATGCTGCAGTAATAATAAAAACACACACGAATTCACAATTTTATTGTTTGGGTATGTGTAGAATGTGTAACTATACTGTGCTGTAGATGTATTTTCGTGCTGGTGTATTTCGTTTTGGCCAGAATGTTCCCGATTTGCAGGTACCACTAGTTTTTCAAAGACGTTAAAATTATGCGCGCAAACGTCGTTCGTAAAATGTTGCGCGTCGATTGTAATACCATCCGCATACCAGCGCACGAACGCATTTGTGCTCACAATGTTAAGTATGGGATGCGTGCACGAACGTGCGTTCGCGCAGGGTTCGCGCAGGGTCACTCGCGTTAGACGTTAACGCGCATTGTATGGCGGACGTCGTAATACAACGTTCAGCGCAAAGGGTTTTGCCCTTCGCGTTAATACGCTTTTGCGCATGCGCAAAAAATTGCGTGAAGAATGTAATAGGGCCCTTCCAGTTTGAAACGTAGCCACCAGTCAGTTTTAAGCTTTTCAAAGGTTTATTTTATGGAGTAAAATGTTTTGTGTACAAAACAAGAACTATAGTTTTTTTTTTTACAAAGCATTAGTGTTTGCCGGTGTTGCGTATACGTTCAAGAATCACCGGTATTGCACTGCTGTCACCGGCATTTCACAAGGCAAAATACAAAGAGCAACAGGAGACGCTGACGCTGTGATCCTTCTAATGATGCTCTTCGGATTTCGTTTTTTTCCGAAAGGCCGGCATTTGAGTTACTGTTGCCTTTCTGTCATCTCGAACCAGTCTGCCCATTCTCCTCTGACATCAACAAAGCATTTCCGTCCACACAGCTGCCGCCCACTGGATATTTTCTCTTTTTCGGACCATTCTCTGTAAACCCTTAGAGATGGTTGTTCGTGAAAACCCCAGTAGATCAGCAGTTTTTGAAATACTCAGACCAGCCCGTCTGGCACCAGCAACCAAGCCACGTTCAAAGTCACTTAAATCCCCTTTCTTCCCCATTCTGATGCTCGGTTTGAACTTCTGAAGGTCTGAAGCAACTCAGGCGTAGGGGGCCCTTAAGTTGCCCCTGATGCCAGGACGCAAGGAGGATTTTTTAGGTGAGCAGGGGCTTAGCGCGTGTAGAAGTTAGAGCGGGAATTGTAGGGGCAGGGTTTCCAGGAGGGTATAAAAGGCGCGTGCTCTGTGGCTCTGCCCGCCTTTTTCTCCTGAGGTAAACTCGCAAAGGAAATCCCCACCCTCCCTACCTTTATTTTTTGTTTATATGGTGGTTTTTGGGTTGTGTTTCAGTTTTTTAATTTTCCCCTTTACCCCTTTCCCCTTTAGCGGGGGCTGGTAGGCCATGTTGAGGTAGGGTTCCTTGATTTCAGGTGGTATTTGGTGCATTAGATGTATGGGAGATGGGGGGTGGAGTTTAGTTGGCTTGGTTTAGGTGAGGTATGGTGGAAGTTTGGCGTTCCCTGACCACACTGTCTATTATTTTTATTGTTATATGTTATTTTACATTTGCTGGGGTTTTTATAGCTGTGGCCGATAATAAATATATATCATTCCACAGCACAGTATTTGTGTTTTTATTGTGTTGGGTTCATTTATCTCATTGCGTACAAACCGGTCATCAGTGGGCGACTTAAAGCAAGTCGTCTTTACCGCGTCTAGATGCCTACGTGCGTTGGGTTGCTGCCATGTGACTGGCTCATTAGCAATCTGTGTTAACAAGCGATTGGAACGGGGGTACCTAATAAAGTGGCCGGGGAGAGCATCTATATGTAGATATGTGTGTGTGTTTTAAATCCCTTTAAGGGTTAACAGGCCTTGCAAGACATTGTTACTCAATAAAATAACTTGTTCTTCTGGCACTCGGCAAATGGAACGACCGCCGTAAAGACTCCGATAATTCCCTTAACAAAGGTATGGTCACTCGTTGCATTATCTTGCCAGCCGCTACCGGACCTTCCACATTTAGGCTGAATTCCTCCCGCGTTCTAAATGAGAAGCTTCTGTCACTGAACCGAGTCTGGTGTCAACGTCCCCCCTCCCACATAAATAAAATATACGGCATCTCTGGCCCACATAGGAAGCCGAGCTCCTCTTTTCATTGCCCACACTGGCATCATCACTCTTGTCTAAACCTTCCTGAGAGATCCTGCCAAGTGCTGAATGCTTATTCAAGATTTTACTGGTTTTAACGAGAACGCTATTTCCTATACACCGAACAGATGTCGTGGAATTTTACATGCACAAAGTGGGCTCCTCCTTGCTTTTAGCATCCCCCCCTCTTCCCTTCTCACCGCTACCCTCCCTTTCTAGCCTGGCACAGGGTACGGTGTGGCAATGAAGTCCCTCTGGATGAAAGCCGTAGATACTTGGCTGCAGGAGGTGGCAGTTTGGCTGAGAAAATTCACGGGCAGCCAGAGCAAAATTACAGTCGGAATATGTCTCTATATGCTGTATGCGATGGGGGGGGTTGGAGGAGGTCACCACAGCGAGCGGTCAGGGGAGCAATTCGGTGCCATCCTTTCCATCCAAATACAAATCAAAGCCCGACGCTGAGGGTGCAACATCATCCACACCGTATAATGTCCATTTATATGGTTTGTGTTCATACAGTGAATATTTAGTGTATATACACAGGGCGGTTATAGCTTGTGAGTGTTTCCCTTTTCATTTGAACGGCTGCCCAGTTTTACATCTATTTGTTTCTCTGTATATTTCTCCGGCTAATTGTCACTTTCTATGGAATAACAGTAGAGCAGAGGATGGAAGATCCGTTCGGATTGATTATCGTAGTTAAAGGGACATTCCAGCGGGGTTTTTTTAAGCTTTCCCTAAATATATTCGGCACGTTAAAACAAGCATTCTCCTGATTCCCATCCATTTATTTCCCACCTTTAGCGACTTATTACTATTTAAAAGAAATGTCCGCCGACTTCTGCCTCCTTACCGTAATGCACGCGGTTTACTCCTTGACTCCTGCTTCTGCCGAGCACCGCTATGCAAGTCGTTCTCTCCCTTGCTACGCGAGTTGCGTAGCTGTGCACCGCGGGAGATTCCAGTGATAGTTACATAGTTACATAGGCTGAAAAAAAGACATGCGACCATCAGGTTCAGCCTTTCCCACATCACCTACTGCTGTTGGTCCAAAAGAAGGCAAAAAACCCAGTCTGAAGTGCTCGCCAATATGCAACACACTGGGAAAAATTCCTTCTTGACCCCAGAATGGCGTCAGATTTCTCCTTGGATCAAGAAGTTTACCCACATATTAAATATTATAACCCTTAATATTATGGTTTTGCAGGAAGTCATCCAGTCGCTTTTTAAAAGTCTGTACAGTCTCTGGCCCAACCACCTCAACAGGCAGATAATTCCACAGCTTTATTGTTCTCACTGTAAAATAACCCTTCCTATGCTTTAGGCTGAATTTCCTTTCATCCAGTCTAAGGGGTTATTCAAAGAGCACCAAAATGTCGCTGACATTTCGGTGCTCTCTTGTTCCCCGCACTTCCATTGGGTTCAGCCTTTCACACATCAGCTACTGCTGTTGATCCAAAAGAAGGCAAAAAACACAGTCTGAAGCGCTCGCCAATATGCAACATACTGGGAAAAAATTCCTTCTTGGCCCCAGAATGGCGTCAGATTTCTCCTTGGATCAAGAAACTTTTACCCACAAATTAAATATTATAACCCTTAATATTCTGTTTTTGCAGGAAGTCATCCAGTCGCTTTTTAAAAGTCTGTACAGACTCTGACCCAACCACCTCAACAGGCAGAGAATTCCACAGCTTTATTGTTCTCACTGTAAAATAACCCTTCCTATGCTTTAGGCTGAATTTTCTTTCGTCCAGTGTAAATGGGTGACCTCGTGTCCTGTGTATAGTCCTGTTAAGGAATAGATTATTATGATGACGTCAAATCGATGCCTGGTGGGTTATCATGGGACACATTGCTTCTGGTAAGTAAAGACTCAAAGATAAGACATCACTGGAGCTTATTCACTAAACAGTGGAGTAATAACTGCCGGGGAATAGTTTGGTCTATAATTTGCAATACTTTTTTTTCTTTCTAGAATTCACATCCTGATGTATATACACCGCTTGTCTCTTCAGCTCATGTCCTCCCCTTAAAATGCATTTCCAAAGCCGATAGGGGGTCCCCACTGCCAAAAGTGATTCAGGCGGAGGACCGTGACAACGTAAGGATAAACCACTTTAACACTTTAATTAATGAACCCTATGGTGTCAATGACATGCCCTACACAGAGCCTTTGCTTTCTCCTGGACCTGCCAGCAGCATTTTACTCTTACAGCTACCAGAGAGGTCAACCCTGATGTGCAGCTATTAATCTCCGAACATGTTTGGTCTGTTGAAAACACATTTAGAGATGTTCCAACATGTATATTAAATACAACGTATCTCCTGTACACTGACTGTGAGTTTAAGCCTATTGTCAGATGAACGCATTCTGAGCGCACTCTGCGTCCGTGCATAACGGACGTACGGACGTACTGACGGAAGATACTGTAGACACCACACGGTCCCTTTTTTTTGACGGCTGTAGCAGAAAAAGGGACGCAAAATTAATTCAAATTAAATGACAGGTACAGTCAGCCAGACCAAAAAAAACGTATGTACGTCAACGTGATGCACGCCGCAAATGCGCTGTGTCTGATGTCGCTTTATCACGCTCACAGCCCGCTACGCGGACGTGGCGCACTATGCGCGTCCGTCATAACGGTTTTACGTTCTTGCCTAACTTGCGTCCGTTTGCCACGTGCGTTGTGTGTGCGCAGTTCCGTGTGGACGCACTTAGTGTGTGGGTCTCTATTGATCATGATTCTATGCTACGCCGGACGTTAAACTGTGCGCCAACACGGACGTGATCGCTGCGTTCATCTGACGCCAGCCTTAAATGCTTCTCTGGTCTAGATGGGAGACATTATGTAGGGATTTCAAACTCT
Organism: Leptobrachium leishanense; assembly: GCA_009667805.1. Lineage (NCBI taxonomy): Eukaryota > Metazoa > Chordata > Amphibia > Anura > Megophryidae > Leptobrachium > Leptobrachium leishanense. The sequence goes on along the minus strand of CM019074.1, from coordinate 34,976,934 downwards.
GCCCACCCCCCCAATTTATGGTCTACAATTCCCAGAATGTCATGAATGCAACAGATGGCCAGAGAATCATGGGAGTTGCAGTACAGAAATATCTGGGGGTCAGAGTTTAAGACCAATGCATTAAAGCAGGGATGTCATACGCCGCCCCCCCCTCCAAATGTTGATGGCCTACAATTTCCAGAATTCTTTGAAAGCGATAAATAGTCCAAGGAACGTGGGAGGTGTAGCTCAGAAACAACTGAAGGGCTGGGGGGGGGGTTAAGAGTTTGAGATCGATGCAGTAATGTCTACTTTTCTAAATATTTTCTCTGGCCTTTCCTGAAGCTCCTTGTACTTACTGTCTCTTGAATACAGATAGTTATTATTTATTTTTTTACCTTCAGGTATTATGGAAGCCAAGCAGGCCTGATAGCATTTCCTATAGGAGTGACATCATTGAGATTCAGGTGTGAAAGCTACCTTTGATTTCCTAACAAAAATAAAAAAAAATATGTATAAATGATATGTAATAACACTGTCGTATAAGCTAGTGCAGTTTACATAAAGTTAAAGAAAAAGTAAGGTTAGTTGAGGCTGCATGCCATGGGACCAGCTGTATATCAGGAGTAATTTGAAAGAGGGAAGGAGGAAAAAGAGGAGCTTCCATAGGGCCTAACTCATTTATAGGGGAGATATATCAAATATAATTGTATCAATTAAATATACTTACTGATACACTTTTATTGTGTTATAATATTATTCTGCATTGTTTGGTTTAAAAGCAGTATTTTGGAATGCTTTATAATGAATTATATATTATATTTCTTTGTTTATACTTACAGTCCAAAACATTCCAGCCCTTTCCCAGTTGAGATTCCGTTCAATCTCTTGCACACCAGGCTAGGGATGTGCGTTTCGGGTTTCGGAATTTCGGAATTTTTATGAAATTTCCCGATTCGTGTTTTCGGATGCGGCCGATTTTCCGAAAATTTTTTAGATCCGAAAAAGGCAGATCCGAAAAGTTTCCGAGCCGAAACAAAATATTTTCGGAATTTTCGAATGGACTTGAAATGTGTCAAATCGAAATTTATTGCTTTGAAACGAGGAGACAGACGTTCCAAAAAAACAAAAATTTCCGAAATCACGAAAAGTCGATACAAAAAACGAGCAAAGTGACACGAAAATACGAAAAATGCGATATTCCGAAGACATCATACAATCCGAAAAACGAAAATTTCCGAAATCACGAAAAGTCGATACAAAAAACGAGCTAAGTGACAGAAAAACAAGTCGAGCCGAACCGAATCGAAACAGAAATCGGTCGAAACGAGCCGAATCGAAAAGTTTGAAAATCCGAAAAATCGAATCGAATCGAACCGAAAAAAAAATCGGTGCACAAGCCTACACCAGACCCTTATAGCGGTAGTTGTAAACAATGCATTGCTGTCTATCTGTCTGTCTATCTCATTATATGCCTCACTGTTAGATTGGTTTTGACTCAGTTTATGTATTTAACTTTCTGAAAATTCTGGTATTATACTAATATATACATGTCTATTATTGTAAGATTCTATAATTGGATATTATTGGATAGTCCGATTTACATTTGCTCATTTATTTTATATTTTCTTTCTCTTTCTCACCTTGTATTGCCATTTAATATATTTCTTTCTTTCCTCCCTTCCTTTCCCTTACTTTCCCTTACTTTGTCTTCCTTTCCCTTCCTTTCCCTTCCTTTGTCTTCCTTCCCCTTTCTTCCTTCCTTTCCCTTTCTTCCTTCCTTTTCCTTCCTTTTCCTTCCTTTCTTCCCTCCTTTTCCTTCCTTTCTTCCTTTTCCTTCCTTCCGTCCTTCCTTCCTTCCTTCCTTTCCTTCGTTCTTCCTTCCTTTGCCTTCCTTTGCCTTCCTTTCCCTTCCTTTCCCTTTCTTCCTTCCTTTTCCTACCTTTCTTCCTTTTCCTTCCTTTCTTCCTTCCTTTCCTCCGTTCTTCCTTCCTTTCCCTTCCTTTCCCTTCCTTTCCCTTCCTTTCCCTTCCTTTTCCTTTCTTCCTTCCTTTCTTCCTTCCTTTTCCTTCCTTTCTTCCTTCCTTTTCCTTCCTTTCTTCCTTTTCCTTCCTTCCTTCCTTCCTTCCTTTCCTTCGTTCTTCCTTCCTTTGCCTTCCTTTGCCTTCCTTTCCCTTTCTTCCTTCCTTTTCCTACCTTTCTTCCTTTTCCTTCCTTTCTTCCTTCCTTTTCTCCGTTCTTCCTTCCTTTCCCTTCCTTTCCCTTCCTTTCCCTTTCTTCCTTCCTTCCTTTCTTCCTTCCTTTCTTCCTTCCTTTTCCTTCCTTTTCCTTCCTTTCTTCCTTCCTTTTCCTTCCTTTCTTCCTTCCTTTTCCTTCCTTTCCTCCGTTCTTCCTTTCTTTGCCTTCCTTTCCCTTTCTTCCTTTCCCTTTCTTCCTTCCTTCTTCCTTCCCTTCTTCCTTCCTTTTCCTTCCTTTTCCTTCCTTTCTTCCTTCCTTTTCCTTCCTTTCTTCCTTTTCCTCCCTTTCTCCCTTCCTTCCCTTCAATCTGTCTCAAGCTGTAGCACACACTCCCTTTAAGGCAATTTTCTTGTATTTCCTTCTGGGATTTTTCTTATCTTCTTTGTACAATATCTCCTACATTCTCCTTCCACTCTTTCCTCATTTTCCTCCTACACACTCTCTTCCTTTTAGGTTTGGAACCCCATGCATTCTTTCCCTTTATTCTTCACTTCCATATATGTTCTCTTTTGTCTCTCTTCTTTCTGGCAATCTCCCTGCACTATTGACTTTCTTTCCTGTCTCTCCATCTTCCCATATGCTCATTCTTTCTCCTGGAATCATTATTTGCAACAGTTTCCATTCCTTCCTCTATTGATGCTTTCCATCTGGGTCTGCCCTCAAATTTGATTTCTACACAACCTTAACTTTACCTGGCTTATTTCCAAGGTATCCTGATATTTCCTGTCCTGTTTTATTCTGAGCTTGTCATTCCATCCTGTATCACTATTTATCAGCAAACCATCTCCGCCTTGCTTTGCCAGCAATTCCATCCCTCTCTTATGTTCTGTATTTTCCCCATCACTCTCTCACTCTTTTTTTTACCATTCCCTTCTTTTACTAAATTCCTCTTCATGTCCATATCTTAATAATATTTATGATTTTTTTTTCTGGGTCTCACAATCTCTTCTTTTTAACCCCCTCTTTCAAAGCTCACCCTCTTCGCATTATTTGTTTCTCTCTGTACCACTAGTTCCCTGGTCACTTCTTTTTTGCCTAAAATTTCCCAATTTTCCCACATTATGTCCATTCTTTCCTGTATTTAGTACCCCCCCTCTTCTTTTTTTTCTCTCTCCCTCTTTTTTCTGCTTTTTCTTTAGTTTCCCTTCTCAATATCTCCCTCAATATTCTCTTTTCCATTTCCATTCCCCTGCTTTTCTACTTCTTTGTTTATGCAGAGCGTTTCTTCTGGTTTTCCCTCAAAAAGATACACAGGGTTATTCAGAGAGGTGAAAACCAGGAGAATGACTGGAGAAGTGAAAATTCTAGGTCAAAATAGCCAACTAGCAAAATTCTCCCATTTATCTCACTTTCCAAATCAGCTATTTTGACCTAGAATTTTCACTTCTCCAGCCATTCTCCTGGTTTTCACCTCTCTCTGAATAACCCTGATAATTTCTTTCTCTTCCCATTCTTTTTCCCGTCTCAGTATTTAGCCCAGTAGCCATCTTCCCTTATTCTTTCATTATTCCCTGGTTATATTGTCTATCTGTCTGCATTCCCTGCCTCCCCCTGTGCCTATATCTCTGTCATTTCTGTATCTGCCACCCTACCCTTGGCATGGAAGACTGGTGACAGGAAGGGAGACGTTCTAAGGAATCCATGCCAGACTGTATGTGCAGGGCAGAGTGTGTGCCAGGGTACCAGTCTCTGCTTCTGAAGGTACCAGGAATGTATCCTGCCTGGTGCCAGCAGCCCTGGCAGTCCTTGGATGTGAGTGCTACTCGGAGCACAGATGTCCCTAGATATTAACTCCTTTCATATGAGTCATGTCACAAAGCTGTCCTCGCCAACATCTATATCCAACCCATGTCCACCTCGTACACTATCGAAGCGGGCATGTGTCTCTCTGTGTCCTCATATTTAACTGGCAATCAGAGCTTTATGTCGTACCTATTACAGTATATGCTTATCTTTCTGCTCATCTCTTTAATACTCCTATGTCTATTTGCCTTTAATACTAACAGACAGATGACAGACCTCGGCTCTAGTATTCGGACTGTCCGTAATTTATGCTTCCATTTATGTATTAATTTCTGACTGATTAGTTTTCTTTCAAGAATTTTCCCTCTGTGTTTGTTAAACTCTCATTATCAACTTGTTTCCCCATCCCCTCCCCATGTTGTAAATACCTCCCATACACAGCCCACTCTCCTTAACTCTGTGTCTCTTTTCGTCGCCCCCACCCAGTCCCAGGCCTAGACTTGTAGCTCTCCCTTTCAGCTGCTTCTACTTTCCTTTCTAACTGCCCTTTTCAAGCCCAAGCTTCTAGTCCTTCCCATGCAATCCCTGCTATCCCAGCTCCACACTCCCCCTGCTCCCTCGTGTTTCACATACCTCTGTCCCATAGATTGTAAGCCCACGGAATGTCTGGCTGAGCACTATAGTATAAAGTGCTGTCTTAGAAGGACAATTATCCTACGGGCATAGGTGGATAGACAGACAGACAGATAGATAGATAGATAGATAGATAGATAGATAGATAGATAGATAGATAGATAGATAGATAGATAGAGACAGATAGATAGATAGATAGATAGATAGATAGATAGATAGATAGATAGATAGATAGATAGGGACAGACAGAAAGACAGATCGATAGATAGAGACAGACAGAAAGACAGATCGATAGAGAGACAGACAGACAGATAGACAGAGAGACAGACAGACAGACAGACAGACAGATAGACTGACAGATAGATAGATAGACAGATAGATAGACAGATAGACAGAGAGACAGACAGACAGACAGACAGATAGACTGATAGATAGATAGATAGATAGATAGATAGATAGATAGATAGATAGATAGATAGATAGATAGATAGATCCGAGGAGAGATTGCACGAACACCCATAACAGGAGCTGTGTAAGGAGGTGTGTGTGGGTACCTCGATGAGTGCTGCTATATTATGAATGTGTTGACAGAGTCAATCCCCAAAACTCTCTGTCTAACAAAATACATTAAAACTAAAAAAACTCACTCTGATATCGCAAACTGGTACCAACTTCTGATAACAAAGTGCATATATCTATGAACACACTGTATATCCCTTTTATAGACATAAAACTTAAAGTGATACGTAATGTGACTTTATATAGTGATATATCTCATATACAGTGATACCAAAAATTATATGACAATTGATATAAAAGTGATTTCACTTAGTGAGTTTATTTCATAAATTCTTCAATTCAGTGGTATGGTGGGAAAATTGAAAAGCTCATTACATCATACCAAAGCGAATGATCCCCATCTGAGGGTGTATGAAATCCATAAATCTCAAAAAGAAGAACAAAATACAACCAAAATAGTGCAATATTGTCCAGTCATACGGAATAAAACAGTTGCTGAGAATAGGAATAATCTGTAGGTATCCCCCTCACAAAGGTAGAGCCCTCCTATTGGCTCTGTAGATAGTGCAGTCTGCCAATTTGGTTGGGAGTGGCACCCAATTTTATTCCGTAATGACTGGACAATATTGCACTATTTTGGTTGTATTTTGTTCTTCTTTTTGAGATTCATGGATTTCATTCGCTTTGGTATAATGTAATGAGCTTTTCAATTTTCCCATACCGCTGAATTGAAGAATTTATGGAATAAGCTCACTAAGTGAAATCACTTTTATACTACTTGTCATATAATTGTTGGTATCACTGTATATAAGATATATCACTATAAAGTTACATTATATATCACTTTAGGTTTTATGTCTCTAAAAGGGATATACAGATAGATAGATCTATCCACCTGTATCCACCTCATCTTTCTATCTACCTGTCTATCTACTTATCTATCTATCTATCCACCTGTCTATCTATCTATCTATCTATCTATCTACTTAACTATCTATATATCTATCCATCTATCTATATATCAATCTATCTATCTATCCACCTGTCTATCTATCTATCTATCTATCTATCTATCTACTTAACTATCTATATATCTATCTATCCATCTATCTATATATCAATCTATCTATCTATCTATCTATCTCTCTATCTATCACCTATCTTCCTATCTATCTCTCTATCTATCTCTCTATCTATCTCTCTATCTATCTCTCTATCTATCACCTATCTTCCTATCTATCTATCTACTTATCTATCCATCTATCTATATATCAATCTATCCACTTTTCTCTCTATCACCTATCTTTCTATCTATCTCTCTATCTATCTCTCTATCTATCTCTCTATCTATCTCTCTATCTATCTATCTATATACCTACCTATCTATCCACCTATCTATCCATCTATCTATATATCAATCTATCCACTTATCTATCACCTATCTTCCTATCTATCTACCTATCTCTTTATCTTTCTAGCCATATACCTACCTATCTATCCACCTATCCATTTATCTATCTATCTATATATCTATCTATCTATCTATCTATCCATCTCTCTATATATCACTCTATCCACTTATCTCTCTATCTATCACCTATCTTCCTATCTATCTTCTATCTATCTATCTATCTATCTATCCATATACCTACCTATCTATCCATCTATCTCTCCTTCTATCTATCTATCTATCTATCTATCTATCCATATCTATCTATCTATCCATTTATCTATCTATATATCAATCTATCCACTTATCTATCTATATATCTATCTATCCATCTATCTATATATCAATCTATCCACTTATCTCTCTATCACCTATCTTCCTATCTATCTATCTATCTATCTATCCATATACCTACCTATCTATCTATCAAACTATATTAAACACAAACGTGTATATAATGTTACAGGTGTTTACTATGAATTACTATACCTCCCTGAAACCAAGCATTGTGTGTAAATGAGCTCATCTTAGTTTACATTAAATTGCTACAAGAAAGAAAGAAAGAAAGAAAGAAAGAAAGAAAGAAAGAAAGAAAGAAAGAAAGAAAGAAAGAAAGAAAGAAAGAAAGAAAGATTAAATGTAATTACTATCGATGTCCTTTGGTTTTATCTTTGTTTGTTATTTTGTATTTAGCAAAATTCTGCTATTGATTCATATTTCTCTTAGCAATGAGCAGCAGCTAATTTGATAGTAATGGAGCCAAATGATGTCAATTTTTACAAGTTGTGAAGATGATGACTAACTCCTGAACTATGCAGATGGTGGTGAACTACCCTGCCCACAATGCTCAAGAATCATTTCTAGCAATACGGTTCACAAAAATCTGCAGTGCCAAGTTTATATTTCTCAATTCACACTTCAATCAAAGGGTGAAAGATATCATAGTAACCCTTGATTGCCAGGGAGGAGAGCCATGCAAGGGTTAAAGCTGTAGTCGCTCATCCTACCTAGTCCTTATTGTCATCCGTTATATGGGATCTGCAATTCTGGCAAAAATCTGTCTTTAATTTAGCTTCCCATATAAAAAATCTCAGTGTGTGATAATGAGCAGATGTCATGGAATTTAAACTGTAATCCCCTCTCCTCCCTGATCTTCCCCTCTCAGCTCAGACTGGGCACTGCTCTATAGGTGTCATTAAACAGGATATTTCACACCAGCAATGCCTAGATATGAGTACAGTTACATAATGCATGATGACTACAACATACATATATTTATTCTTAATCCTGCAATTCCCTAAAATATGGTTTAATTCTCATATTTGAAAAGGATTATTACCAAGTCTGCTTTCACTTCATTTGTTAAATTTAGTTTTTACAGAAAACAAACACACACACATACATCATACAAACAGAAAAACCAATATATATATACACAAATATCTCTATATACTCACACAAATATATAAAAATAAGTCTATACTTACACACACATACATCATACAAACAGAAAAACCAATATATATATATATACACAAATATCTCTATATACTCACACAAACATATAAAAATAAGTCTATACTTACACACACAGACATATACTGTACGTACATATTGAAAAACATATACACACACATGCATAAATACACATATGCATAAATATTTATATATACTCAAACAAATATATAAAACATTATATACACACAAATATACATAAATAAAAAACAACACAGATATGTACACACATAGGTATACGTACATATTTATATATACATATAGAGAAATTAATACATATAAGTATACAGACAAACACACATATATATATAAACTTATAGAAAAATTAATACTTATATGTATACAGACACACATATTATACATATATAGAAAAGGCTAATATACTGTATATATAGACGCAAATACACACACAAATACATAGAAAAGAGTAATATATATATATACACCCACACACAAGTATACACATACAAATACATAGAAAAGAGTAATAAATATATATACACACATACAAATACACATTGAAAAAAGAAATATATACACACACATATGTATACACATACATACACATAGAAAAAGTAATATATACACACATATGTATACACATACATACACATAGAAAAAAGTAATATATACATACACACATATGTATACACATAGAAAAAGTAATATATATACATATATACTCACACATATAATTATAAATATTGAAAAATACACACACACACACATATAGATATATATATATACGCACACATATATACATAAAGAAAATATTTTTTATCATTGTGCAAAATGTAGAAGCAATCAGTTAACATAATAATAACATGGCATACAGTATTGCACATTATACATTCATGTGTGTGATTCTAAACCGACTTTTACTAAACATAATAATTATTTATTGCTTTTACATTTCATGGTATTCAAGTATTTTTTTTCCCTTTAAAACCATATAGAGTTCAGGTTCGGGCAGCAAAATGCTGAAATTATACCAAAGAAATAAACCGATAATTTGTGCGACTTTATATTTTGTCTAAACCGATTCCCAGAATGAGAAAGAATATATGACTTTAATAGAGTGTTTGTGCGTTTTACTCTGCTCTATTTATTCAGTGATCAGCAAGAAAGAAAAACAAATAGAACGTTTAGATCGCAAAGAGTTTCCTTTGATTTCCTGCTACTTCTTGCTATAGAGTTATTTTTCAGGGTATTACACACAGGGCACACACTTATTATAAAAAGTTTTACTTAATCTTACACCTACACAGCAACAGAAATGCACTTTTAATGACACACACATTTTTAGATTAATTAAACAAATAATAAGAATAATCAAATAAGTCATCATAAATGAAGGCAAGATTTAAATATATATATATATATGATAAGAATAAATATCTAAACACAAACATATTCTTTATAATATATATACACATATGTAAATATATATATATACAAAGAAACAAACTATTTTAATTAATATACACACACATTCACGCATATCTATGCACATATATAGAAACACATATACTATTTAAATATATATTTCAAACACAATCAGACATATATCTATGTATACACACAGGGAAACGTATACACATTCGTATTTCTTCACATACATGTACCGCACACTTACAGACTACGTTTTTAAAATACATATAGACACTCACAAAGGTAGAAAACATTTCTTTCGCCCACTGTACTGCAAGAATTGTGTGTTTTATTCGCTGTATATGTATATTTGTCAGTGAGTAGAAGATGCACAGATGTCTGGAGTGTAGAAGTGGATGCCAAGCTCCTCCCAGCTGTGCCCCCATGGCATGCACTTGGCACCGGACACAGCCTGGCATCTCCCCCTAGCTGGGAGGCCCTTTTTTTCCCAGACACTGTATCTGCCTGCATGACCTGCT
>CM019074.1:34941947-34951947 GCA_009667805.1 Leptobrachium leishanense | reverse complement strand
GCTCATGCAGTACTCTCAACATTAGGACAACAGAGTCATCCAACACAACTCTTAACAACAGTAGTGTGATAATGTTACCTATTGCAACTCTTGGTTGTAGGACCACGAGGTCACCCATGACAACGCCTGGTTGGATAACCAACCCAACTCTTGTTGTAGGACTACAAGATCACCCATCACAACTCTCGGTTGAAGGATCTCCCTCAAACCTTCACAACTCTTGGTTGAAGGACCTTAAGGTCACCCATCACAACTCTTGGTTTTCGTGCCACCTGGTCGCCTATCAAAACGCTTGGTTGTAGGGCCAAAGGGTCATCTTTCACAAATCTTGGGCTACAAGGTCACCAGACACCGATTGACAGTAGAGTACAAGTCTCGCCCACTACAACCATCGTTGGAAACCGTTTTGTCCTCCAGGTCCTGCATCCAAACCATTTTTCTCCCCAGCTTTGTTTTTGGCACAGAATGCACAGTCTCTTATGGAAAGGATGGGTTAAGGTGGGGTCAGTTATGGAAAAACGCATTGAGTTCCTCGTACACTGGGGGCCTGTCGTGGTGGACGTGCATATCGTAAGGCAAGAGGTTCTCAGAGTGGACCCCACTGCGCATTCCAGAGGAGCCAAAGAGGAGGCTGTGTCCAGAAGGTCTGGAGGCTGGCATGGAGGAGTAGTGCATAGAATAGTGGTAATTTTTGTCCTGGTCCGTGGCTGAGTCCTGTTTATGCGAGAAGTTGCCGTTAATGCACAGTGGTGGGCTCAAGGGGGCTTCATACTCAGAGCTGTTGTAGTCCGGTGACGCATTGCCGTAGAGGGATTCGTAGGTGGAGCCGTAGCCATGGCTCCTCAAAGCATGGGAGTTGGTCATGGTGCTGGACTGGCACTGGGAGCCTGAGAGCCTGGAACATGGATATGAGTAAGGGTGCATGGCAAAGGATGAGTTTGGCCCATGGTACCTGCTCGCCTCTTGACCTTGCTCGGTTAGGAAATTCCTGGAGTTGAGCTGCAAACATCCGGCCACCAGGTTGGTGGTGGGCTGGGACAGTCCCTTGCACAGGGTCTGCACATAAGCCACAAGGTCAGGCCTCTTACCAGACCTCAAGATCTCTGACAGAGCCCAGATGTAGTTCTTGGCCAGCCTGAGGGTTTCTATCTTGGAGAGCTTCTGGGTCTTGGAGTAGCATGGAACCACCTTTCTCAGGTTGTCCAGGGCTGAGTTTCAGGTCGTGCATGCGGTTCCTCTCCCTGGCGTTGGCTTTCTGTCTCCTCACCTTGGACCTTTCTATCCTGGCCTTGGTCATTTTTCTCTTTTTAGGTCCTCTTTTTTTGGGCCTCTCGCCTTCTATTTCCTCGGTTCCTTCTTCCTCTTCTTCTTCTTCGTCCTCATCTCCTCCAAGATCCTGGTCTTCCTTGCTCTCGCTCAGGGAGCCTTCTGTGTTGGCATCCTGGAGACTCGCCTCATCCCTCTCGTCCTTGTCACTCATGTCCTCATCTTCTCCACCATCATCAGACCAGTTGGCGAACTTCTGGACCTCGGGGATGAGCCCGGTCTCGCTGAACAGCCTGGTCAACATGGTCACCACTGCTGGGGACAGAATGACGGACAGGTCAGAACTGGTCAGGAAAAGGCAAGACTTCAAGAAGCGAGCATCTATATAGGAACAGAAACATATAAGGTGTCAAATAAAGCACAGTATTATATGGCAAAAATAAGCTGTATAAGAGCAACCTTATAATATGTAAAGCACAAAGAAGATATCAATAAAAAGTGTAACTATTAGTAACACAGCTTTATATATATAAAATAAAACAATAAGGCAAGTGAAGCTATAGAACACAATACATAAAATGAAACACAATAAGGCAAATGAAACTATAGAACACATATACAAAAAGAAACACAATAAGGCAAATGAAACTATAGAACACATATACAATACATAAAATGAAACACAATAAGGCAAGTGAAGCTATAGAACACATATACAATACATAAAATGAAACACAATAAAGTAAATGAAACGATAGAACACATATACAATACATAAAATTAAACACAATAAGGCAAGTGAAGCTATAGAACACATATACAATACATAAAATTAAACACAATAAGGCAAGTGACACTATAGAACACATATACAATACATAAAATTAAACACAATAAGGCAAGTGAAACTATAGAACACATATACAATACATAAAATGAAACACAATAAAGTAAATGAAACGATAGAACACATATACAATACATATAAAATGAAACACAATAAGGCAAGTCAAACGATATAGAACACATACAATACATAATATAAAACACAATTTATAGAAGAACAACCCTAAAATAAAGTAATTAAAACATTTATAGACAAATACATTTATAGGAATAAATCTATATTACTGATCAAAGAAAACACATTAATTCAAGTGAAAACTTACAGGTCTATTCAAAGAAAGGTGAAACTCAGGAGAATGATTGGAGAAGTGAAAATTCTAGGTCAAAATAGCCAAACCAGAAAAATTCTCCCATTAGCTCAATTCCCAAATCGGCTATTTGGTCTAGATTGTTCTCGTCTCCTGACAATTCTCCTGATTCTCACCTTTCTCTGAATAACCCTGTTATACGTGACAGCTACTATCATAAACAGATGATAAAAGGGCAAACAAAGATGAAAAAGTGATAAGTAGTTTTTCACATTTTTGTAACTTGACAGGCACAGGGTCTGTTATTGCGACTTGTAGCAAACACTCATTAAATATAAAAAAACATAAGATACATTATAAGAACTGTAATAATGATAGTGTCAGATTAAAACATGAATGAGAGGACAGGTTTCTTCAACAGATAAATTGTATATAGGTTTGCAAAACGAGATAGAAGAGAAAAGAACATCCCAGGCCTGAACAGAGCAATAAATCGCTGAGGAATATCGTGCGACAATAGAACTATATATATTCTGCGATATAAAATATATCTGTCGCACGACAGAGAAGCCTCCTATTATTTATACAGGGTAATGAGCTGTGAATAATAATTATAAATACACTAATATTTAGAGTAAACCCCTCGGAGTCACGTGGCATTCAGAGCAGAGCATTCTAAAGAGCAGAGCATTATAAAATGCAGAGCATTATAGGAAGAAGAGCAATTTAATAGTCGGGGCATCATAGCATGTAGAGCAATATAAAACTCAGAGCATTGTAGAATGCAGAGCAATATAATAAGCAGGGTATTATAGCAAGCAAAGCTATATATATTATGCAGAGCATCAGAGCATGCAGAGTAAAATAATATGCAGGTCATCCTAGCAAGCAGAGGAATATAATACACTGGGCATCATATCAAGCAGAGCACTATAATATGCAGGGCATTATAGCAGGTATCAATGTAATATAAAAAACATGAATATGTAGAGCATTTTAGCAGAACGAGCAACGTAATATGCAGAGCATTTTAGCCTGCAGGGCAATATAATAGGCAATGCTTTATAGCAGGCCAGGTTCAGAGCAGTACAGCAAGCATACAAAAGAAGCAGAGCATTATGATAGGCTTGGAGGAAATAATTTCGGAGACTTATAGAAAGGCGTTAAAACAACATGCAGAGCATAATAACAAGTATAGAAAATAAGAATGAGATCATGACAGGCAGGAGGAAGTAATTTGCAGAGCATTATAATAACCATAGAAAGTAAGTAGTGCATTATGGCAGGCAGGGGGAGGGCCAATTTGCATAGCATTATTGCAAGGATATAAAATAATATGCAGAGCATTATAGCAGGAAGGGGAAAATAAACTGTATAGCAAACAATAAATTTAAATACAGAAAATTTTGCAAATGATGCAAAAATATAGCAGAGCCTTACAGAAAGGTGATATAATTAATACGAAGAGCATTTTATCCAGGCGATATAATAACATGCAGAACATTTTACCCTGGGGAAATAAATAGCATGCAGAGCATTTAAACCTGGCAGTATAAATCAGATACATAGCATTTTAACCCGGCTATATAAATAACATACATATCATATTATCCACTGCCAGGCAATATAAACAACATGCAGAGCATTTAGCAAAGGGATATAAATAACATACAGAGCATTTTATCCAGGCAGTATAAACAACATGCACAGCATTTTATTTTATACCTAACATGCAGAGCATTTTAGCCAGGAAATAGTATAACATGCAGAGCATTTTAGAAAAAGGATATACCTAACATGCAGAGCACTTTAGCCAGGAAATAGTATAACATGCAGAGCATTTTATCCAGAAGATATAATGTATATGCAGAGCATTTTTACAGGGTATAAAAAAAATAACATACAGAGCATTACAGCAAACAGAGACAAAAGAGGAGAGTAACATTAAAAGCAGAGAAATACAATGAAAGCAATGCAAAGTATTATACAGGAAAAAGGACAAAGATATGCAGAGGAATTCAAATAGCAGAGCAAAACACCCAACAATATTTAATGAGTTAAGTTGAACATATAGTGCACAAAATGTAAGCAATCACAACAATCCTACATGCAGCAAAACAACCTAACAAGCAAAATAAGAAGTGTAAAGGTACAGAGAAGATCAATATAAGGATATATATGTATCAATAAAGCAAGCAGCGCACATAAATAAATATATAGATGAATATACAAAAGCAACTGAAGAAGAAGAGCAAAAAACGGTATGCAGAACAAGGTGACTTAATGTGCAGAGCAATTCAGCTCGACATGCAGAGCACTAAATCTGAAAAATATAACATGCAGAGCAATTTAAATCAGCAAATTGATAGACAAGCAGAGCAAGATATAAAATTAGCAGAACAATTAATTTGCAGGTCAATCTATCTGCCAGAACAGTGCCAGGTCACTAGAATTAACACCTTATGGGTTTGTTATGGTGAGTAATTTACAATAGGACATTTGTCCAGTTTGATGCCCACCCCCCTAAAAGGCACAGTATTTCCATTCTGGGGGTGGGGTGGGGGTTTAGATCCATACCCACAGATAAAATATTACCTAGACCTGGTCCTTTCTCTGTATGGAGACATCCATGTGTTGAACCCCAGCCTCAGGCTCCTCATACAGAATGTTCACTTGTGCATAGGGGGCTTAGGAGAAGCTTCTCTGAAATGAGGGGGGTCTGCTCTGATCATAGATATTTTATCCTCTAGCTCAGACTGTTTCTGCATAGCCTGGTTGGAATTAATTGGCTTTCAATTTAGCCATCACCGCTGCAAATTAAAGGCTGTCAGATAATGTTGATAGATCCAATTATTATTTCATTATAAGATCCCAATTTCCCTGCCCTCTCTGTTTATGTGATGGGATGGGGCCATTCCTACAGTATTACATAGGAGGACATGATGAACATGCTTTGGATACACTGCTTGGATAGACAGAATAGATAGATAGATAGATAGATAGATAGATAGATAGATAGATAGATAGATAGATAGATAGAAAGATAGAAAGATAGATAGATAAATAGATAGATAGTAAGATACATAGAAAGATAGATAGACACAAACATAGAAAGATAGATAGACACAAACATAGAAAGATAGATAGACACAAACATAGAATAGATAGATAGAAAGATAGATAGATAGAAACATAGAAAAATAGATAGATAGATAGATAGAAAGATAGAAAGATAGATAGATAGAAACATAGAAAGATAGATAGATAGATAGAAAGAAAGAAAGAAAGAAACATAGAAAGATAGATAGATAGATAAGATAGATAGATAGAAAGATAGATAGAAACATAGATAGATAGATAGAAAGATAGATAGATAGAAACATAGAAAGATAGATAGATAGAAACATAGAAAGATAGATAGATAGATAGAAACATAGAAAGATAGATAGAAACATAGAAAAATAGATAGATAGATAGATAGATAGAAAGAAAGAAACATAGAAAGATAGATAGATAGATAAATAGATAGATAGTAAGATACATAGATTCATAGAAAGATAGATAGATAGAAACATAGAAAGATAGATAGATAGAAACATAGAAAGATAGATAGATAGATAAGATAGATAGATAGAAGATACATAGATAGAAACATAGAAAGATAGATAGAATAGATAGATAGATAGAAACATAGAAAGATAGATAGATAGAAAGATAGATAGTAAGATACATAGTTACATAGAAAGATAGATAGACACAAACATAGAAAGATAGATAGACACAAACATAGAAAGATAGATAGATAGTAAGATACATAGATACATAGAAAGATAGATAGATAGATAGAAGATAGATAGACACAAACATAGATAGATAGATAGAAAGATAGATAGATAGAAACATAGAAAAATAGATAGATAGATAGATAGAAAGATAGAAAGATAGATAGATAGAAAAATAGATAGATAGAAAGAAAGAAAGAAAGAAACATAGAAAGATAGATAAATAGATAGATAGTAAGATACATAGATTCATAGAAAGATAGATAGATAGAAACATAGAAAGATAGATAGATAGAAACATAGAAAGATAGATAGATAGATAGAAACATAGAAAGATAGATAGATAGAAACATAGAAAAATAGATAGATAGAAAGAAAGAAAGAAAGAAACATAGAAAGATAGATAGATAAATAGATAGATAGTAAGATACATAGATTCATAGAAAGATAGATAGATAGAAACATAGAAAGATAGATAGATAGAAACATAGAAAGATAGATAGATAGATAGATAGAAACATAGAAAGATACATAGATAGAAACATAGAAAAATAGATAGATAGATAGAAAGAAAGAAACATAGAAAGATAGATAGATAGTAAGATACATAGTTACATAGAAAGATAGATAGACACAAACATAGAAAGATAGATAGACACAAACATAGAAAGATAGATAGATAGATAGATACAAACATTGAAAGATAGATAGATAGATAGATAGATAGATACAAATATTGAAAGATAGATAGATAGATAGATAGATAGATAGATAGATACAAATATTGAAAGATAGATAGATAGAATGAAAAATTTGTTAAATAGAGATGAAAGAATTTGTCAGCCTATTCAGATAGATAAATAATAGAATATAAATGTTAAAATAGACAAACTGACAGATGGATAAATAGAGAGATAGAAAGACAAGAAAGAAATTGTTACATAAATAGATGAGAAGGAAAGGAAGTGTTAAAACAGACAGATAGATAACTTAATAGATAGATAGATAAATGGGTCATATTTAGAAATGTTTTCAGTATTGAATTAATGTGTAATTAATTCACCCTTATCAATTCGATAAATTAAACAGACTGACTGACATCACAAAATGACAAAAAACAATGTCTCCAATATTTACTTAACTGCAATGATTAATTTCAGTTTATTTATTTTACATGATTGTAAATATGCATATAATTAAATTGACTATATCAGTAACATACATTTTATATACACATGCATCCCATACGATATTATGAATTCATTTTAAGATATGGGTGAATGATTTCCAGATATTCGTGTCTTACAGGTATTAAAACATAGTCGGACAATAATACATTTCTTTAAAACACACAGAGGCGGATATGTATATGTTGGTGAATGAAGGGAAATTCTGTCTGTTCATCTGTCAGTCTGTCTGTCTGTCACTGCATTTTAATCCGCTTTGTAAATATATTGCGCATTATTGTTTAATATTTAATGCTTGTGTCTGAAAGTGCATACCGTGTGTAATGTTGTATGCATTTTATAAACGTGTACCTTAACGAGCTTAAGGTATAAAATATCTCATAAATGTATCTTAAAATTCATTTAGCTGTGTTATGCAGGTGTGTGATGTGTGTTTCAGATATTACTTTCATGTAAATATGTGGCCATTGCATATAAATATATAACTCTGTACTGTATGTATATGATAATGTGCACTGTGGAGTGTAATAGCTATCTCGCAGTGTACATGGCTGTACTAAGTATGTATTTCTGTGAAATTGCGCTTTGCATAAAGCAGTTTATTTAAATGTGCATTCTATATATGAGATAGTGTCAATTTTCTATCTTTGTATAGTGTGCGTCCGACAGTGTGCCTTGTATTAAACTATTGCATATTAATATGTATTGCATGTATATGACAGTATACCTGTGTATTGTGTGTGTTTGTACTTTGGGTGCAAGTGCACCTCGCGTATAACTTTGCATTGTGCGTATCAGTGTACCTTGTATATAACTGTAATTGATGTGTATGTATGAGAGTATACTTTGTACATAACAGTGCATCGTGTATTTGTACTTTGTATTACAGTGTACCCTGTATTATAACTGTGGGTTAGGTGTATGACTTTGTACTTTGTATATCTGTGAATTTTGTGTATATGTGACAATGTACCTTGCATACAACTGTGCAATGTGTATGTATGACAGTGTGCATCGTATATAACTGTGTACTGTGTGTATATGACAACGTGCCTTGTATATGAATGTGCATTGTGTGTATGACAGTGTGCCTTGCATATGAATGTGCATTGTGTGTATGACAGTGTCCCTTGTATATGAATGTGCATTGTGTGTATGACAGTGTGCCTTGCATATGAATGTGCATTGTGTGTTTGACAGTGTGCCTTGTATATGAATGTGCATTGTGTGTATGACAGTGTACTTTGTATATCAATGTGCATGCCAGTGTGCCTTGTATATCAATGTGCATTGTGTGTATGACAGTGTACTTTGTATATGAATGTGCATTGTGTGTATGACAGTGTGCCTTGTATATGAATGTGCATTGTGTGTAAGACAGTGTGCTTTGTACATGAATGCGCATTGTGTGTATGACAGTGTGCTTTGTATATGAATGTGCATTGTGTGTATATGACAGTGTGCTTTGTACATGAATGTGCATTGTGTGTATGACAGTGTGCTTTGTATATGAATGTGCATTGTGTGTATGACAGTGTGCTTTGTATATGAATGTGCATTGTGTGTATGACAGTGTGCTTTGTATATGAATGTGCATTGTGTGTATGACAGTGTGCTTTGTATATGAATGTGCATTGTATGACAGTGTGCTTTGTATATGAATGTGCATTGTGTGTATGACAGTGTGCTTTGTATATGAATGTGCATTGTGTGTATGACAGTGTGCTTTGTATATGAATGTGCATTGTGTGTATGACAGTGTGCTTTGTATATGAATGTGCATTGTGTGTATGACAGTGCTCCTGCTGGTACCAGCGTGTCATGTAACAATGTGTGTTGGTGTATTTTGTGTGATATGTGTGTCTGCATGGTCTTGGTCACCTCACACACACAGGTTCTACAGATGAGATAGATGTAAGGACATGGGACAGACAGACCAATGATGAAATTATATGACAGAAATAATACGGGTGACACCCATCATTGTATAAGCAGTGCCAGATCACCCCATTCAATGGCTACCTGGGCAACCTTTCCTACAATCCCAGAAACCCTGAACCAGACCCACTGAGACTCATCCAGACCACCCGATCTTGACCCAGATGAGCCTGACCTTGAAGAAGACTTCCTGAACAAGAACCCCTGATCCTTATCCCGAACAAGACCTCCTGATCCTGACCTCCTGATCCTGACCCAGACCTCCAGAGCCTGACCCAGACCTCCACAGCCTGACCTTGACTTAGACCTAGTGATCCTAACCCAGACCCTCTGTGCCTGACCCAGACCCCTGATCCTGACTAATATCGCCAAATCTTGATCCAGACCTTCCGACCTCAAACTCAGACCCCCTGAGCCTGACCCAGTGCCCCTACACCTGACCCAGACCCCCTGCCCCTGACCCAGAGCCCCTCAGCCAGGGGGGGGGGAAGCATCTTCCTTGATGGAGCATTTGGATGAAATGATGGGTCTCAGTGTAAATCCATAGGAGGACACTGAGAGCAGCTCTTCTTCTTCTTCTTCTTCTTCTTCTCCTCCTCTGCTTTCCTCAACAAGACGCATAAAAATATAAAAATATATATATATTTTTTAAAAAACAACAAATAAAAATAGA
>CM019074.1:34101077-34259347 GCA_009667805.1 Leptobrachium leishanense | reverse complement strand
TTGATCCCATGTTACGTGTCGGATTGGAATTATATAGCATAATGTTATGCGTTAGTGATCTCCAGAATGTACGTATTAACATAAGTGACGCATGCCGACAAATGCCACTGGAATGATGCCGGGAGTGTTTCTGACCGGGCTGGTTTAACATGAGCTGCAGGAAAATAAGCCCCGTGAATGTATGAGTGTATTAAAGGGATGCTCTATTGAAATATAGTGTCCCTTTATTTGTCCTTAAATAATTATTTATTCTTTTTTGGAGATTTTACTCAGCTTTTGTCCCTCGCTGCGTGCAGCTCCTCCTCTTCGGCTCATAGAGTCCAGAGTCCGAAAGTCCCTCAGCTTCTCTGCGCTATTTGTGCTTCATGCGCTATTTGCCTATTGAATGAAATGCAAATTGCGTTCCATTAAGGGACCTGCGCACTTTACGTATGCAATGTCTGTATGGCCCGTACAGAACGCTGGATTGGAGCTGCGTGCGCATGCTCAGATCCGATCCATTGCTGCCTCTCTGAGACCACTCGCTGAAAGGGTGCTGTTGGCATGCTCTGTGCCAGCTGACGTCACTGGTGACTGATCTGGAGACCGGCAGCCGGGAAATTAAAAAAAATGCACATGTGGGGTTTTGGCAGAGGTAGTCAGGGGGTTCCCCTGCTTGTCAAAGTCTGTCACTGAGTGTCGGGCCTTAAGGCTAGGGTCAGACGAACGCAGTGCGAACGCACGTGCAGCCGCATTTTATCATGGCCATAGTAGCAGCAAATGACGGCCAATGTACGAAGTACGGCCGCGCAACGCAAGCGGCACACAAACGCATGTTTTTCGAGAACGTGATACTGCTAGTACTGACGTACAGAGTGCGCTGCGTCCGCTAGCGGCGTGTTTGCGTGGTTGGGAGACGTCAGACGCTGCTAATGTCCGGGCAACCTAATGTCCAGACTCAAAAAGTGTTTTATTGATGATCCGTACAAAATCACGGACGCAAATGCGCATCGTATGACCACTATCGCGTATTCCGTGAAAAAATACGTCCATTCGTTCGAACGCACTTTTTCACGGACAACGCAAAAAATGCGTTAGTCTGACCCTAGCCTAAAACAGGTGATTGCGCACGGGATGTACTAAGCAAATCGATAAGGGTGCAATGCAGCACAGCCCATCCATTCTCCCACTAAACCACCATGGGCTTTAAGGGGTTAAATCCATAAGACAATTAATTCTATGCACAATCAGGGCCGGTGCTAGACTATTTTGCACCCTAGGCAAGACCAGCTACTTGCGCCCCCCCCCCCTGAAAAAATTGTCAACAGTTGAAATGCGGGGGACAACACACACACTGTGCAAGGGGGCTGCACAGAGTCGTTCGGTGCCCATCTTTTAACCCCCCGCTGGTCAGGCCGGGATTGGTCTGTGCCTCTTTCTTTCTCTCTCCTGCCTGTTTCTTTCCTTTGTCTCTTTGTTTCTTCTGTACCTCTTTCTTTTGCCTTTTCTTTCACCTGCCTCTTTTTTTATCTTTTCTATGTACCTCTTTTTTATCTTTTCTATGTACCTCTTTTTTATCTTTTCTATGTGCCTCTTTTTTATCTTTTCTATGTGCCTCTTTTTTTATCTTTTCTATGTGCCTCTTTTTTATCTTTTCTATGTGCCTCTTTTTTTATCTTTTCTATGTGCCTCTTTTTTATCTTTTCTATGTGCCTCTTTCTTCTGTGCCTCTTTTTTATGCCCTTCTTTCTTTCGTGTCTTTCTTTTATCTTTTTTTCTTCTGCCTCTTGTGGCGCCTGCCCGTCATCTGGTGGCCCCTGCGCTTCACCATAAGACGTCCATCTTCTGCGCTTCTAGCAGGGATCCGCTTTGCGAGCCGCCACTGCCGGCTAAGGCTAATGTCAGACGAACGCAGTCTGAGCGCACTCTGCGTGCGTGCATAACGGACAGACGTGCAGGCGGAAGATACTGTAGACACCACACGGTCTGTTTTTTTTAACGGATGTAGAAAGAAAAAGGGAAATATGGGAATCAAAATTAATAAAAATTAAATCACAATTACAGTCAACCAGACCAGAAAAAGTCTGAGCGTCAACGTGATGGACGTCACAAATGCGCTGCGTCTGACGTCGCCTCATCACACACACAGGCCGTACACGGATGTGGCGCACTCTGCGCGTCTGTCTTAGCGGTTTTACGTTCTCGCGTTACTTGCGTCCGTTTGCCACGTGCGTTGTGTGTACGCAGTTCGGTGTGCATGTACTTTGTGGGTCTCTATTGATCATGATTCTAAACTACGATGGACGTTAAACTGTGCAGCAACACGGACGTGATCACTGCATTCGTCTGACGTGGGCCTAAACAAGCAAACAATGAGGAAGGGGTACAATAATGGAACCCAGGTTGAGGTTGGCTGCGCCCCTAGGTGGCTTTGCGCCCTAGGCGGTTGCCTAGCTTGCCTAGTGGAAGCACCGGCCCTGTGCACAATTAACCTCAAAGTTTACTGTACCCCCTTAAATTTAACCCACTGCAATAAAATACCTCCCATTAATTCCAATTAGTACTAACTCCCCCATTAACCCTATAATACCTATAGTAAGGCCCAGTGCTTTTTTTTCTGAAAAATAGGTGGGGGTACTCTCACACCCAGGGAGAAACGGTGATTATTAGGACTATTTTTTGTGCCTTAATAAATACTCTTTTATTAACCATTTAAGGACAGCGGCAATTTTAAAATGCATTTTTAATGTGGCGATTCTAGGAGCAATACCAGCCTTTTGGGTGCAGGGCAAGGGGGCAACGCCGGACTGCGAAAAGAACACAGATGCAGACGTTTACACACAGCAGCCTGTTTAAAGTCAAATACATGCATTTACACACACTGATATTGAAAGAGAATCAGGCCAGAAGATGGTCGCCATTATGAGCCAGACGGCCATCTTGTTCAGAATATTGGTTCACTTGAATATAACTAGGTAGATTTCAGTAGAAACTAGAATGAAGCTTACATAGTATTTTAGGAATGTGTTAGATTAGCAGAGAAGCAATTAAAATTAAGGAAGATCCGGGCCGTTCCTGGCACACAGGGACAGGATGAGAAATGGGTACACCAAGGTCACAGAGGCTTGCAGCAAGACAAAGAAGAGCGTAGAAACAGACCAGGTCTTATCTACAACAAATAACAAACAGGCTCTAGGGAGGTGGGCACAGGCCGGATTGAGCGTAGCAGCAAATCATCTTCTGTCAAACTAACATGAAGCTTGCCAATTTATGGCCAATGTATGGAATGTCTTTGTAATTAACCAAGGGAGGTACAAACCCACGTGGGGTGGGATAGTGTCACCGGGAGGTGGGTTAATTGGGATGTACCTAATTATGTATTCGGGGTATAAGACCCCTTGTCGGGGTGAGTTCGGGGCTCACTCTTTGCGATTCAATCCTGTGTGAGCATTCTGTGACGTCACAAATAAAGTTTGCCTTTCCTGAAGAGACTCGTGTTCAGACAATCCTTGCTCGTGTCGGTCTGGCCTCTTCCCGAGTGAACAAGTGGATTCCGGTTACAATATATTTATACACGCACACCCCCCCGAGAATCATGTATAACCAGGCACAGACCCCCAGAATTGAACATAGCTAGACACAGACCCCCAGAATTAATTATAGCCAGACACATGCCCCCAGAATAAATTATAGCCAGGCAGGGACCCCCAGAATTAATTATAGCCAGACACGACACATGCCCCCAGAATTAATTATAGCCATAAAGGGACCCCCAGAATTATTTCTAGACAGGCAGGGACCTCCAGAATTATACTTACCTAGCCTCAGGACCGCGTGTTCCTCCAAGCAGCTCAGGAGTGCTCCTGCATGCGGCCGCCTCCTCAGCCCTCTGAAGGCTGGGACACGATCTCACTAGATCTCAGCGTAGGACCGCATCACAGCCTTCAGAGGACTGAGGAGGTAGCCGCACGAGGAGGGAGGCACACGCGGCACTCGGGGTATGCGGGCAGTCGAGCGGCTGCTAGCGGACTGCTGTTAATGCATTCTGCTAGCAGCCCCGGCTGCCCACAGCAGGAACCTGCGTTCCGCTAGCAGCCCCGGCTGCCCACAGCAGGAACCTGCGTTCCGCTAGCAGCCCCGGCTGCCCACAGCAGGAACCTGCGTTCCGCTAGCAGCCCCGGCTGCCCACAGCAGGAACCTGCGTTCCGCTAGCAGCCCCGGCTGCCCCCAGCAGGAACCTGCGTTCCGCTAGCAGCCCCGGCTGCCCCCAGCAGGAACCTGCGTTCCGCTAGCAGCCCCGGCTGCCCCCAGCAGGAACCTGCGTTCCGCTAGCAGCCCCGGCTGCCCCAGCAGGAACCTGCGTTCCGCTAGCAGCCCCGGCTGCCCCCAGCAGGAACCTGCGTTCCGCTAGCAGCCCCGGCTGCCCCCAGCAGGAACCTGCGTTCCGCTAGCAGCCCCGGCTGCCCCCAGCAGGAACCTGCGTTCCGCTAGCAGCCCCGGCTGCCCCCAGCAGGAACCTGCGTTCCGCTAGCAGCCCCGGCTGCCCACAGCAAGAACCTGCGTTCCGCTAGCAGCCCCGGCTGCCCACAGCAGGAACCTGCGTTCCGCTAGCAGCCCCGGCTGCCCACAGCAGGAACCTGCGTTCCGCTAGCAGCCCCGGCTGCCCACAGCAGGAACCTGCGTTCCGCTAGCAGCCCCGGCTGCCCACAGCAGGAACCTGCGTTCCGCTAGCAGCCCCGGCTGCCCACAGCAGGAACCTGCGTTCCGCTAGCTGCCCCGGCTGTCCACAGCAGGAACCTGCGTTCCGCTAGCAGCCCCGGCTGCCCACAGCAGGAACCTGCGTTCCGCTAGCAGCCCCGGCTGTCCACAGCAGGAACCTGCATTCCGCTAGCAGCCCCAGCTGCCCACAGCAGGAACCTGCATTCACACAACATATTTTTTAAAACAGTGCCAGTACTCAGCCGGTAGGTGCCAGTACTCTGTACCGGCTGAAAAAAACCCACTGGTAAGGCCTAACCTGCCCCTAAGCCCTATGCTAAGGCCCTAAACTCCTACCCGCTCCCAGCCTAAACTATATCTAATACCTTCTAAATTAACCTAGAAAATAATAAAATAAAATCCCCTTAAAAAAAGATCACACTTGCCCTTTTTGCGATTGGAAACGTCAGGAAGTTCCTTCCGGGTCCAGGCCTTGATCACTAAAAGAAACTGCCTGGACCACGACTATACAATTAGAAAATACAATTTCAGACAATCAAGGAGCTTCAGACATGAGTGTGCGTTTTGCCTCTTTGTGTTTGTGTAGATCTGTCTCTTTGTGTCACTGTTTCTCTCTTTCTGTATGTCCCTTTGTCTCTAAAGGGTCTATTCACTAAAAGGTGAAACTCAGGATATTTGGCAGGAGAAGAGAACAATCTAGACCAAATAACCGATTTGGAAAGTGAGGTAAATGGGAGAATTTTTCTGGTTTGGCTATTTTGACATAGAATTTTCCATTCTCCAGTCATTCTCCTGCTTTTCACCCTTAAGTGCGTATCTGTCTTGCTTTCTATGTGTGTAGCTCTCTTTGTGTGTCTGTGTATTTTTACGTATCTCTCATTTTGTCTCTTGACTTTCAGGGTCTCTCCCTTTCTCTGTGTGTGCTTCTCTGTCCAACCCTCTCTCAGTGTCTCTTTCCACCTCTATCTAGGGTCGCCAGAACGGCCATGTTATCCTGGACACATATAATTTATTCATGCTGATGGCCATTGCAAGAAAAATGCCGCCCTGCAGCATGTAGAATCTATACGCTGCAGGTAAGAAATCAACAAAGAATCCCAGGTGACCTACCTTGATTTCCTTCCTGCAGCATATGAATTATACATGTTGCAGGGCAGCACTTTTCCTGCCCTCCTCCTCGGCATGAAACAGTAATATGTGTCCAGGAAAACATGGCCGACCTGGCAACCGTATCTCTATCCCTTAGGAAATGGGGTGTATGGTAGAGGTAATCAGCTCATTCGCTGGCTTGTCTCAGTCTGCCACTGAGTGTCTGGCCTTCAAACAGGTGATTGAACAAGTGATATCCATCCTGATTGCTTTGGAAGGCCCATGCTTTAACCCCTCCACTGCCGTGATTGTGTATACACTATCAGCAGTAGCAGACACAGCAGCATGAAATTGTGTTCACACAACCTGGGGCTTTTAGAAACATAGAAACATAGAAAATGTCGGCAGATAAGAACCTTTCGGCCCATCTAGTCTGCCCAATTACATGGATACTTTACCTGGATTTATCTTTTGTTTAGGATAGCCTTATGCCTATCCCATGCCTGCTTAAATTCAATTACTGTTTTGGCCTCTACCACTTAAACTAGAAGGCTGTTCCATGTATCCACCACCCTCTCAGTAAAATAATGCTTCCTGATGTTACTTTTAAACCTTTGCCCCTCTAATCTAAGACTATGTCCTCTTGTTTTGCTACTTTGTTTCCTTTTAAATATACTCCCTTCCTCTACCTTGTGGATTCCCTTTACGTATTTAAATGTTTCTATCATATCTCCTCTGTCTCGTCTTTTTTCCAAGCTGTACATGTTAAGATCATTAAGCCTTTCCTGGTAACTGGGGCTTTTCTGTATGACTGCGAATGAAATTTGTATATTACAAACAAATGTAATATTCTTTTGGGCTCCAGAAGGTGCCCCCGAAGTTTTAGCCCTATGGGCATAATGCTCGGGGTGCTATAACTGGTTAAAATCGGTTGGGGACTGTCCTGACATATCTGGCTTTCCCCAGCCGATGCACGGAAGCACCATAAGCAGCTCTACCTGCAGTAACTCTATTTGGCCAGTAGATGGCAACATTTGCCTGTCAAATAGGTTATTATGGTAAGAAATACACTGGGGATATTCCCAAATATTATTAAAATTAATTTCCAAAAACACTGGTTCCTGGCAGTGGAATTTTGGAAGATCACTTGGTAGAGAAGGGGTTAATGTGAGTTACAGAACAGCTTAAAAGGCTACAAAATCAAAATATTTATATTGTGCAAATATTACATCTGCTTTGAATTTTTTTTTTTATAATTTAAAATTATCCTCTGCGCCAGTGGTTTCCAACCCTGGTCCTCAGGTAGAGGAAAAACAGTGAAGCGCCCTCAGGAAAAATGATCAATCATATACGCTACACGTTGTATATGGAGGTTCCCCTAAAAACCTAAAGATATACAAAATGAACAGTCAACGGAGCGCCAGTACAAGACTGGTGAATACGATTAATCACTATACATGTCCATCGATGTATCTTCCAGATTTTCCCAGAGTTCACTCTTTAGAATGGATATATGTCTCTACAAAAGAGGAAAAATACAATAGCGCAATACGTTGATCCAATGTGTGGAGGGAATAAAGAAACGATGGTCCTACTCACATGTTCCTGAGCCTAACTTAGGCTCTAGGATGAATAGCGATTATGGGTCTACAAACGTGTTCAGGTGCCCATATACCCCCGATAGAGTTGCTGTCTTCAAACACTTTTCCCCTGCAGTAAGTCACAGAAAAATACCAGTGCACTCCCCAAGTGCAATACCGTTAAGGTATATTGGAAGTGGATCTATATAGGTATCACACTCACATAATGGTGAGCCGCATTGGCTCCAAGATGACGCATAGGAATTATAAGGCAATTCCAAGAACCTTCTTTAAAATCACGTTTCAGGAAGCAGCAGTAATATAAAATAAATTTAATACATAAAATTAATATTAACAGAACGCGTTTCGCTCCTCAGAGTACCAGCTGAAGAAGCTCTGAGGAGCGAAACGCGTTCTGGTAATATTAATTGTATGTATTAAATTTATTTTATATTACTGCTGCTTCCTGGTCCTCAGGTCCCCCTAACAGGCCAGGTTTGCCAGATATCTGAAGCACAGCACAGGTGATGTGATTTGCTGCTCAGGGATTGCAGGATTCAGTCTGCATTTTACCCAAGGTGATCTGCAAAATCTGGTCTGTTAGGGGGACTTGAGGAACGTGGTTGGGAAACACTGCTTTAGGCTAGGGTCAGACTAACGCATTTTTCGCGTTGTCCGTGAAAAAGTGCGTTCGAACGAATGGACGTATTTTTCACGGAATACGCGATAGCGGTCATACGATGCGCATTTTCGTCCGTGATTTTGTACGGATCATCAATAAAACCCTTTTTGCGTCTGGACGTTATGTTGGCCGGACGTGTGCAGCGTCTGACGTCTCCCAATCACACACACACGCCGCTATGCGGACGCAGCGCACTCTGTACGTCAGTACTAGCGGTTTGACGTTCTAGAAAAAATGCGTTCGTTTGCCACTTGCGTTGCGCGGACGAACTTTCGTGCGGCCGTACGTCGTATGTTACCTGGCATTGGACGTCATTTGCTGCTAGCACGGCCGTGATTTCGTGTGGTTAAACGCACGTTAAAAATGCTTTCGTCTGACCCTAGCCTTAGGCTAATGTCAGACGAAGGCATTCTGAGCGCACTCTGCGTGCGTGCATAACGGACGGACGTACTGACGGAAGATACTGTAGACACCACACGGACCGTTTTTTTGGACGGATGTAGAAAAAAAAGCGAACTATGGGAAACAAAATTAATTAAAATTAAAAGACAGACAGCTGACAGGAACAATGGGACAGATCTGGTGGCACTGTTCCTCATTATCCCCGTTGTGGAAAGATATTGCTAACTTGGTGACGGAGGTCTTCTTGAGTACCCCGGTTCCGTGTACCCCAGAGGCTTTGCTGCTAGGTATTATTCAACTTCCCCGGACTCCTCTGAAAATGCTCTTTATTATAATTTTAACCACAGCCCTCTTAATCGCTAGACAATGGAAATCTGCAGTGATTCCTGCGCAGAAATAGGTCGTGGACACACTGGACCAAAAACCCGCCTCTCCCGGAATGTTGCGTTCTTTTAATTGCTGAAAATTTCTTTAATAAAAAGGTATTATTTAAAAAAAATTATATTAAAAGACAGGTACAGTCAGCCAGACCAAAAAAAACTGGGCGTCAACGTGGTGGACGTCGCAAATGCGCTGCGTCTGATGTCACGTCATCACGCACACAGGACGCTACGAGGACGCGGGACGCTCTCTGGGCGTCTGTCGTAGCGCTTTTATGTCGAGGCCTAAATTGCGTCCGTTGCCACTTGTGTGGTGCGTGCGCATGTACTTCATGCGTTGGTCTCTATTGATCACAAATCAATGCTACGACGGACGTTAAACTGTGTGGCAACACGGACGTGATGACTGCGTTCGTCTGACGCTAGCCTAAGTCTGTAAGCTCCTATGAGCAGGGTCCGCCACATCTCTTGTTTCCATCCTATGTCTGTTTATCTGTATCTCGCTCCCTTTGGTTATTGTAAAGCGCTACGGAAACTGTTGGAGCTATATAAATGATAATAATCATATTTCAATCATTTTATATGATTCTGTTGCCACAAAACGTATTCTCATGTTTCGCTCCTACTTTATCACTCATTGGATATGTGCTTTCCCCGTGTTTTATTATACTACTCGAATCAAAGCGAACGGACATTTTTCTATTCTAGAACCCAACATACAGGCGCGATTAAGCCAAAGGCATAGCTGTAATCCACTGAGCAGACAGGATGTGAGACCAGCAAGCCTAGATCAGGTGACATAGTTGAAAGCACTCTCGAAAACTGAATTAAGGAAATAATTAATGGCCTATCGAGTCGTTTTATGAGGAAAGTGCACTTAGAAAAATGAGCCGCTATCATCAAATCCAGCCCTAGAAATTCAAGCACAGCCACAGGCTCATCTCGAGTTGCCTTTAATTCTTATATAATATTTAATGGGAAAAAAATATATCTTTTATGAACCGAGAAAGCCTCCTCGCACATAAACTCGCGTCGCATTTTCACGGACTCTTGCAGATTGTTACAGACACTCTAGGCTCACTCAGACAGTCTGACGCAGACACTTTCAGACGCACAATTAAAGTCCTTGTCGGACACAGAAGCGAAGAAGACATTGCAGTCACGTTGTATGTAAAAAACAAACAATAACAGAGATCGTATCTGCCTGCGCATCTCTCGCCAACAAGTAGAGCCTTGTGCAGGAGTCCTTTGGACTGAAAAGGTCAGAGGTCAGTTTGAAATCAGCTTTCAGAACAGAGTTTCAGGTATGCTTTGGGGTTACTCAGAAAACACCGAAATTTCAGTACTCTCTCGTTCGGCTCACTTCAGTGCACCTCAATGATTACAGTTCGGCGATCCTGCTGTGAATTCAGTATTCACAGCAGGGTCCCCGAAATAAACCGAACGGATCCGCCAAAGACCGCCGAACACCGCCAGACAGGTAAAAATCAAACAAAACGGAACTCTGCTATTTTAATGAAGGTGTTTAAAAACAATAAATGCATGAAAATGTGAGGAAATAATAAAAAAAGGTCATATTGATAAAACTGTCTGTTTCAGAAAATAAATTTAAAAAACGCCATTTAAAAAAAAAAAAAAAAAAAGGAATCAAAAATTTCACCTAAAAAATACAGATAAAATTCCTAAAAAAAATTCCTAAAAAATTAATAAATAAAACGGCTTTTTGCCGAAACTGAAAAGAATAAACGGTTGACGTTATATAAAAAAAGATAATATTTTTTAACATTGATCCTATGGGATTGAATAACCGGAAATCAGGGCATTTTAGTGACATTTCGGTGCAGTTCGGCGTTCTGCGAATAGATTAACCATTACTTCTCTGTGGGTCAATTTTACTGCCACAGAAGGTTGCCGAATTGCGGTGATCTGAGGCGAAATGCACTGTTTTGCGCTGTCAATCCGGCAATATTTGGTGAATTGCTAGCTCTCTGAATAGTCAAACTGCCACGAAATGACACCGTATGGTGAAATTCACAGCTCGGTGCAATTCGGTGGCAAGTTCGGCTCTTATTGAATAACCCCTCTTGTAACATTGTATCAGGTTCACACTGTCTATTAAGCTGTAGTACCCCCTAGTGACATCATAAGGTAACACCATCTATCGTGCCATGGACTGAGATTTAAAAAAACGGATTTGCTTATAATTTACTGGATTTTCGTGCAATCACACATGTATAAAGGTGAGGTCTGTCTATCTTAGCTAGTTTTGTATTAACCTTAACGAGAAATATACACTGAATGTCACAATAACGTTTAAAATATACTATAACTAGATGTGTATATATAAACCAGATAAATAAAAGGGGAGTTGACAAATATGAACACAAACACAATAAAAACTGCGAAAACATATGTGGTGATGGTTAATCATAATGCAAATTCATTTTATCCTATCACAAACAATTAATCATAAAGCCATTGCTTATTGACCTATGGTGAACATGGACGGCCAGTAATTGTCACGTACCTCCGGCGGACGGCAGTCTCCTCCACGCTGCTCGCTGGCCGAGCGCCAGATAAAATGCACACCGGAGCCGATCACGTGATGACCAGAGGGGCGGGGCGCAGTAGGAAGAGGCGGCGATCAGGTATATAAGCCCTTCACTTTCACTTAGCCCAGACCAGCGCGCTGTTGTGTTTTTACACTCCCACAGTGCTACCATTTTCTCTACAAATTTATACTTGTGTATGACCTTTGGCTTTGGCAGTCGACTATTCTGGTGTTTTGACCTCTGGCTTTGGCAATCGACTACTCTGGTGTTTTGACCTCTGGCTTTGGCAATCGACTACTCTGGTGTTTTGACCTCTGGCTTTGGCAATTGACTATTTTGGTGTTTTGACCTCTGGCTTTGGCAATCGACTACTCTGGTATTTTGACCTCTGGCTTTGGCAATCGACTACTCTGGTGTTTTGACCTTTAGCTCTGACAATTGACCTCTCAGGTGTTTTGACCTCTGGTACTGAGACACATATACTCTGGTGTTTTGTACCCTGGTTCTGTATCTTCGTTTACTCAGATATTTGACACTGGTTCTAATTTTTATATATATTAATTCTTCTTTCTGTCTGTTTGCATATTGTTTTTATCTAACCGACCACACTAAGGATCAGAGGATAAGGGGTAACTCTGCATACAGGGACTTGTTTTCATGTATCCGTGGGGAATCTGTTACAGTAATATACAGGGTGTCCAAAAAGTCTCTTTACAATTTCAAAAATTTATTACAAAGGCAAATGAAAAGACAAATAAGTGACACTTATTACAAAATGAGGCGTATATATTTAAGTTTTTTTGCCTCATTTAATACACCTTTATATGGGGACCATTAGTTGCCCGAAGCACATCAAGACGGTACTCAATATCTTGTCATGTTGGCTGTAATATACCCTCATCAATGGTGGCAATGGCATCAGTGATCCTCTGCTTTAGATTAGTGATGTCCCTTGGTTAGAGCAATGACATGTGCCTTTCTGCAACCAATGAAGATAAAAGTTCCTATAAACCAGATATCTGTAGTACAAGTGCCACCATGTTTGACATCAAGAACTGCATTTTGTTTTAAGTTCGAGTGCAGTAGGTCAATGAACATTATCCATTTTACGTGTTTTGATTTTACACACATTACAGAAGTATCGGAAATGTGTCTGATAAGACTTCTTCAGTTCGACCAGAAAGTCATTGGACCAATGGTGGCCAAAGTAATTCCTCTGGTAG
Source organism: Leptobrachium leishanense (assembly GCA_009667805.1). NCBI lineage: Eukaryota > Metazoa > Chordata > Amphibia > Anura > Megophryidae > Leptobrachium > Leptobrachium leishanense. Next base: position 34,246,741 of record CM019074.1, on the reverse strand, counting down.
CGTAACATCACGTATGCTAAGATCCGGGGTTGGCGGCCGCAAGGCTGCAAAAAGTCAAACTAACGAGGTCATCAACATGAAGCCCTGGCAAATGGATATCAAACTGAGCAGCTAGATCAGAAAACAACCAAGACAAGAATCTACTGAAAGAGGGACGGGAGCAGACATACATTATGGTTGGCAGCCTCAGAATGCTTTACCAGCTAATATACCCCATAGACCAGGGTTCAAACAGGAAACACAAAGTGGAAGAAGGTGTTTTAGTAATAGGATATGATCACAGCGATTCATGGGAACAGGACACGAGCCAACTAGAGTGTAAACAGCTGAGAACGAGATTGCAAAGGGGCATGTAATGCCATTTATAGGTTCGGCAGGTGATGTCATGTCTTGACTATGTAGCACCTTTCAGTTACTTACCGGTTTTGGCAGTGATGGCAAACCTCAACATCAAGGAATTGCTTTGCTCTCCAGAGTTACACAGGAACAAAGCAGGAAGATGCCACAGGACCGGTATGGAGGAGAGTAGGAACAGATCCTCCAGTGTAAGGCCATGGTGGGCCACTGGCTATTTTTGAAAATGTTTGGTAATAATAAATACATTAAATAACCTGTTACGAGCTTATCTTTGCTCTCGGGAAGCTATCTTTGGGAGCTCTTTTATGGCTCCGAAGACCTTGAGCATTAGAATAGAAGACACAGACAATTTTGTGATGCTCTGGCTCATATACACAATGGAAGGATTTGTGAAAACACACTCATGGTATGATCTTCATTGGTTTAATGTCAAAGATTTTGGTTGACCCCCCAAATCGCAGAGCAAAAAACCTCCTAAACCAGACATGATACCAGTCCTTGATATGGCTGGGATTCATAGCTGCACTGGAAAAGACACCACACACACAAAGTCACACTCACAACTGCGGTACCGGTCCTTGTAATGGCTGGGCCACACAGGCACACACGCAAGGAACGAAGGAACAAGGAGGAAACAGCGACGGTATACACATGATCCAGAACAGATGTGGTCAGATAAGCTGGGTCAGTACACAGGTTAATCAAATAAGACTATGAAGAGCTCTATTGGGTGTGAGTACGATCACAACAGGGCAGTAGATTGAGCGGTTATATAGGAAGACGACTTAATGATGCTAGTTCAAAAAAGGTCTGAATATCTGGTTTTATTGGGGAAACCACCAAGATCGGACAATGCGACGTCGTAAGGTATCGTGAGGGGATTGTTGTTGTGGTGTGACGCTCCACTTTTTCTCTTCTAATGATGCTAGTGATGTTACATTCGTGCACCGAATCTTGCATGACCAGACGTGCCGTAATGACGCCAATGTGACAATGTCAGCCAAGGATTGAAGCCGGGAAGTTGCACGAAAGAGTGCGTTGTCCTAGTGTTCTGGGCTGCTAACATCGAGGTGGTTGACACAAGGCTAAGATGAGCCGCACAGAATGACAGCGATGCAAGGAAGGGACGCTCCGGGGGAAGAGCCACGATGAGAAGGAACCGAGGAACGGCTTGTGATTGTACCACCGGGACAAGTATGTCTGACGTGTAAAAGTATGCATTCGGCGTTTTTTGGATTGATTCGGCGATTATACGATTCGTTCGGCACTTTTTCGATTAGGTGATTTTGCGGCTTTTTTTCAGATGGGTTGTTTTGCCGCTCGTCAAGGACCCTACGGTGAATGCTGAGTTCGCCGCATGGTCAGCTAATTTAACACACCGAAGTGCGGCAAACGAGAGAGCCCCTATGATATCCTCAAGGAAAAAGGGAGGAGCTTTAGTAAATATAGGGGCAAGAAATGAAGCGTCGGTGGTGTAATTATTTACTGTTATACGCACTGTATTTTTCAAAATTTATGTATTAAAGAAATTAGTGAAATATTGTAGGGAAACCCCCACATTTTCTACGCTGGAATTTCCCTTTATGTGGCGTGTCTCTCTTGATTTGTGTTGTTTCAGCAATGCCTGTGCAGATTAATGGAAAATGGCGTAGAAGCTGGAGGGTAAAGTCTAGGAGTACACTGAGGCCTCTACAAAAGTTCATATCGGTCCTGCAATGCAAGAACAAAGCTATAAAACTTTATTACAATGCTTCACCAATCCTGCATACCATGTACAATGCGCTCACAATGCTTGCCGGTGATTGCCCTCTGTTGGTAGCTCTACGGACCTCGCATAACACAACACATCACGAGGTGGCCTTGTGCAAGAACAACAAAATATTGGCAAAGTGTACCAGGTAAGCTGCTAACATATGAATTTTTAGAAAATTGTAACCCTGAACCATTAGGCATTTCAGATATTCTGCCCAATCAAAAGACTCAGAAAAATGGGAAATATTTTCTTTGACACTACAGGGTCGATTCAACAAGATCAGCCATTTTTTCGATAAAAGTATTGCCTAGTTCTGATTGATATATATTTCAAAATATCAGATGATTTAACGAAAATGGATTCAGCCATGACCAAATTCAGAAACGTGTCGCCTCCTTGCCAGTTATAAGCCAAAAAACGATTTTTTTCCATAATTTATGTTGCTGTGTACCCCAAGGCTCGATACTCAGCCCCCTTCTATTCCCGATATTCATAAATTATCTGCCCAACGTCTGCAAAGCCTCAACTGTACACATGTATGCAGACGACACTGTAATCTATACCAGCAAACCAAATCTCCCGCAGCTGGAGGCCGTGCTGCAAGAACAATTCACAGAGGTAGAAAAGTGGATGAAAGATAACAAACCTTTTCTAAATACTGACAAAACTGTAACGATGCTGTTTGGAACAAAACCTAAACTACATAAATTACAAACTTCCCATCTATGTGTCAGGACAAGATCAAATGACACACTGACCAAAGTCACTTCTCTCAAATATCTAGGTATGTGGTTGGACCCTAATCTATCCTTTGGCCCCACATAGAAAAACTCTCATCCAAACTTTACCCCAAACTAGGTGCCCTGTACAGAAACAAATCCTGCCTGAGTCCCGTGGTAAGAAAGCAGATTGTGCAACAAATGCTTATGCCGGCTATTGAATACAGAGTTGTAGTGTATGCAGCCGCCCCACAAACACACCTTCATAAACTTACTACATTGTATAACTCTTTCTGCCACTTTGTGCTACAATGTAACTACATGACCCACCATTGTGACATGTTAAAAGAGCTAAACTGGTCGTCGCTGGAGTCTAAACGCACTCTTCACCTTTCCAACCTGGTGTTTAAGAGCTTTTCTGGGAAGCTGCCATCCTACCTGAATAGGCTGCTTCCCCCAGCAGTTCCCTTAAGAGATCTCTATTAACATACCTCAATAATGAATGCACCTGTAGACGTGTAACATAGTGACTATCAGGGTTATTCAAAGAAATCCGAATGACTACCGAAAGGGAACTGAACGCTGAAAATCAGTGTTCGGTTACCTTTCCTGGCCATTCGGCTATCCGGAGAGCAGGCAATTCGCCAAATCCTGGTGAATTGCCTGCTCATACGGTACCTGTTCGGTGCCTGTTCGAGGGCAGTGAAATCCTTATAAAAAAAAGCACTGCTTCGGCTATTCAGAGAACACAAACCAGCAGTGAAAGGTTTCTGAAATGCCCTGCCATTCGGTGGTTTAATTCAGCAGGTTTATTCAGGCGAATCCCATAGGCTTCAATGTTAAAAATATTCCCGTTTTAATTCAATATCTAATAAACCATTGATTATAATATTCTGCAGTAAAGAGTCTCTTTATTTATAGATTTTTTATGATATTTTAATAATTTTTCTGGATTTTTTTAACAAAAATTCAGATTTTTTTTATTTCATTTTTTTAACTTTACTTATTTTTCTGTAACAGCCCTTTCTATTATCATTCCCTGGACCTCATATGTAAATTTCAGACATTTTCGCTCTGTAGTTTCTTTGCAAACAGCGTTTAACTTTTCAAACATTCAAGCGTACTGTTTTTCTAATTTATTCACTGCATTCCTCTGCGGTGTCGGCTTTTTCCGGCAGCTGCGCTGCATGTGATCGGTTCCTGCTCGGCTTTTTCCGGCATTTTCGGCGGGTTAATCCAGATGTTTTTGTGGGTTTCGATGTGCGTTCGCCCCTTGTTTCGCGGTGAGTTTTCGGCGGGTTTGCGGCGACTTTTCCCTGCTATTCGGGGACCCTGTGTGTGGTGCTTGCTGAATACACCGCAGTGTCGCCGAAATGGGATCGCCAAAATCGCACCGAATTGAAGATAAAGAAAAGTCACCGAACGTGCGGTGACTTTTCGATTCACTTTGACTTATCCTGTATATACAGAATGCACCTATAAACGTGTAACACAATGACTATATACAGAATGCACCTGTAAACATGAAACACAGTGACTATATACAGAATGCACCTGTAAACATGTAACATAGTGACTATATACAGAATGCACCTGTAAACATGTAACATAGTGAATATATACAGAATGCACCTGTAAACATGAAACACAGTGACTATATACAGAATGCACCTGTAAACATGTAACATAGTGACTATATACAGAATGCACCTGTAAACATGTAACATAGTGACTATATACAGAATGCACCTGTAAACATGAAACACAGTGACTATATACAGAATGCACCTGTAAACATGTAACATAGTGACTCTATACAGAATGCACCTGTAAACCTGTAACATAGTGACTATATACAGAATGCACCTGTAAACATGTAACATAGTGACTATATACAGAATGCACCTGTAAATATGAAACACAGTGACTATATACAGAATGCACCTGTAAACCTGTAACATAGTGACTATATACAGAATGCACCTGTAAATATGAAACACAGTGACTATATACAGAATGCACCTGTAAACATGTAACATAGTGACTATATACAGAATGCACCTGTAAACATGTAACATAGTGACTCTATACAGAATGCACCTGTAAACCTGTAACATAGTGACTATATACAGAATGCACCTGCAAACATGTAACATAGTGACTATATACAGAATGCACCTGTAAATATGAAACACAGTGACTATATACAGAATGCACCTGTAAACCTGTAACATAGTGACTATATACAGAATGCACCTGTAAATATGAAACACAGTGACTATATACAGAATGCGCCTGTAAACATGTAACATAGTGACTATATTTCCTACATTTATTTCTTTTAATCTGTATATTTGTTATTTTTAATACATTGCATTTTATCACTTTGTATTTCTGTACCTACTGTAACAATTCAATGTTCTTGAACCCAGGACATACTTGAAAACGAGGGATCACTGACGCCATTGCCACCATTGATGAGGGGATGCTACAGACAACATAGCAAGAGATCCAGCACCGTCTTGATGTGCTTCGTGCAACTAATGGTGCCCATATAGAGGTGTATTAAATGAGGCAAAAAAACCTTAAATATATACGTCTCATTTTGTAATAATTTTCACTTATCTGTCTTTTCATTTGCCTTTGGAATAAATTCTTGAAATTGTAAAGAGACTTTATGGACACCCTGTATATATAAATATAACATACAAAATTCAGAGCACTCCTGGCACGGTGGAGTACACTGACATTGTGACAGGTTTATGCAACGTGTGATCGGATCTTGTAACCAAATTTACATCGTTTCTTGACGTCAGGTGTTTTTCTTTTTGCTCTTGATACTATATTACAGTGGAGTTCTCTGAATTTTGTATATTTTGTATGTCATGCTCATCGGTCTCTCAGAAGCACCCTTATGTGAAATGCACGTTTGGGTTGAGTGCAGCTATTCTGGTTTTGTTCTATATATACACGACAAGTGTGCTACAGAGAGCAGCATTGTTTAATAACACGTATGTGGCTGTATACGTTTGTGGAATTTGGCAAGAAGTAGTGTTTTTATCACCCGATGAGAAGGATTAAAATCACAAGAAGGCTAAACACAGCAGCGAGGTTTTACCCTTACTCACCTGAAGGAAAGATCCCAAGATGGAATTTTCCATATGAGCCGTGTTATTGTTACTACAGAAAACAGCGCCGCACATTTACTCTCTTTTTTTTACGTGGCTATATTTTGTGGGACCCTGGTAAGAGAATAACATTAGCTGGTATATAGCAAATTATTGACTTAAATGAATACATTATTAATATTATCCTATATATAGCGCCACATATTCCGCAGCGCTTTACAAGATCAGTGTACAAGGAGTTGATACATTGGAATACCACACATGGATGATGGGTGCCGGACAAAATCCCTACAGCCAGGTTCCTTAATGCCAACATCCCGACGGCCAACTTCCAGATAGAACAAGTGCCGGACATCCCACCTTCCCTACATGGCCAACTTCCAGACATCCTTAATCCCAGCGGCTAACCCTAATACTAACACCCTAACCCTAGGTTTAAGGGGGTTAGGGCTAGGTTTAGGGGGGTTAGGGCATTAGGGTTAGGTTTGGGGGGTTAGGGTTAGGGCTAGGTTTAGGGAGTTAGGGCTAGGTTTAGGGGTTAGGGTTATGGCTAGATTTAGGGGGCTTAGGGTTAGGGCTAGTTTTAGGGGTTAGGGCTAGGTTTAAGGGGTTAGGGTTAGGCTTAGGGGGGTTAGGGGCTTAGGGGGGTTAGGGTTAGGGCTAGGCTTAGGAGGGTTAGGGGGTTAGGGTTAGGCTTAGGGGGGTTAGGGTTAGGGGGTTAGGGCTAGGTTTAGGGGGTTAGGGTTAGGGGGTTAGGGCTAGGCTTAGGGGGGTTAGGGGTTTAGGGCTAGGGTTAGGGGGTTAGGTTTAGGGCTAGGCTTAGGGGGGTTAGGGCTAGGTTAGGGGGTTAGGGCTAGGTTTAGGGGGGTTAGGGCTAGGTTTAGGGAGTAGGGTTAGTGTTAGCCGCTGGGAATTTGGATGTCTGGAAGTTGGCCGTCAGGGAGATGTCTGTGTAGGGAAGTTGGCTGTCAGGGAGATGTCTGTGTAGGGAAGTTGGCTGTCAGGGAGTTGTCTGTGTAGGGAAGTTGGCTGTCTGGAAGTTGGCCGTCAGGGAGTTGTCTGTGTAGGGAAGTTGGCTGTCAGGGAGATGTCTGTGTAGGGAAGTTGGCTGTCAGGGAGTTGTCTGTGTTGGGAAGTTGGCTGTCAGGGAGTTGTCTGTGTAGGGAAGTTGGCTGTCTGGAAGGTGGCCGTCAGGGAGTTGTCTGTATAGGGATTAGGAACCTGGTCGTAGGGATTTTGACGCAACCCCATGGATGATATGACCTGATACAGGGGGACCCTGTTCCCAAGGGAACTTACAATCTATGAGAGGTACAAGTATTTCGTGAGGTAGGAGCATCCATACTGTTAGTTGTCTTGCTTAAGGACACTCGCTGGTGGCGTCTTCTGAGTGGAATCGAGTTGTCTTTCCATGATTGTAGATCAGTGACCTGGTGGTTAGGTTGAACCCGCTTCTCGTAAGTCGAGACGTCTCCACAGGTGTATTGGAGGGATGTGCTGAACGGGATTGCTTCTCCACAGTTGAAGGGTAGAGACGTTACCACTGGACTCCACAGCCGATATTGTGTGGTAGGCAAGTATGTACCGTTAGGGGTCTTGGCCGAGGACACTTACTAAAGAGGTGCTCTGGCCGGGATCAAACCTGGGTCTCCACGGTTATAGAGCAGTGATGTTACTGGCCCCAGATGCTGCGAACAACAAAATTTCGTGTTATTCCAATAGGACAGTCCAGGGTGGCATGGAGGGGCTCTTACAGTTCTTTCACTTTGGCAAGTTACACTGTGTTTGGTAAGAGTAATTAGCGTTTGCTAACTTCCCCTTAGCGTCCTGGTTTCCCCAGCAGATCGCAGGGCAGGTGTCGAGTCCGGCAGCCTGCCCCTTTAGCAATCGCTAAGCTCGCGGATGCTGGGGGCAGCACTATAGCGCCGTCCCCAGCATCCCCTCCATGGAGAATCGTGCTGCCGGGTCACATGCGCCTCTCGCAAGATCTTGCTGGTCGGCGGAGTGATCGTGGAGAGAGATGGGGGACTTTCTTCCACCAGTCTCCCTCTGCTCCCGGCAGCCAGAAGCAGCGGATCGGGCCGCCATTCTCGCCGCGGGAAGAGAGGTGAGTATGTGGTTTTTTTGGGGGGGGTTTGAGCTGCAGGTAACGGATTCTGCAGCAGCGCAACCCGTTACCTACACCTCTGAGCTGGGGGGGAACATTTTTAGGTACCGCCAGCTCTTACCAAGTGATCCCAACGCTTGTAAATCCGGGCTTGCACGTTGCGCTCCCCATGTTAGGGTATAGGGGGTGCAAAGTACAGTAAACTCGTGCTACGAATCGCAAATGAATGAGCGCTAACGGGTTTTTAGCGATTTGAAGGTAATGGGGGCACAGCGCTATGACCTCTTTTAAGCTAGCGCTAACGCTGACGCTAGTGTTAACTTGAAGGAGGTGATAGAGTCCATGGCCTGCAGGTATGGCAGCAGATTGGAAGAGGGCCACGTCTTTCCTAAGGACCTTTCTGTTATAGGTACAGTATATTAGAGGGTGAGATGCGAAGCAATAAAACTCAAAGCTTGGCTAATATTACAAAAAAGCAAAACTTTGTTTTTTGTTCTAAAATTTATTTTTATTTAAAAAAAAATAAAAATAGCCCAAAAGGTAACGAACATTTGTATTAATTTCTTCTTCTCTTTTTTTTTTTTTGAGAAAGTATTTTCCCAGGAAGGATACATTGAGATTTCTCTCGTTTTCAAGTATGTCCTGTGTGGCGAGTATGTATACTGGAGAGGTGCTCTGGCCGGGATCGAACCTGTGTCTCCACAGTTATAGAGCAGAGATGTTACCTCTACTCCATCCAGCTGGTTTATGTTCATGATTATTTCATGTCTTTGTGGGGGGGGGGCAGCAAAAATTCAGACTGCCTAGGGCAGTGCCAAACCTAAATATGCCCCTGAGAATATATATATATATATATGTATATATATAGGACTTCATAACCTCATCAGAAAGCCTAGGGTTTAAGAGCGTGGTCTGTGTAGTGGTCAGATCTCATTATTATCCCCCCCCACCCCCGCTCATGGGTATATACTTATGTTTAACTACTTATCCCTAGTTCCGCTGCTTATATATATCAAAGTCACGGAGTTTGTGTTCGTGTTCACGGGATGAGGAGCTATTTTTAGCAAACTGGAAGTGCTGAGACCACAAACAGAATTTTTGCTAATTGAACGAGCCTCGTGATCTCTGCGAATGGTTGAATTGATTTGGACAGATATAATATAGGTATTAAATGGTCACTGTAATAAATAAATCCAATTAGGCTATAATTCCTGTGTTAGTGAAAAGACAAGACCCCCGTGTGTGTGTGTTTTGGTTTGTGTTAGGGTCTGAGGCAGCTGTATAATTAAGGAAATGCCTAAGGCCTCATTCTATTGATATTCCACACAAATGCGCTCCTGTATTCACATACACCTGTCTACTAAGGCCGGGGTCAGATGAGCATTTTGCAGAGCAGAAGGAACGTCCGTGAGAACGTTCCTTCCACTCGACGCCCGTCTGGCCACCTCGCTGATTAGTGCGCTCACGCTGCGAGGCTCGATCCTTCTACGGAGAATCGCGCTTTGCAGCCCCATCGAACGCTCGTCGTAGCGCTTCAACAGGGAGGCTTTCAGAAAGTCCATAGCTCGCCTGCTGCAGTGCACACAATTCGTGCGCTCGCTACAGCCGGCCCCACCGAAACGTCACAACACTGCGACGGACGTCGTGAGGCCCATCAGCAGTGATGGGCCGAACACCACCGTGTTCGGTTCGCATTCGAACTCGAACACCCGAAAAAGTTCGACCACGAAATGGAACACAATGCGAACGCAATGCAAGTCTATGGGGCTCGAACGTTCGAAAATTAAGGTTCCCTCCAAGAGGGCATATATGCAAGATATTGGGCATAAAAGGTGTATGGGGGTCCGGGTACTGCCCTGGGGGACAGGAAACAATGGATTTTTTTTTAAAAACCGCTTTTAACCCTTTCACTGCTGAGTGCTGAGCCATTTCACTGCTGTGCGCTGAGCTCATTTTTAAACATTTAAAATGTTTAAATGTTTGAGCAACAATGAGTGGGAAATGTTTGAGCAACAAGGAGTGGGAAATGTTTGAGCAACAAGGAGTGGGAAATGTTTGACCAACAAAGAGTGGGAAATGTTTTAGAACCAAGGAGTGGGAAATGTTTGACCAACAAAGAGTGGGAAATGTTTGAGCATCAAGGAGTGGGAAATGTTTGAACATCAAGGAGTGGGAAATGTTTGAGCAACGATGAGTGGGAAATGTTTATGAATCCCTAGGCTCCAATGTTAAAAATATTCCCGTTTTAATTCAATATCTAATAAACCGTTTATTATTATATTCTGCAGCAAAAAGTCTCATTATTTTTAGGATCTTTTATGCATTTTTTTGAATTTATTTTGACCTTTCCGCGAACGTCCCAAAAAGTTCAAAGCTCGCGAACTTTCGAACAGCGGATGTTCGAATCGTATTTCGAACCGAATCGAACCGGCAGCCCATCCCTACACGTCAGTACGCAAACGAGTAGTGCGCTCGGCTCGTCTGACCCCGGCCTTAGCGTGAGGAATGGAATAGTGCCCACTGGAGGGTGACACATGAAAGTGCTTCCCGGCAGTATGTGCAACTCTGTCCACTCATTAATGCGATTTCCTTCCTGCAGCTCGTGATTTCTACATACTGCAGGGGAGAACATTCATTAGCAAGGAGAAGATACGGTCGATCTGGCTGCCCGAGTTGCTGCCTCCCCGCTGGGTACCGTCAGTGCTGAATCTGAATGATACCACTGTACAGTAACCAAGAAAAACAAAAACGAGGTTAAAAGGTTGTAATATTAGAAAGGAGTGACAGCGAGGGAGAGGTCACATGCAGAATCAAGCACAGCATTCGTTTTTTTACAGAATTGAGAATGCTAAAAATGTAGATTAGCATTTAGGCCAAAAGCTAGAACTCTACATATGTTGCGTCGTCTGGAGATAATATAATGAACTTTTTATTTTTCTGCCAGTGTATTATCTTTATTAACATTTCTTCGACACTACGGCCGGTGTCAGACGAGCGCACTATGTGCGCCCATACTGACACACCGTCGTCCGTCACAGCGTTGTGGCTGGTCACACGCTGAATTGCATGCGCTACAAGCGTCTGTGCACAAAGCCTCCCCGTCAAAACGCTAGACACGCATTGACGGCGCCGCAGAGGGCGATCCTCCATAGGAGCATCGAGCCAGGGGCGGATCCAGAGACTAGTCTCGGGAGGGGCACTGACAGAAAATAAGGTGTTTTAGCAGAGAGCCCGACTCACGAGAATTTACAGAGGGCCGGCTCACAGGAGCTTACAATCTAGAGGAGCAGAGGGCCCGGCTCACAGGAGCTTACAATCTAGAGGAGCAGAGGGCACCCAGGAGCTTACATCTAGAGGAGCAGAGGGCACCCAGAGCTTACAATCTAGAGAGCAGAGGGCACCCAGGAGTTTACAATCTAGAGGAGCAGAGGGTCCAGCTCACAGGAGCTTACAATCTAGAGGAGCAGAGGGGTCCGGCTCACAGGATCTTACAATCTAGAGGAGCAGAGGGCCCGGCTCACAGGAGCTTACAATCTAGAAGAGCAGAGGGCACCCAGGAGTTTACAATCTAGAGGAGCAGAGGGCACCCAGGAGCTTACAATCTAGAGAGCAGAGGACACCAGGAGCTTACAATCTAGAGGAGCAGAGGGAACCCCGGATTTTACAATCTAGAGGAGCAGAGAGCCCCCAGCTCACACATGGATTTGCCCCCAGCTCATGGATTGCCCCAGCTCATGGATTTGCCCCAGCTCACACATGGATTTGCCCCAGCTCACACATGGATTTGCCCCAGCTCATGGATTTGCCCCAGCTCACACATGGATTTGCCCCCAGCTCACACATGGATTTGCCCAGCTCATGGATTTGCCCCAGCTCATGGATTTGCCCCCAGCTCATGGATTTGCCCAGCTCATGGATTTGCCCCAGGTCATGGATTTGCCCAGCTCATGGATTTGCCCCCAGGTCATGGATTTGCCCCCAGGTCATGGATTTGCCCCCAGCTTCACACATGGATTTGCCCCAGCTCATGGATTTGCCCCAGCTTATGGATTTGCCCCCAGCTCATGGATTTGCCCAGCTCATGGATTTGCCCCCAGGTCATGGATTTGCCCAGCTCATGGATTTGCCCCCAGGTCATGGATTTGCCCCAGCTCATGGATTTGCCCCCAGGTCATGGATTTGCCCCCAGCTCATGGATTTGCCCCCAGGTCCTGGATTTGCCCAGCTCATGGATTTGCCCCCAGGTCATGGATTTGCCTAGCTTACACATGGATTTGCCCCAGCTCTCACCTGGATATTGCTCCCGCTCCGCAGGGTTGAGGGAACCCAGATGCCGGGCAGCGCGGGAGTGCCTGCCCGGTCCTGAAGAGTCCGTCCTGTTGAAGGGAAGCGGCTGCGTGGCGTGCGTGCGCAGGTCACGCGGTCCGGCCAGTCAGGTGGTACAGAGACTCAGTACCACCTGATTAGCCGGACCACGTGACCGCCGGCGCCTGCACGCAGCCGCTTCCCTTTAACAGGACGGACTCTTCAGGACCGGGCAGGCACTCCGGCGCTGCCCGGCATCTGGGTCCCCGGCTCAAATCTCGGGGGGGGGGGGCAATTGCCCCGTTGCCCCCCCTGGATCCGCCCCTGCATCGAGCTTTGCAGCGCTGAGCGCACTAACTGCCCTCAGCGGCCCCAAAAATGCACCAATACAGTGGAATTCACCATTCGGTGGCAACTTCGGAGGTGAGTGAATAACCTCTATTGCGCCAAACAAAATATTGAATCCGGATGAACCCCAAGAACTAGTGAACTGACAGCGAAATATGGTGCAGTTCGCCGCGGCGATCTTCGGCGGCAACAGAATTGCCCCATAGAGAAGTAATGGTTAAACTATTCAGAGAACGCCAAACTGCACTAAAGTCTCAGTGAAATGCCATGAGTTTCGGTGATTCAGTTCAGACAGTTTTAAACAGGTGAATCCCATAGGATTCGATGTAAAAAAAAAACTCATGTTTTTTTTTTTAATCAACCGTTTATTCTTTTTCATTTTCAGCAAAACCATCTTTTTATTTATTTTTTGCAATTCTCGGGGGGATTTCTTAGGTGAAATTTTTGATTCCCATTTCTTTTAAACGCTTTTTTAAAAAAAAAAATACTATAACAGACTTTTTTTTTAATTTCCAGACATTTTCATGCATAAATATCGTTTTAAACACCTTCTAAAGAATAGCAGAGTTAAGTTGTTTTGTTTTTTTTTTTTCTCCTGCGGTCCGGCGGATGATTGGCGACCTTGGACGGTCTGTTCGGGCGATCAGCGGTGGTCTTCAGCGGCTCCACGTTCGGCGCACTTCAGGGAACCCTGCAGTGAATAGTGAATCCGACGCAGGATCGGCGAACTGGAATCAGACGAGCGAATCAGGCCGGGTCAGACGAGCGTTTTGCAGAGCGGAAGGAACGTCTGTGAGAGCGGACGTTCCTTCCTTTCTGACGCCTGTCTGGCCACCTCGCCGTCCGTCTACTCGATAAGTTGACATTTCACCAAATACAGGCGAATTGACGGCGAAATACAGTGCATTTCGCCGCATAGAGAAGTAATGGTTCGTCTACTCACAGGACGCCGAACTGCACCGAAATGTTGGCGAAATGCCCTGATTTTCGGTGTTTCCATCTGACAGGTTTAGAAACATAGAAATATAGAAAAATGTCGACAGATACGAACCTTTCGGCCCATCTAGTCTGCCCAATTACATGGATACTTAACCTGGATTTATCTTTTATCTTCCCACAGGATTCACCGTAAAAATGTAATATCTTTTTTAATTTGTTTTTTTAAAAGACCTTTTTGTATTGTATGTGAATTTTTGTTTCCCGATTTTATAAAAACCTGTATTTTTTTTTAAATCGTGTAACAGACCTTTTTTTATACATTTTTTAAAGGACCTTCTTATTATTTAGACTCGTTTTAATACAGTTTTATTGGTTTAAACACTTATTAGGCTAGGGTCAGACTGAGGCAGTGCGAACGCGCGTTCTGGCGCACTTAATCACGGCCGTGCTAGCAGCAAATGACAGGCAATGACGGCCAATATACGAAGTACGGTCGCACAAAAGTCCGGCTGCGCAACGCAAGTGGAAAATGAACGCATTTTTTCGAGAACGTTAAACCACTAGTACTGACGTACAGAGTGCGCTGCGTCCGCTAGCGGCGTGTGTGCGTGATTAGGAGACATCAGACGCTGCTAATGTCCGGCCAACATAACGTCCAGATGCAAGAAGTGTTTTATTGATGATCCGTACAAAATCACGGATGAAACTGCGCATAGTATGACCGCTATCGCGTACTCCGTGAAAAAATACATCCATTCTTCGAACGCACATTTTCACGGACAACGTGAAAAATGCGTTAGTCTGACCCTAGCCTTAGGCGAATTGAAGAGTTCCGTTTAGTTTCTTAAGTTCAGCGGAATTCGCCAAGGCCTCTTCGGTCCTTTTCGGTGCTCTTCGGCGAAGTTCTACAACTTTTTCGTGGGACTTCGGTGACTCTATCTTCGGCGCCCTATGTTGACCTTTCGCTAAATAGTGAATTCGCCGAAATGGAGTTGCGCCGAAGTGAAAAGCACCGAAACTTTACTGAAATTTTGGTGCTTTGTAAATAGACCCTATTGTGGTTTTGATAAGAGGTCAGCTGGAAAGAATATGTGATGCCGCCACAGGATTTAAAGGTTATATAAAAAATATAAAATGCTATATAAAAAAATATAACGTTGGTGTCACCTAGGTTAACCCTTATTTGTTTTTTTTTTCTTGGGAGGAGAGTTTGTATGCAGCATACCCTTAAATTGCCTGTTGCTGAAGATCTGGGGTTCATTGCCCCATGTCTCTAACCACTGATTGCGATTCCCCTTCCCTTTTGTCCTCCATTCTCGCATTCCCACTTAATAGGGATGTGCATGGCTGAAAAAAATTTTTGGTTTCGTTTCGTTACGTTTTTAAATAATTCCGTTTTCGTAATTTCGTTTTGGATCGATTTGAAATTTCGAATCGATTCGAATTTCATATATCAATTCGATAGTTGATATCAATTCGAATTTTGGATCACTAAATAAAAACCCAGTTAATCAAATTTTGCTGTTAAAAGAAAAGCTAGGGTTAAATTTTAAGCTGTGTCACAGATTTAGTATTTGAGTCAAATTAAACAGTGAAACAAAATTAATTTGTTTCATAAAGTCCTTTGCTGGATATTACTTGTAATGTAAGTGAAGATCAATTCGATGGTTGATATCAAGTTGATAGTTCATTTCAAATTCGATAGTTAATATCAATTATTCAAATTTTTCTTTTATGATGATGACACAGTGTAAAACGAAATAAATTTGTTATATACCGTTTCATTTCGAATTTGTATCATATCGATTCGTTATTCGGAAGTACTTCCGAACTACGAATTATCAAATTTCGGTACGAATTCCGAATTTTTCCGAAACGAATGCACATCTCTACCACTTAATGCCATATTATGGTGTTTTTTTAAAACCCTGCCCGTCCGCTACTGAGTCAATGGTACATCTCAGTCCTATGGTGACTTTGTCACTGTTTAACTGCCCTATTGTTATCCAAATAAGCCCCCCCCAAAAAACTGCGTTTAATGTATTAGTGCATGGGTCTAGAGCTGCAGCTCCAACCAAAAGCCCCTGTGATGATCTGTCCCTGTTCTTTCACCGATCTCTTGTAGGTGAAGACAAATAGATTTTTACCTATATAAACACTCAATAAAACAATATATTAAAAAACGTATTCTAGTGTTTGAAGTACATCCATCAGCCACCACATATATCTCCATGATGCTGAAAAAGTGTATTATCGTCTTTTTATATAGAACAATATTATCTGTGACTGTAGAACGTGGCGTGGCTGATGGACGCGTTTCGCTCAGATAGCAATCCCTAATTACTATAGTGGATCCTCACTGAATTTTCCCTTCTTCGGCTTCATCAACTCCTTAAAATGTATTTCCGAGCAGCTTGAATCCACATCTAGGAAATCCAGTTACAAGGCCAATTGCATTCTGAGAATTGCGTCGTAAATTTAAAAATATATTCTTTACACCTGTCAGGCTGCGTTAACGTGGCTTATGATGGTCTTCAAACTTTCCTTAACGCCAACCAGACTGGGCCCAAGCTCTGTATAGCTTAAATTTCACTTTCAGCATGGCTGACGCAGCTGGTCGTTTCCTCCATGAGTTGAAGTGGATGGGTTGCTGGTGGAATGCAACAAACTCGAGGAAGTCGAATGGTTGGGTGAACCGAAGACGGAATCTATGTAGTATCCAAGCGCTTGACACATCCAGAGGACGGACAGCCATGGAGATTTGCAGGGATATTCGCTAGTCGTCGTTTTTAACTTTTGTTGCAACCATGATAAACTTCGGTGATCCAGAGAGGGAAAGTCGCCCACGGGAGTGGAGAAGAGACTACACACCTCCTGACAGGCACCCCTGCCCTGCAGTTCTGAGCATGACATGCCCGCCTGACTGGTGCATTCACTTACCTGTGTTTGGCGTAGGTCACCTGTGATCTTGGTGACATTCCCGACTTTGTGTCCATCTCCAGTGGAGATGGACTTCTCAGGCAGCCATCCCAAGAAGCCAAGAATAGCCCATCTCTTATTAGGCCACAAGATGGACATGCATGTGGCTGGTCTCCTCCAAAAATGATGGCGGCCAGTTTGCATCGCGTGTCAATGACTTCATGTTTTGAGAGAGAGGGCCCATAGGACACTTGCATATAAAAAGCCAGCCCAGTCATTAAGTCCTGGTTCAAGTAGTGAAGCAGTCACCTAGTGCCTCCAGCTATTCCTACTTACTGTTTACTAGCTCATGTGTACCGTCCCAGACTTGTGATTCTCACATTGTGTCTTGCCCAGTCCTCCGCTGTCTTAGCGAACACACTGTTTTGCCATTTGGTTATCTTGCCTTGGTTCCTGCTGGTTACCTCGCCTTGGTTCCTGCTGGTTATCTTTCCTTGGTTCCTGCTGGTTATCTTGCCTTGGTTCCTGCTGGGTTCCTTGCCTTGGTTCCTGCTGGTTACCTCACCTTGGTTCCTGCTGGGTTCCTGCTGGTTATCTTGCCTTGGTTCCTGCTGGTTACCTCGCCTTGGATCCTGCTGGTTACCTCGCCCTGGTTCCTGCTGGTTACCTCGCCCTGGTTCCTGCTGGTTACCTCGCCCTGGTTCCTGCTGGTTACCTCGCCTTGATTCCTGATGGTTTTCTTGCCTTGGTTCCTGCTGGTTACCTCACCTTGGTTCCTGATGTTTAACATCTGCAGGGATATTTCCGTGAATCCCTGTCTTCAGCTCCTACATCTGCCTCTTGACCCAGTTTCCATGAAGATTGAGTCAATAAAAAGGTGGAGGGGTCTTCTTCTGTCGCAAATCCCAAGTTAGATGTAAAGCCCAGTTCTAACCATCACATAACAAATTATAATATTGTCAAATTTATATCTGACTTAGGGATGAGCCGAACACCCCCGAGTTCGGTTTGCATTCGAACTCAAACTTTTCAAAAGTTCGAACTCAATGCAAGTCAATGGGACTCAAAATTCGATTTTTAGAGTGCCCTCCAAGAGGGCATATGTGCAAGATATTTACCATAAAAGGTGTATGGGGGTCCGGGTAGTGCCCTGGGGGACAGGAAACAAGTACAAAAAGTTAAAAAAAAAAGTTTTTAAAGGGACAGTGAGTTTTCCATGAAATAAGGGTTAAAAATAAAAACGAAAAATTCCCTCAAATATCGTGCCTAGGAGGTCCCCATAACCTGCCGTGAAGTGGCGGATTTCTAGGATGTATAGAAACATTTAAAAACAATGTCCGGATCCGGGTAGTGCTCTGGGGGACAGGAAACAAGGACAAAAAGTATTAAAAAAAAGACGTTTTTAACCCCTTCACTGCTGACGACGTGTGGGACACGTCCTCAGTTACTCCCGTTGTATGCTGAGGAGGACGTGTCCCACACGTCATCAGCTTTGCGGGACCCCCGGCGGAGATACTCACCTCTCTGTCCGGGGGAAGACGTAGGAGCCGACCACAAGTCCTTAGGAGCCGGCCAAATTCTTCTTTATAGATTTATACAATCCAGATATTTAAGAGCCACAGGTAAACAAACAGTAGCCGTCTTGGCTACCTGTCCCCTAGATATGGCTCCTGGATCCTAAACGTTTGGACTACTCTAGTCTACAGGAATACACATGGAAAATTTCGGCTGGCTCCTAAATCATCCAATTGGCTCCTAAGACACGTGTAACATTTGCATGCTTTAGAAAATTTAAAAATATATATATTTTTGAAGAAATAGGTAATTTCTGCTGTTTTCTTTACCGAATTAAAGCCATTTGCACTTTTTTTAAGGTTATACTTTGATTTTATAGGTTTATGGCAGAACGCGTCAGGTTTACGGTTTCTCTTATCTTCTCCACAAAGTCCTTTGACTCAGAGAAAGTATCAGGTACTCGCGTTCAGCAATACCGCCCTGGAGACACGATACGCCAATACATCGCATGTGTACAGGTAACCATGCAATATCCCAGATTGCGGACGTGGACTCTCATTAACCGTTTATGGGCACGGCAGACGCAAAGGTGCAAACTGCGCGCGTCCCGTGCGCTGCAAGAGAGCTCGGAAGATTTCCCAGCAAATGCATTTCCCTTTATTTTTTTTTGCTCGCGACCAGGGGCCTGTGTAACATAGAGCCCCCTCCACTGCACCACCTGTCCTGATGTATTAAAACATGTAAGATCAGGTTGTGTCAGCTGCTCTGATGGAGCTATGGGAAATCTCGCCACCTGAAGTCAGTGCAGCCGAAGCCAAGCTCTGCGCGGATATGCACAACCTGCTGTTCAATCTCCTTTCCAGACATCTGTGATTCTTACCAGCCGTACCAGGAGGTTGTTTCATAACTTAAATTGCATTCACCCCCCCTTTTCACTTCCAGCAAGTCATGATGTCCACCACAGACCAGCTTGTGGAAGCTTGAGCCTTCTTCTGGGATTTTTTTTTTTTTACATGGACAGGACTACCTACCTACCTGTGCTTTTTTTTGTGTATTTTTTTTTTCTTCTTCTCCTGCCATCTGGATACCATGAGGTTTTCTTCACTTCTACCTTTGCCTGGTTAATATGTTACCTGTACCTGCAACTGGAGACCAAATGAGAGCGATAACGCTATCCGAGAGGAAGACTCATGCAAAACTCTAGATCTGGAGGAAAGATAATAATAATAACAGTAATAAAAAAAAATGACAACCAGGTGTGTTCAGCCCTTTGTACCATCAGCATGCACACCTAGGTGCATGCACCTTCTTGCTGCCCGTGAAGCCTTCGATCTAACTTCTTGCAGAACCCGTGCTTGGAGGAAGGGTTAATCGCACAAAACCGAAAAGGAACGCTTGGACCGCAGAGCTTGCAATCTAACTGCTGTACGTGCATGCCCATGGTGACTCTCTAGAAGTGCCTGTTGGAGCCAGCTGTACTTTATTCTGAAGGTCTGTGTTCAGTCCCCTCCACTTTTTTTTCTGGCCAGCCCTGGACTGTGTCTGTTATCACTATGTGTCTGATCTGTGTCAACAACTGATCATTCTCGTCACTGCAAAGTCACAGCCTTGTGCAGGCAGGACAGACAAGGAGGGGGGGGGGAGAGAAAGGGGGGGCACACCAGTGGTGCATCATGGAGTGATAGGAAGCTGTCACTTATCAGGGTACAGCACCTGCAGCACCTCTAGGATTTGGTGATGCTTGGATCCACACTGAGGAACCTCTGAGGGAAGTCGCCCAAGTGACCTGTTCCTTCCAGCACACTTTGATCAAAACATGGACAGATCTGGAGGACAACTGTGACCGCTTTTTATATTTTTAGCTGCAGGGAAGAGGAAGGGGTGGGTGGTGGAGGTGGTGGGGAGGGAAGGTGTTCTAGGGGTCTATAGCACCCCCATGTTTTTGGGGGAGGAGAGGAGGGCCACACGCCCTGCAGGAAGGCAGAGGAACCGTTGGCTTGATTGGAGACACGTCGTGGAAAGGCTGCTGTGCTGCGTCCAGAGAAGAAATGACAAGGAGACTTGTCCTAATGAGAAGAGGGCTCGAGAACTGCTCATCGAGAAGGAGGTAAGAGGGGCTAGAAATAGAAAGAGGAGCCTTCTAATAACGTCTGGGGACAGAGAAGGAACCTGTGTCTCTTCCTAGAGAACCTTGTGGCTTTATTTAGGCAGAGAATTGCTGAAAGGTAAACATTCCACCCGTTTAGGGAAGAGTAATGAGTAATGCTGCTACAAGTGTTACCATGCCAAGCTTATTTACTAACATGCTTCTCAGCTCCTGTAAACACTGTGACTGGGAGCATTGTTACTGGATGTAAAGTGACTTTCCATGGCAGGTGTAGCTCTATATAAAGCTGTCACACATCCAACGGTGCGAATGTAACCGTGTTTTCATTAGACCAGCTTAATATGTAACAGCTATATCTTAGAAGCTCTTCCTACACAACATCTGGTTGGCAGGTGCAGAGCACTGACCCTAAACACAGCATGGTCACTTCCAAGAGAAATGTCACTGGCATCTGTATCATTACATCATGATATCCTGGCATGGGGTGAAAAATAAATATATGAGAATGTGTATGTGTACACACACACACAACCAGAGGCTTGTAATATATATATATATACACATTCATACACGCCAGTCTGTAAGGATATGTATTATTTATGTATTACAGCCTGGTATATATATCCCTTTGCTTGTGTGTATGTATAATATATATATATCCCTTTGCTTGTGTGTATGTATAATATATATATCATAAATGCAGCCCTTTTGTATGATATATATAGATATATAGATATGTCAGACTGTAATGACAGGATATATATATATACATACATACACACACATATACATATTTTTTTACACACACGTCATTACAGCCTGATATATATATATATATACACATATATATACACACACACACACATATATATATATATACATACACACACCATATATGTAGCCCTTTTGTATGATCTATATATTTCGATATGCCAGGCTGTAATGATGTGTGTGTGTGTTTGTGTATATGTATATATACACACACACGTCATTACAGTCTGGCATATCTAAATATATATCACACAAAACCATATTCAAAAGGGCTGTATAATATATACACATACATACATAGTCACACACACAACCAAACACGACCAAAGGGTTGAAAATAGGTTTATGAAGTGTGTGTGTGTATATAGATATATAACACACATACAGCTTTATAGACCTAGTTTCAACCCTTTGGTTATGTAATGAGTATATATACACACACACACACACACACACACACACACACAAAACAAATGGCTGTATATATGTATATACTTATATATATACACACAAAGATATATGCTGCCCTTTGGTTGTGTAATATATATATATTACATCCACATTCCTTAACCTAACATTATAACCCCCATATCATAAATCCATTTACCAGAGAACATTTTTAAATGTACAATAATATGAAATCCACCAAAACCGAGGGATGCCCTGAATAAAGTAGTTTGAACCATGGGGGGGGGGGGACGTTTTTTTTTCTCCATGTAGACCCTTTGGCCCATTTTTAGTTCTATATCATAAAATCATTTTCTGCATTTCCTCACAGTTCCCCAGGTCAGTGATTAACCCCTTTATGGGCAGTGCCAGCCATGCCAGTGTGACGTAGACTAGGAATAAATCTGGATTTCTCAGGGTATTCCTTAGGTCTGGATATCTGTGTCAGAAGATGTCATTTTCCAAAAACGACATCAACCCCTTTTATATTCTACTATATATTATAGTACATAGGGGGGGCTGTTGAAAATGTTAAAGGTCAACAACCTTGGCCCTCCAATTGTTGGGGAACTACATCTCCCATGATGCTGAGCCTGTTACTAGTTCTGCAGAGACTCTAGGGAAATGTAGTTCCAAAACATATGGAATGTCAAGGTTTTTTTTAAAAATTAAATATATATATATGTTTTTATAATAATTATATAGTATTTATAAAAGTCACTATTCCTCATTGCTTGGTGAATAATCACAATGTAATTAGTGTAAAGGGGGGGGATAGGTTAATACCCCCCCCCCCCTCACATTAGACCTGATGAATCGAGCTGGATGAATTCTCCAGCCAGGCTGCATTTCCTACATGGCTGTTTTAGCCTGACATAGTGTATACTTTCCTTCCTTTCCTGATAAATGTAGAAATGTCTTAAACTTGTCATTCTTGCCATCGAGTTAACCCTTTCGTGGTCCCCCCCCCCATATAATAATCCCAAGACTCTTATCACCAGTCACTGAAGTGAAGGGAAAAAAAAAAAAAAAAAAAGGGAAAAGGGTCTGCTCAGACCTGAGTAGACGATCTGGAAACATTCTCCAACTGAGCTATAGGTGTAGCCTGGCTATTTAAAGGCTGCAGTTTCCAAATTCAGCCTCGCAGGTCCTCGTGATTCCCTGTTTAGTGAATAAGCCCACTCACCCGCCTTTCTGAAGCCAAGCAGGGGGAGAGAGAAAAAGAAGGCATTCAGCCTGCATTGTTCCTTTTTTTTTTTTTTTAAACAGGAAATTGGTGGAGGAAGGATAATTTGCAAAGCAAAGGACTCTATCAGCAACGAGGAGACCTCAGAGGAAGGTAAGGAGGCACTTGCTGCATGAAGAACTGAGAAAGCTGGCCTGTGCGGGGGGGGGGGGGGGAGATTCATGCCTCCTCCATCTGGGGGAGTTTTGACCCGTCCAGGTATCAAAGTGCATCACAGGACTGATGTAAGAAGTAGACGTCTGTCTGTCTGTCTGTCTGGGGAGGGTGAGGTCTGCGGTGTGACGTCAAGGGCTCGGTCCACGAGACAAAGTGTACTTGGCACTGCAGCCCAAACTCCACTGGGTACATGCAGGATGTACACTATGTGACCCATGCCATGTGCAAGGAGCCCGATAAATCTCCCTCTGCCTGCGTCACAATGCGGGGGGGGGGGGCACTTTATTTGCTTACAATGCAGAAAGGGAATTAAGGGCTGACAACACCCTCCTTGGGAGCTTATTCGCTAAACAGTGAACTGAAACCTGTGTCTTTGCATATTCAGAGCTGGGTTTAGTTTTAGAGGACAAAGTGTGCCTTTTTTTTTTTAATTTTTGTTTTTATATATAAAGTGTGTAAATTTTTTTAGTGTGTGTGTGTGTGTCATATATATATATATATATAATTTTTTTTTTTTTTTTTTTTCTCGATGGCTTTAATTCACTTCTATAGGGAGATCTCTCAGATCTTCTCTTCTGGTGGTGATAAGCTGTGTCTCCTGATCAGGGAGGGTTAGAAGTATCTAAAGTGTTTTAAAGTTCTGTCTCCATGGGAACCAAAGGCTACAGATGACACTTTTTTTTTCAGTGATACTTTTGTGTCACTCTGCCAGCATGTGCCTCAGTCCCCTGGGAGGGGGGGGGGGTGCCTGCCTTCTGTCTTTGTTTACACCCCTCTCCCCCCACACACAGAGCAGTATGATTCTTTTGTGTCCCACTCCTCCTGCCCCTGTCAGCTGGCTCCATGCCTCTGTGCACTGAGCAAGGTCACTGCACTCCTTTTGTCACTGCAGGTGACAGACACCTTTCTAAACTGCAGTTCCTCTTTTGTGTCATCCATGATCCACAGGTTCTTCTAGTTTGGTGCCATCACCCTCTGATTTGGGTGGGGTAGACCATTTGTAACCTTGCTTTTTTGGGTTTAGAGCCTCGGTAAAATGAGTCACAAGTCCCTCATCTCTCCCTGTTTTATTATTGCAATTTTTTTAATTTTATCTGCTCCTCCCTATACTCAACCATCCACCAAACCACAAATGCCAAATATTGGAAGCAGCTCCAAAAAAAAAATCTGGTGTGGGGGGGGGGGGGTGGCTTCTCACTGCAAGGAAAGTCAATGTTTTAACTTTACCCCCTTACCTAATGTTGGAATCCAGTATCTTTGTTTGTAAACACTAAGCTCCTCCATGTAGCAAGTCTGCAACCCTGGGCGCACACTACACGTGGCCTTTTTAGGGGGTACAGAGCCCCCTGTTTCTACACCCATGTTTTGGAGAATGGTAACATAACTCCATAGATCGGGCAGTGCCAGGTTTTGTGAAATTGCTTTATATGGTGCCAGGTAACCTCTTCGCCTCTAGAAACGTATCAAAACACTGGGTCACGCCAGGTAAAGCCTTTTTGTGCCAAAGAAGGTAACAGAACATTGTCTGCCAGGTAACCTCTGTGCCCGTAGGAAGGTAGCAGAGAACCGAGCGATGCCAGGTAAAACTTCTGCCCTCCAGAGATATTCAGGAGGTGCTGAGCACTGAGAAATGGCCGTGCTGGGAGGACACTCTAGGGCACACGTAGCCCTGCTGCCTAATCCCTCCCAAGACGCAGAATGAAGGAGGGAGGAGAGGGGAGTCTGGGCTTTGGACATGGTCCAAACCTACATATAGAGGGGAGGATATAATTATCGAATATCCACAAGGATCCTGGCTGGGCCCTGGCATCAGGTAAAGTGGTCATGGGGAGGTGGCGCAAAAATGCTTTGGATAAGATAACATGGACTCGCATATAGATCAGTTGAAAGAAATGTATATATTTATATATTATCTTGCGTACACGCTGTAACTGCATTGCTGTCTGCTTTAATAAGGTGACTGATTCATATTTCATGAGGGCGGGAGGAATTTTCCCAGGTGATGTCACCTGAGGAGGAGTGCGCATGCAAATACTGACAGGTAGATAAAGAGAGAGAGAAGCATAAACAGGAATTGCCAGTTCTGTGCTGGTTGAGATACCACCCCCCCCCGGCCCCAGGATCTGTGTACTGGACACCGGCACAGGTAGGAGCCCGGTCACTGTAAGGATGGCAGCTCCTGATGAGGGTGAGTGTCTGAGTGCTTGGAGCAATCCGTATGGCTGTTACATGCTTCTCCCTACGCACCTGTGTTGGCGCAGGTATGGATCCACGCAGTAGCCTATGTGGGTGTTATTCAAAAAGACCTGGTTAAAAAAAAAAACACATGTGTCCCTGTACCTGTATCTGGACTACGACTGCCATAATGCTCTGCCAGCTGGCTGTGGGTTTCCATCTGCGACGTATGTGACTCTGGACTGCGTAGCGAAGAGGTTGCTGTATGTTACGCAGGCCCAGATTCTAACGTTTAACGTGTAAATACACGAGCAGCACTTTCTATAAATACAGTGTATAAGTTTTATAACGCTATGGGGGTGTAGCAACATTACAACGCACGCATGTATGTGGGAGGGGGGGGGTTGTGGTGCAACTGAGGGTCTGTATTAATGTGGTGGGTAAAACCATATCGAACCCCCCCCCCCCCCTATTTTTAGTTGAAGGGACTACAGCATTGATCTGAGATATATAGGGGGGGGTGTGTATATACACGATGTGGGCAGATCTTGGCGCAGGGCATGTATATTGTGTGCAGGTTGGTGACTGTAAGACCATGGGTTTTGTGGGCACATTCTTTATCGCCATGTACAGGGCTAGCGGTGGAATTGTATCTTGTCGTAACCAACCACCTTTTACAAGGCTTGAGGGTCTTGTAGAGATGATGGCGCTTGGCTCCTGTGAAAGACGTACAATAAATGGCGTGACCATTTGGCTCTTCGTTTCCAAACGATCGACTCAATTGTTTTGACATGTTAATTGGGCATATTCTAAGATTTGTGTGACACATGGGAAGCGTAACGCGTGAATGTAGGCTGACATGGCGGCTTTGCACGGATTGTTCTGCAATGATAGATTATAGAACAGTGACGGTGAACCTTTGCACCCCCCCCCCCCCCGATGTTTCTGAACTACATGCCCCATGATGATCAGTCTTAAAGCTAGTGGAGCATCATGGGACACGTAGTTAAGAAACATGGTGAACCTTGGCGCCCCAGATAACTGTTCCTGAAGTTTACACTGTATCTGATCTTGTACAGAAATATTGATGGGTTAACGGGTTCTAATCTCTAGATGGTGTCCTTTACATTGCACTAATTAACACTATCTGTTATTTGATACAGGCAGAGAGGGCTTTTTTGTATATTGTACAGTAAATATGACTTAAAATGGTCAGATCTCACTTTATGGGATCTGTAGTGATCCCATGAGACGATCAGCCATGCAGCTTCCAAAAATAACCAATAGAAAACCGTGCCTGGAAGTTACAGTAACTGGATCTACTGCACAGGGATTTTTAGTCCTTGTAACCCCCCTGAATCTTGTGTCTGTAATCCCTAGAGCTCTGGCTGTTGTAATACAGCAGTAAAGTGTAACTTTTTGTTACAAGCAGGATGGGGGCTGATCAAAGTGATGCTAAGTTAGAACGAGGGTGAAGGAAGAACTAGACCCCCCCCCCATATTCCATATGCACCCTGTAAACTTGGCTCGCATTCAGCTTGGCAATGATTGGATGTGACGTACTGCTTCCTATTGGCTGCAGCATGTCATGTGACCAGAGAAAGGCAGCAAATTCAATGGTTCGCATTGCGATCCGCTAATGTGGTCTGGTTTCTGAAGGTCCACAACATACATCCAGCAAGCTGAGCTCCTCTCGGGCACGGTGAGACCGAAGTCCTTGCACTCTGACTGTAGAATCAGATCTGAGGGGACACCCCCCCCCCCCGCACCAGAGGTAGGAAAGCAGGACAACAGTACTGACCACTTATGCTGGCGTCAGATGAGCGACACTGTGCGCCTGTACTGATGTGCCTTCTGGCATCCATCGCAGCATTGTGACGCTGCGACGGGGTCAGCCACTCACTGTTGCACGCGCAAATTGCACGTGTAACAGCGGCTGTGCAGCCCTCTACGTCAAAGCGTTCGGACGCACATTGACAGAGCTGCAAAGCTCAATTCTCCATAGAGGATCCACTAAGTGCGCTCAGCGAGGTGGCCAGACGGGCGTCAGGTGGAACGTCCACTCGTGCAGATGTTCCTTCTGCTCTTCAAATACGCTCGTCGGACGCCAGCCTTAGGCTCGTGTTAGACGAGCGCAGTGTTCATGTCCGTGTTACCGCACAGTACGTCCGTGATGGCATACAATTGTGTTTAAATGGAGCCCCACACACAAAGTGCGGACGGATGCAGCAAACGGACGCAGGTTAGGCAAGAATGTAATACCGCTAGAATGGGTGAGTGGAGTGCGCCACGTCCGCATAGCTTTGTGTGTGAGTGGAGCGTGCAGGGCCGTATTAAGATCTCTATGGGCCTGGAGCTGAATATTTTGGGATTTTTTTTTTTTTTTTGGAATTTAGTGAAATGACAGCATATTTTAGGCTATTTATTTAATATTGCTATATAGGTATATCTAAGCAGGCAGATACTGGGAGTAAATTTCCATTCAGATTTCAATCATCACAGCGTGTAAAATTTTTATTTTCATATTTTATCATCCAAACCTCTGGTTGTATATTCTATAGGGAATTCTTGTTTAAAAAAAAAATCAAAGGGAACCTGTAACTGCTTATTTCTGAGAAAATATATAATTTTAACCAAAAAAATTGATATTTCCCATGTGCTATGAATATGACTATAAAACACTGACCTTGCTCCCAGCGTGGGAAAGGAAAAGGTGAGTAATGGCAGTGGTATTGCTAATTTTATACATAACAAATGGACAATACCATCGCTCTGGAACAAAAAACATTTTTTTTTTCTATTTAGATTTTACATTGTCATGTTTGGTATCAATGCAAAGGCCAGACTCTGTCCTGTCTGACACGACACCTCAGTTGACCTTGCGAGGTGTAAAGATTAGTGGCGCAGGGTTCCAAAGCCCCCAGTACACTTCACTGCATTGTGGCCGGTTTAGGTTCTTGATGTAACAATTCATAATGGATTGTACCATCACCTCCACGCTTGTTAGTGACATGAAAAATTAGATGGAGTTACTGCAGCATCATTGTTCCCTTTTTATAATTGAAAAATATTGCTGTGGTTAGAGAGAAATATTTTTATTTTTACATAAAGCCTGGTCATGTTAGGTATCATTGGAAAGGTCATGCTTTGACCTTTCCGCCGATACCTCACATGAGCCTATAGCTGCTTTGGAGGTGGAGATATAGGGGTCCAAATGCCCATTAATGCAGACCAATTTATCCTTTTCGTGGGCCTTTTCTGGGGCATGGGCCTGGAGCTGCTGATCCATCTGCCCCGATGTTAATCCGGCCCTGGGAATGTGTGTGTGTTCGTGTGTGTGTTCCATGATGCTGTTTAATTTGCTAATTTTTCATCTGTATCTCCCTATAGTTGTGTATAGGCAATCTTGTTGGTTTAAAGGGCTGTCAGGACATGACAGATGATGTATATCAAAGCTCGGGGCTAGGTAGAGCATGTCAGTAGGTGCTGAGCGCATGCTGTGGGAGGTAGGCAAAGTTGTGTAGCTTTTCTGTGCCATTTAATGTCTAGTTTATTAATAATAAAGCAAATAAAATGGTGTTTGGCTTATCAGATCAACCTAGTCAATTATCTGGAAGACTGTAACGTTGACATATACTGCGTGGGCGTTAAACTGCGCTTCTGTAATTACAGGTTTTAAGACGAGGCTGTGGTCTCGCTTATTGCATTTGAATGTAATTCTGCTGGCACAGGATTCGGGGTTATTCAGAGAGCACCGACATCTCCGTGCTCTCCCGTTCGTCGCACTTCTTCAGCAACGTTAAATTTGTCGACCCTGCAGGGTCCCTAAAGTGCAGTGACTTGAACCATGGAACGTGTCGGATCCACAAAAAAAGCAGGCTGTGTGCGTGATGACGTGACGTCTGACACAGCGCATTTGCGATGTCCATCACGTTGACGCTCAGGTTTCTTGGTCAGGCTGACTGTACCTGTCTTTAATTTTTTATATATATATATATATATATATGTAAAAAAAAAAAAAACTGACCGTGTGGTGTCTACAGTATCTTCCATCAGTACGAACGTCTGTTATGCGCACGCAGACTGCATTCATCTGACATGAGCCTGAGACTAGGGTCAGAGGAGCGCGTTTTCTACAGACTGTGCGCCTGTGCAGTACGGAAGACACAGTAGTGGCCAGTTTTTTTTTTTTTTTTTTTTTTTTTCACTGACGTTGTTTGACGGATGTAGGAGGGGAAAATAAATTACAATGCAAAACCATGTTGTCCATCAAAAATGCTGGAGGTATAAATGCAGTCAGTCTGACCACGTTCCATCACTCACACACAAAGCTATGCGGAGTGGTGCACTCCATGTCCGTTCTAGCAGTATTACATTCTTGACTTCTGTGGGGACCGACTTCTGTGGGGACCGACTTCTGTGGGGACCGACTTCTGTGGGGACCGACTTCTGTGGGGACCGACTTCTGTGGGGACCGACTTCTGTGGGGACTTCAATTTACCACAAGTGTATGCTATCACGGACGTGAACACTGCGCTTGTCTGACACGAGCATAAAAGGCGTTATTCAAAAAAAATATGCTGCATGAGAATACCTGAAATAATTGGGTCCTATGAATAATAACGTTTAAACAGAAACATTTAAAGAATTTTTGCTGCAAATGTTGTGGTTTTTTTTCCCCTCTTCTTTAATGGGATTTGCCTGATTAAACCTCCTGAAATGAAACCACTGAACATCAGAGCGTTTCAGGGCTGTTCGGTGTTCTCTGAATAGATTAACCCTTCTCTAAGGGGGGATTTCGCTGGCAAATTGCCAGGTTTTTGAATGGCCAGCAAATTGCACCATATGGGGAAATTCACTGCTTGGTACCAATTTGGTATCTTTAACCCCTTCTGTGGTTTAGCCGTGCCTTTTGGTACAGTATATATTTGTAACAGCAAGAACATAAATTTACCAGTATAGTGATGGATACTGTGGTCTCCAACCTGCCCAGATTAGTCCATCCCAAATGTCTAACTTCAAATCGGGAAGTCCTGCTCCAGGGGTGATGGTGTCGCTGGAAGTCCACATATTGTAAGGAGAATACAATGACAAGTCAACAAGGTGTTGTATCTAACTTGTGCGTATAAGATCTTTACAATCTCTGGATTGGTGTAAGGGTCTAAGATCCATGTCTACTACAGATCAATGTGACCATGCGGTGTTCTGCTACGAGATGAAACTGCTCTAATAGTAAGTCTGGATTTTTGCTCGCTGTACCTGGCTTGTTTATAGGTCATAAACTTTTGTATGCGGGGAGTCGCTGTGGGCCTTTTTAGAAGCCTGGTCCTGGCTGAGTGAATGTTATTGTCTACTGTTCCATCACTGTTTTATAGGTACAAGGTTATGTTTATTAATAATTGATTTAGCTGCAGTCCTGCGCTTTATCTCCCTAAAACCTGTGTTGCGTTCAGCTGACACGTTCCAGGGAACCTTCAGAATCTGAAGTCAGTTTTCTGGTTTGTTTTGCTTTCTTTTAGAATGTTCAGGTTCTATCTTTGGGTCCTCAACAGATTAATGTAGTGATACATTCATTAACGGTATAAAATGTTTCACATTGGTGTGGGACTGCTCTGTATCAAAAATAAACCGTTTATATGGGTGTACAGTAATGTTTTCGTTTCTGTAAGCTAATCACTGGTGTTTTGAGAGTTCTGCTGGTGTGTTTATGGTTTATGCACCATTGGGTTCACCCTGTTTAGCACACAATGTAGTACACGTGGAGTGATTAATATCTGTAACGAACAAGCTGTAGAGTAAAACAGGACGTCTGCCACATGCGGGGTGGAATGATTGTTACAGGACCAGGAACAGCAAGCTTTAGGCTAGGGTCAGGCTAACGCATTCTGTGCGTCCATACACAACAAATGTACTTTCTGACTGACGACAAGGTAGTCGCCACTTTTTTTTTACTGTAGATGGGAAATAGACAAAATTTTCATTAACTTTGTCAAATGCTGGACAAATAAATGCAGTCCATCCGACTACATTCCCTCACACACAAAGCTATGTGGACATGGCGTACTCCGCACGTCTGTTCTAGCGGTTTTATGTTCTTGCCTAACTTGCATCCGTTGTGCGTCTGCACTTCTGTGCGGACGTACTTCGTGTGTGGGTCTCTATTGATCATAATTGTATGCTACCAGACGTTAAAATGTGTAGCAACACTGCGCTCGTCTGACCCGAGCCTGTAATGTGAAATCTGATATGGTTTAAGGCTGGGGTCAGATGAGCGGAAGGAACATCCCAGAGTGGACGTTCCTTCCACTCAACGCCCATCTGGCCACCGCACTGAGCAGTTAGTGCGTTGCAGCCTTAGCACTTTGACGGGGAGGCTTGTTGCGCTTGCAATTTGCGCACACAACAGCGTGTGGCCAGCCCCGTCACATCAGTACAGGCGCACATAGAGCACTTGTCTGACCCCCAGCCTCAGGCTAATGTCAGTCTAACGCAGTCTGAGCACACTCTGCATGCGTGCACAACGGGCGGCTGTACTGACAAATGCTATAGACACCACATGGTCTGGTTTTGTTGACAGACGTAGAGAAAAAGGGAATTATGGGAAACCAATATAAAATTGGTACATGATATGAAAAGCCATTTTGTGCGTCAAAGTGCTGGACGTCATAAATGCGCTGCGTATGACATCTCATCACTCACAGAATGCTATGCGGACGTGGCGCACTCTGTGCGTCTGCCTAGCGGTTTTACGTTCTTGCATCCATTTGCCTTGTGCATGCGCTGTTCATTGCGCACGTACTTCATGTGTGGGTCTCTATTGATCATTATATGCAATGACTGACTTAAAACACTGCAGCAACACGAACGTGATCCCTGCATTTGGCTGACGCTGGCCTTGGTGATAAACCTCAAAGGAAAAACTCCTATCCATTGAACATACAGCAATCTGGCAACTGTTTCACTGGTGGCACGCAGGAAACTTTGCCTTCGACAGACTGTCATTACTGACAGTGCTGAAGATTCAAGTGGGCAGCCAGAACAGACCTAAGATGTTTGGCCGCTGCATCAACTGGTGCCATTGCTGACTTGCAGATTCTCATTTTGCTCAAATCACCAGGGTCTCCGGTGAGTGCAAAAAGTCGCTTTTGATAAAGGCAGGAGGTCCTCAGAAGCCACAGATTCTGTATTCTTAATACACCTTTCACCTTCTGTGAGCCCCCAGCGTTTCCACAGCTCTCGAAAGGTAGTCTACATGAGTTTGGAGTGAGTCCACTTGGGCAGATACATGGCCTGCTCCTGCATCTAAAACCCACCTGCAGCTGTATTGTCTCCACCTGAACTTGAAATAGTCCCCCCCCCCCCCCCCAGTACCTGGTCAGGGGTGTGGAAATTTTTAAAATTACTTGTCCACTGGACTAAGTGGTAATCCAATCTACTTGTCCCATTTCAACAAAATAGTGTTTGGAGGTCTTTTATTCATAACAGCATGCACAAGATTTGCATTAGAATGTAAGCTGTATTAATTAAATCAGCAATAATTTGTGTATTTAATCAGAATATCACGCCCAGACACATATACAGACCATGCCCACTCAAGATGCATATACAGAGACCTCAGCCAAAGCCATGCCCATATATATATATATATATATGACGTTTGGGGGGCCCACAGAGCACGTGCACAATGTCTTTCACAAACAAAAGTTTTATTCACCCTAAGTACACGCTTTGGTTCAGTGAAATTTAAAGCAAAGTCCTGATCTTCAGCACAAATAGAAAAATAATAGTGGCTCACCAACGCTTTAAACAGTCCCAAACCTAGGGAATCCTTTCCCCGGTATGTCGAAGCCTCTCCAGCAAGGCACAGCACGTCTCCTGCTTTTTGAACACAAACACACAGCTTCCACTGATTACTGTCCTATCTGGGAGTTGCTGGCTTTAAAACTCTTCCTGGACAGGAAGATTAACCCTGTGGTTGCACTTAAAGGGTCCACAACCCAAATAGGGGTGAAACATATTGTCCATCCAGGACCCAGCCCTGCCGACCTCTACTAATATATATATAACTCTCAGACCAGATAATGCCCACATAATACATAT
Source organism: Leptobrachium leishanense (assembly GCA_009667805.1). Lineage (NCBI taxonomy): Eukaryota > Metazoa > Chordata > Amphibia > Anura > Megophryidae > Leptobrachium > Leptobrachium leishanense. Next base: position 34,213,649 of record CM019074.1, on the reverse strand, counting down.
TAAGTTTTATGGGTTTTGCACAATTTTTCCGCTTGACAGGAACTTCAAACATCAACACCGGAAATAACTGGATTCCACTCTTCATTCACTTGCAGTTAAGTTTAATTTCATTAAATTGGGTAGTAAATTAAATAGCTGTAGATTAGGTGAAAAACCTTAATCACTTTTATTCAGCTAATCGCTATTCAATTAACAGATACAGAAATTGTATAAATACATTGCACATAAAGCTTAACTTGTCAGCTTCATATTTTCACTAGCACACACTTCTAGAATATCATTACTGCCAAAAAATATATTTTAACCCCTTCACTGCTGAGCCACTTCACGTCTTAAAATAAAGTTATAAATAGAAAAGTTCTTTACTTTAAACATGGTCATGTTTGGTATCATTGGAAAGGCCATGCTCTGGCCTTTCTATTGATACCAAACGTGACCCTGCTAATTGCCAACAGTCGATCGGGGTTTAAAGGAACCCCCTATCTTTCCTTAGTCAATGAGGATGTTCCCCACACGTCCTCAGCAGTGAAAGGGTTAAAGAAAACAGACATGAAAAGAACTGTATGCGGCATCTTCCCCACACTGAGAATGAAATAGATCTACACGTTAGACTGCATTTATCACTAAACTGTCTCCATTCCTTTCCTGTACATAAATTTGAAACCAATCCTTTAGCTCACCGGCTGCCACTCCAGTATCTGAAGATGTTTGTAAATGTCTGCACTTATGTCCAGGTTGCATGGCATGCAGCTCTCAGATGGCCCCTTCCTCCAGACGCTGCTGGGAAGCCTGACCTGATTGGCTTTCCCTTAATGGAACTGAATTGCATGCAGGGACTAGTAGTTCTCAGACCTTTTGCAGATTTCAATTAACTAAACTGAATTGCAGTCCTTTTATCATTCCACTTGCTTGTACATTAGATGACCATTCTGTACCTCCTGCAGTTTGACTTGACATTTGTAGACCTCAGACCAGACCCTGTAATCGGCTGGCTGTGGCTGAGCAGAGTCAGCAGCTCAGCCGACTGTCAGAGCGGTGTGAGGCGGCTGCTGCTAAGCTCTACCCCAGCAGGGTGACACAATGTAGGTGTGAGATCTACGGCGCAAGCACCGTGTGCTGCAGCTCCTGCCCCTCCATCGCTCAGTGTGGGCGTTCCTTCAACTCTCTGCGCTCAGTGTACAAAGCATGATCCTCTGGAGGATTGCGCTTTGTATCCGATGGCGCTCGTGTGCCAGGAGCAGTCCTGCAGGCTGCATCTCAAAAATATCTACTTGTCCAGTGCCTGGATCGTCATGTCTCAGGCAATATTTCCACACCCCTGCTGGTTAAGGTCAGTCTTCCACAGTGCTTGTAATTCAGCTATTCTGTGTACTATTCTCGCTTAGAGCTGATGCCCTCAAAGATGACTCTGCTAACCCAGCTGGTCATCATGCAGGGGGCTGTCTGTAACTCAACAGGGTCTTCGCAGGAAACTATCCCACTGCTGGGGTAAGGCTGTGGACCAGCTCTCACCCTTGGGATCACAGCAGAGCTGTCCTCCTTGTAAATGAGAACTGGTGGCATGGAAGCCATAGATCCCTCTGCAATGTTGGCACCACACCCCACTCAGACTCCCAAATATCAAACGGATAGGGACCCTCTACCAGGCAAAACCTCTTCGACCAGAATGGGCAGTCTTTAGGCGGGAGAAATGTCTTGGGCACAAAACAGGCTGCAAACCATTCTGTCTGATGCTCCACCAATGGCCACTCAGGGTAGGCCTCAAAGGTAAACCCTGTTGGTCCCTGGCCCATTCACTCACAAAGCCTCATATGCCACTGCAAGATCCACTTCCTTTCTCCATTAGGTAGCTGAACACGGGCAATAAATGGTTCCCTTGAATACTTTGGGTAGACCCTGCTTCCAGGAACTCCTGCAGAGCTCAAGCTGGATCCTGTTCATGGACTGCTAGTTGATAACCATGGTGTCACATGGCTCGGCTGCCATTGTCCTAGAAAACCTCAGTGATTGGGTTATTTTTTTATTTTTTTCTTGGCTGGAGCACAAGTTTACCCTTAACGTCAACATTGTAATGGGGGGCCCTGTGTGTTGCTACCTACTGTTTTAACACTCAATCCTTACTTGTAGGATGAGGTTGTTTGTATCCCCTTGCAACTTCATGCATCATAAGGAGGATGGGATAGGGTTGTGTGTTTCCTTCCCCCCCCCCCCCCTTCGTTTTTCTCTTCTCGGATTAAAACTCTAGGTTTAGCATAGTGTTTGACTCGTTTGTATTTGTTGCTGTTTCTTCTCAATAGCTTCCATTCTCCTTCCAAATGCAAGAAAATTGGGTTCAAGGTAAATGCAATCTCCAGAAATAAACTGCACAATTCTTCTCTGAACTATGGAGAGCTTATAATCTTTCTTTTTTTCCCACTAGTTTATGAACAGTAAAGAAAACCGTCCTTTATAACAGATCTGTGTGTAGATATATCTCAAGGCCCTTAGGGAAGCCCAGGATCCATTGCCAAAGTGGGCAGGTTCCCATTTATTATGGTGTCTGACGGCGGCACGGAACTAATTACTAGCCGTATGCAGGCTTTCATTATGCATCTGCCATGTCATCAGTGCTATGTGCAGCCATCAGCTTTACTACGGTTTGTCAGCATTTTATTTGCTTATTAACCTTTCAGCTAGACAGGAGGTGGCTCTGCAGAAATCTGCCTGAGCGTTCGTCTGTTTGCACCTTAACTAGTAATGTTGCTTTAGTGCTTCCGGCAGGGTTAAAGAACCTGCGACTGTTTTGACCACCAGGTATGTCAAACTGTCTTTTACCGGCATTCTGGGAATGGTAGGCAGTTGAATAGATGGCTGGAGAATCATGGGAGTTGTAGTTCAGAAACATCGGGTGCTGGAGTGACCACCCTTACTTGGGCTGGAAGTTCACGTGGCTAGTCTTTTTTTCTGTGAGCTATGGGTCATGGACGATTGACCTCAATGCTTGGGTCACAAGTTTGTAACCAGATTTCTGTTCCATGGCTCTTTGCATTCTGCAAGGTGACGGGTTTATCAGACCCTGTGATAACCAAATGTCATGCACGGAAGGTATGCCCCCTCTAGTAATGGGTGGTATGTTGCCCAGGTGTGTCGTGTGACAAGTTGAATTCTTCGTCTCCTAGTACACTCTTCGGCATACCACTGGGACGTCTCCTGTCCCTTCCTGTTTTCGGAGCTTGTAAACAGGGTTTAACATGAAGCTTGTGACTTCTATTTTCAAGTCTCCGTGACGGATGGGCAGTTTAATGTCACGGATAATTACACTTCTCTACCACCCATGTGGAGAAAAAACCTCCTTTGGAATAAGTATCAAACCGCGGCTTGCGGATAAACGCTATACTGTTTTCTTTATACCCTTAATTTTTTTTTTTTTTTTGTATAGGACTAACTTTTTTGTTTTTTGCATCCGAACGCATGGACTTATTCACTGAATACGTGATGGCGGTCACACAATGCGCAAATACGGCCGTGATTTTGTACGGATCCAAACCCAGAAACTTTGGGTGTCTGATCATGTACAGCCTACATAACGTCCAGTGTCTGTCTCCTAATCACGCACACGACGCAGCGCACTTTGTATGTCAGTACTAGCAGTTTGTTTGCCGCTTGCGTTGCGCGGCCATACTTCGTGTGTGGGCCTGCGTTGGACGTCATTTGCTGCTACCACGGAAATAATAAAGTGCAGCTAAAAAACACGTTCGCACTGCGTTCGTCTGACCCCAGCCTTAAAGCCACATTGTAAGATTTATTTCAGTAAAAGGTGGATTTTATATTTGCAGTAATGCAGGTAAGTATTGGAAATTTTATTGATGGTGACTTCTTTATAGTTGCTACGTGATGTAGACCCTATTTCTAGCTGAGCCTTAATTCCTTCTCATTGTGTCAGCGGATGAGTAAGTGATGGTAATTTTATGGGTTTTCTGATGAGCAGCGTGAAGCTAAAACTGGCAGACATGGCACTTCCTGATGCGGCTCAACGAAGGGCGAGCCAAAGTTTGAAGTTGCTGTATGGCTTGTGTAAAAGCTTTGATTGGCATTTCAGTGGGATCATTCTGTCTTAACCCCTTCACTGCTGAGCCATTTCATGTTTTAAAACACATTTTTCTTCTATTTTGTTTACCTTAAACATGGTCCTGTGTGGTATTATTGGAAAGGCCATGCTCTGGCCTTTCTAATGATACCAAACATGACCCTGCTAGCTGAAAACAGTCGCTCAGGGTTTGTTTGAACCCTGATATCTTTCCTTAGTCAATAAGGACGTTCCCCACACTTTTTTTTTTAACAGTGAAAGGGTTAAAGGGACACTACCACTTACATAACCCAATTACTTGTGCATTGCCAATAACAACACATGCTGCCGCCTCTCGCTCTGACATAATTTCATGTAAAAATGGGATCTATACTGCAAAACCTTTACGGCTCGTGTTTTTAGTCTACAGTATTGAACAGTTAATGGGGTGTAGGGAATGTTTAGATAAGGTGGTAGGTCTAACTGTAAGATGTCAGGGCTTAAAAGACTTGTAATCTAATTTATGGTGATGTCCGTTGACTAAATCCCACACAATACAAAAATGTGAGTTGGTGACTTGCCCATTCACTCCTTTCTATGGCCATTGCCAGAGTGAGGAGCAAGTGATGTGAAGGGAAGTTCACAACACAAAGGATCACACCATGGAGGTGCCCAGTGACCCATGTAGAGAGTAAGATATATTTTCTTAACATACATGAGCACATTTCATGACTTGGTGGCAGTGGCCTTCTAAGTTGTCGCTTTATCCATAGGGTGCACTAGACCTAAGTGGTTGTCCTCCATATCTTGCATTGTGGTTTAACGTAAATAGTCTCCAGCTGCCGGCAGTTGACATCTCATGTAACACAAACCATGGCCCTGTTTTGGCTGAGACTGTAATGGGGAATAATCACAAACGTCAGCACAAGCCATAGGCAGATTTCTTTTCCTGGATCTTATGAGCAAGTTGTGTTGGTGGCTTGCCTCAACTCCACCCAGTGTTACCAGACATGTCACCAGTGACATCAGCGCGCTGATTTCACATCACCCTCTGGGTTCCACCATAGTGGTGGTCTCGGAAGTAGGGACGGATTGGATGTGTGCATGCATCTCCAATCCATCCTTCTGCACAAGTCCATAGCGGTGTGTAAATTGTGTAGTACAGCTTCAGGGACTCTTGTATTTGGAAGTCCCTGAGCTGAAAAGGAGCTACAGAACGAGGGAGATAAAGTAATTTTGCCTAATGTGATATAACAAAATAATGGGGCTGAACGATTTATTGGTGTTGTGGTGGATAAAAAGCCTCCACGCTATAATTGTTTTATTGCAGAAGCCATCTGCACGTCACAGCAATTCAAAGAAATGCATCCCAGTGCTCCTGTACTACATTCTCCATATGCAGCAATGAATTCTGGGTAGGACATGCAAATGACATCTCACTTTTATGCATCCTGGGTCTGTTTTTTTTTTTTTTTTTTTTTTTTTTTTAACAGAACCCTAAAATCAATGCCACACTAGTGTTTTGTTTGTTTAAGCAGAGATCACCCATAGGGTAAATCCGTACATAACTAATTATAGCGTGGAGACTTCTCTTTTTGTCCTCCACCACAACCCTTGTAAGCACTGATTTACCCTACGGGTCCAAGCGTCCACTGCAACTGGTCATGCCTAGCTCCTGCAGAGGGTCCAATTAACCTGAAACGGTGCTGTCCAGGAGTGGCTTTGACCAGGTACATAAACCTGATCTGTGCTTAAAGCCATCTAGTATGGTGTGGTACAGTACTGTTATATTGGGCCGGAGTATGCTTAGTTTGCAGAGCTTTAAAGATGTTTGTATACAATGTAACATGTCAAGTTGATGCTAAGCTTTGTCTGTTACTAGATCTAACTGGAACTCGTCACTTGCTCAGTGTGATTATGACTTGTGGTGGTCATTGTCACATGTGAGTTCCTAATTTTAAACTTTCACAGCTATATTTCATCTTGTTCACTTAAATTATTCCCCCCCCCCCCCCATTTGTTGAAGACCAACCTGGACTGATCATGGACTCTATATAACCCTGGTGTAAACTTAACTCGCTAAATATAATGGCTCTGGTAAATCTCCACCAGGGTTGGAACAGGGCCCAGACTATAGTATCTGACATGTAAAGAAAAAATTTATTCTTTTCCTCAAACCGTTAGTCATAATTCCCATTTTGGATGATAAAGTCAGACCCTGTACCATCCAGTAAGTGTGGCGACCTAGGATTGACACGTGATTACAGAAAAATGGTGACTATTGCTGGATTCTATCCCTATACAAGGGAGTACCGGCCTGGATAAAGCTGAGCCGGGCCGGCCCCAGAACTAGTTGAGATTTCTAAATGTATATTCTACAATACTGTGGTTTTTGAAACTGAGATGTCGCTGCTGTATTGCTCTATGTAGTTAATAACGTGCTATATTGTTGCAAGCCCTGCAGATTGTATCTGCTGTAAGGCTTTGTTTTTACAGAGAAGTCAGCTGCCTGTGGGATCTATCATTCGGCAGACAAATGCCAGGAATCGCTGAAAACTCAACAAATGCGATCTGTCCGCATTGTAATTGCTAATGCAACGTATGGAGTGGTTGACCTACTCAATGGTGGAGAATCTGCATATGTATCATCACGTAGTGTCAAACGGTTTGTATTGGAAACATTAGAAAGACATTCTGTTCATGGAATATTTAATTGTCAAGCTGGACATGCAACCACTGAGCGGATCTATGTGCGCCCGTACTGATGTGTCTCCCGGCATCCACAGCATTGTGACGCTTCGACAGGGCCAGCCACATACTGTAGCCGTGCTGAAAGCCTCCCCTTCCATGCACTACGACGCATGTTCAGGGCTGCAAAGTGCAATCCTCCATAGGATCACAGTGCTGAGCGCACTAACTGTGCCCAGCGAGGTGCCGAAACAGGTGTCGGTGAAAGGAACGGACATTCCTTCCGCTCTGGAAAATGTGCATCTGACCTTGGCCTGATCAGTAAACCAAGGAATCCAATACTAGTTTCTCAGCTCTCTTGACCTCAAGTCCCCCCCCCCCCAACAGGCCAGGTTTGCAAGATATCTGAATCACAGCACCGTTGATTCTTTGCTGCTCAGTGCAAGATAAACCCCACCTGTGACAGCAGGGGTAGGATTGGAGAATGGCAAGTACAGTTGTGTTCAAAATTATTCAACCCCCCCCCCTACTGAAATTGTGTTTTGGCCAGTTTGACATTGATTTTGATCATTAAGTCATATTGCTTACAATTAAATCAAAGAGGCACGTGTAGGTCAGACAAATATAACATAACATTTATAATGAAATAACCACAAATGTCTTTTCTGTGCTCACATCATTATCAGTTTTATTCAACCCCAAGTGACATTCAATCTTAGTACTTAGTAGAACATCCTTTTACAGTTATAACAGCTTTTAAACATGAAGCATAGCTTGACACAAGTGTCTTGCAGCGATCTACGGGTATCTTCGCCCATTCGTCATGGGCAAAAGCCTCCAGTTCAGTCACATTCTTAGGCTTGCGCACTGCAACTGCTTTCTTTAAGTCCCACCAGAGGTTCTCAATCGGATTTAAGTCAGGTGACTGCAATGGCCACTCCAAAATGTTCCAGCCTTTAATCTGCAACCATGCTCTAGTGGACTTGGAGGTATGCTTGGGATCATTGTCCTGTTGAAAGGTCCAACGTCTCCCAAGCCTCAGGTTTGTGACGGACTGCATCACATTGTCATCCAATATCTCCTGGTACTGTAGAGAATTCATGGTACCTTGCACACGCTGAAGCTTCCCTGTACCTGCAGAAGCAAAACAGCCCCAAAGCATGATTGACCCCCCGCCATGCTTCACAGTAGGCAAGGTGTTCTTTTCTTCATAGGCCTTGTTCTTCCTCCTCCAAACATAGCGTTGATCCATGGGCCCAAACAGTTCTAATTTTGTTTCATCAGTCCACAGAACACTATCCCAAAACTTCTGTGGTTTGTCCATGACTTTTGGCATACTGCAGTCGACTCTTCTTATTCTTTGGAGACAGCAAGGGGGTGCGCCTGGGAGTTCTGGCATGGAGGCCTTCATTACGCAGTGTGCGCCGTATTGTCTGAGCTGAAACTTCAGTACCCACATCTGACAAATCTCTTCTCAGTTCCTCAGCAGTCACACGGGGACTTTTCTCCACTCTACGCTTCAGGTAGCACACAGCAGTCGAAGTCAGCATCTTCTTTCTGCCACGACCAGGTAGCGTTTCAACAGTGCCCTTTGCCTTGAATTTGCGAATGATGCTTCCTATGGTCTCTCTTGGTATGTTTAACATCTTTGCAATCTTCTTATAGCCATTGCCCTTCCTGTGAAGAGTAATCACCTCTTCTCTTGTCTTCCTGGACTATTCTCTTGACTTCACCATGTTTGTAACCACACCAGTAAATGTCTAGAAGGAGCTGGGTATCAGTCATTTTAAAGCTGCCTAATTGGTGCTTATTATGCTTTATTGCTGCTGTGACATCCACAGGTTTTCAATACCTGATTGAAAACACTTGAATGAACCTCTGTTCTTCAGAGTGGTAGTCTTTAAGGGGTTGAATAATTGTGTCAATGAAGAATTCACAAAAGAAACATTTACTACTGTATTACAAAACCAATTGATGTCATTTTAGTTGCATATGGTTCTTTAAAAAGTCCTTGTAGGATTTCATTCTGAATACAATTACAAATGTACACTAAATTCCCTAAAACCCTTTACAGCATTGGGGGTTGAATAATTTTGAACACAACTGTAATATAGCAATGGAACACCCATGAGTACACCTCTACGTGCAGGGCTAAGTAGAACTGATCCGGACCTGAAAACAAATGGAATCTAAGTCACATCAGTCTGGACGACAGGAAATCAACTTCCAAATGTGTCCAATAATAATGCTAGTACCACATTTTTTTTTATTTATAACCAAGGGTACCAGATAATGTGTGCCTGGCTGAAGACATCTCTTTTCTATATCTGGGGCTCTAGTTCCAAGAGTTACTGCTTGCAAACAGGTGTGCACAATTGCCTCGCATTTAAATATGGTTACAATTTGCAGATGCCGATTGCCAGAAAATAAGACAATAGGGCAGATGCAGTAACATGATCTGGGTTAATCTGAACAAATAACGTTGTCTCAGTTGCTCAGACTATGGTCCTGTGTATGAATTGTCATGAATTCATGTAAACGGGGTAACATTGTATCAGTTAATTCTGGCAGTTCATACACACGCTACAATAGAACAGCTCAATTCCCCCTAATTAGCCATAAAGTGCCCTTTGATAAATTACCAATTATTATTACAAAGCAGATGTGTTATTTATTGGCCCCATGGCTCATGAGCTCAAATCAAAATTTCTTCTATTGGCACCTTGCATATAGAAACAGGGACCCAAAATTTAGACAGCACGTTCAACACGCGTTTTGTGTAAGTATGCTCCTCAGGGACTATGGGGGATTTCACTACTGCCACAGATCACCCGTATTTTGCTGGCAATTCGCCAACATTGGGCGAACTGGCTTTTTGAATGGCCACGAAGTTTTTTCCAATCTCGTGGCCAGTTCAGTGTTCTTTGCATAACCAATTAAAACAAATGTAATAATCATTCACACCTTTTGACTAAGGTGAACGAGTACGTCCTTGGTGTTGTCGTCCAGTCACTGCTGCAAAGGAGCAGCTTTTTGTATGGGACACTGGCAGCCGAACGAAAACCCTTTAATCTGTGAAAGCCCTGCGGTGCTCATTGCTGCCATTGTTCTGTCCAATATCTTTTATGGATGCAAAGGTAGAAATGGCATTTTAATGCGGCTGCTGAAACTGACCTTATGTTTTACATCGGACATACAAGAATCCATGTCGAACGGACCAACGCCTCTTTAACATGTCAAACAAAGCCATTCCCACATATAGCAGTTATTTAGCTTTTTGGGACACAAAAATGGTGTGTATAAACCAACCAGATCACTCTACAGCTACCAGAGTTGCAGAGCGATTGGGCAAAGAAACATTGCGGCATTGAGGTTGAGTGGGCACCATCAGTAGCGTGGGTTGTCAGCGCCCGGGGCCAGCCAAGAATTGTGCGCCGCCCCCCCAACCTGTGGACACGTTATCGGTATTGGTATTGCCCCAGCCAGCTCTCACCTGGATATTGCCCCAGCTCCAGATCCAGCAGGGGTTGGGGCCCAGATGCCGGACAGTGGGAGTGCCTGCCCGGTCCTGAACAGTGAGTCTGTGAAGGGGAGGCGGCTGCGTGCGTGCGCAGTTCACGCGGTCTGGCCAGTCAGGTGGCAGAGACTCGGTACCACCTGATTAGCCGGACCACGTGACCTGCACCTGCATGCAGCCACCTCCTCTTCAACCACGGACTCACTGTTCAGGACTGGGCAGGCATTCCTGCTGCCCGGCATCTGGGCCCTCAACCCGCAGGCCCTTGGGCAGCACCCGGCAGGTCAGTCTGAGCCTCAACTTTTAGGGGCGCAAATTTCTTTTGAAATTATGCGCCCCTAAGAACTGCACCTGGGCCACGCCCCCCCCCCCCCACGCTACGCCACTGGGCACCATGTCTTGAGGTGGATGTGCAGCAGGTCTCCCCAGCACGCACAGTGGCCCCATTTCAGACTGCGGCAGACTGTTTTACATTAAGGGCAGTGCCAGCATTCATACCGGTGTTCCCTATAGCCAGTACATGCCTGTGGGTGTGGTCCTATTCTGCAGGGACACTTTAATGGATATTCCAGAAAATGAAAGATTTGGAATGGCAATTGGTATTTGGACAATGCTAGATATGAAATCTCGCTTATACATGTGACCATAAGATCAAAGCTGTTCTGACTAGGTAGTGTGTGGCCTGCACCGGTGACACCACCCTAAAAAAATTTTTACACTAAAATATTTTACTGGGAAGGATACATTGAGAATAGGGCTGCAACTAACGATTATTCTCATCAATTAGTTGGCTTTTTATTTAATTATCTGATTAAAGTTTTATGTATAAATGACCACAACCCTCCCTTTTTTCATAAGCAATTTACATAGTGTAAGTTTCGTACGTACATAAGCAAATTGTGTATTTTGCGTACTCTTCACAAAAGGTATGTGTGCTTGGTCAGAGCGGGATGGGTTGGTGCTGCATGCGCAGGGTAAGCAGTGTTTGCTTTCTCAAATGAACACTGATACAGGCACTTGGTCATTGTCAGCATGAAATCGGGGTTTAAGCTAAAGTGGTCAGGGTGCGTAGTCCTTTTTTTTTTTTTTAAATAATTTTGTGACCAAACAACTGAGTGGGAGGGACTGGAGGTGGGAGTGACTTTGCTCAAGTGACTTGACCTGAGGGAGTGGGTATGGACAATACAGGATCTGAGTGAGTTTGGGGAAAGGGACCAGACCAAAGGGAGGGAATGGCAGTTCCCGACCAGGGAGGGTGGGGTGGTGGCACAGGACTCCAGCTTGAAGTAAGGATTACACAGGCATACAGCGCCTTCAGCCAGTGGCAGTATCCTATTTGTGTTCTAGTTCTGCTACTGTTGTAAACGGAATAAAAAGAAACTAGGGTTGTCAGACACAACCAGAACTAAATCCTACAGAGTAAAGCAGCGGCGCATCTCAACAGCTCCGCTGAGGTTATTTTACATTTAACTCAGTGTGTGCTGTACACAAGACAATTGACACCGCTTAATCTGATTAAATTAGTTGTCAAATATTTCCATTATCAATTGGTTGGTTCAGCCCTAATTGAGAATTCTCTCATTTACAAGTACACTATACTGCCAAAAGTATTTGCTCATCCAAATCAGGAGCTGGGCAGGTGAGCGAATACTTCTGGCAATATAGTGTATGTCTTGGGTGGGGTGGCAAAACACCAGATATTCAGAGCACCGAAATGATGCAGACATGTCAGTGTTCTGTTCCCCGCACTTTGGGGAATCAAATTTCCCTGGTGAATTCACCACAGGGTCCCTGAAGTGCAGGGAATCGGCCACCAAATGCCACCGCAAACCTGTCACCCGCTGTTTTAAAAAACTACTGAACAAAAATGTCTGGAATTTAAAATGTAAGTTCCTATGAATGATAATAAAATTCTGTTACGGGGGAAAAATGGCTAAAAGATGCAAAAAAAAAAATTCCTTACTATGGATTAAAGGAATAAACTAAACTATTAGATACTGGAATATTTTTGCAATTGAAACCTATGGTGTTCGTTCGCCTGAATAAACCTGCCAAATGAGAACCTAACATCAGGACATTTCTTTGCTGTTCGGTGTCTCTGAACAGATTAACTATTCTCTATGGGGACTTTCACTGCCTTCGAACAGGCACCGTACTTGCTGGCAGTTTGCCAAAATTTGTGTGAGCAGATCAGAGCTCCACCGCAATAAACCTCACAGTAATGTGCGCCGTGTTATATGGGAGTACTGATTTATGAGTAAAAGTAGTTTAATAAAAAAACCTGTGAAACTCCAGGGTGTGTGTCCCCATAGGTTACCGCACTGGGTGACGCCACTGGTTGGGTTACTTGTTTAGATGAGGCCACAGGATAGGGACCTAATGATTTGAATTTGGTACATTTTCACAAGTGGTGTGAACCGTGAGCAAAACTCCAACAGGTGTCCCCTCCAGGCCAAGGACTAGGTTCCTCCTAAACCTCTTGGGTGACATCACAACACCACGGGCTGCTGTGATCTCAATACAAAAAATATGCGGTTAGTATCTGCTCGGTCTATAAACTTGTGCCAAATTGTAAATGTAATCTCCTTGCTGGGAGTTCTCCTAGTTTTGCCCTGTCCTCCAGCATCACCAGAAGTGATATCAGCACTCGGAGCATGCAGAAGTCACTATGTAAGAGCACATAGCACCGATCCATCCTTCTGTGTAGGCGCTATGGATCTTGCGTAAATTCCTGTAGTGTCGAATTGTACAAAAAAATCTTTATGGACGTTTGGGAGTCAGAGCACAGCATGGGACAAAAAAGGGAGTAAAATCACCCAAAAAGGAACATTGGACTAGGGGTTTTTTTTTTTTTTTGTCTTTATTTTTAAAGGGAACCAACATATGCTTTTCATTTTCCCCATCTCGTTCCTGCTGACAGGTTTTTCCTTCGTTGACCCTTCCTATTTTCCGAGAAACCCCATAATCTATCAATGTAACCAGAGTCATGGCGGTTCTAATTCCTCCTGGCTCTAGTTTCTGTCTGTACTGGGAAGGAGCAGTGTGATCCATGAGCGCATGCTGACGGGGAAGGGCAGTGTACGTGCCCTCTAGATTTGGCCGACTTACAATCCGTAACCTAACTCTGGCAGGAGTGTCTACCTCTGTTTGGAATGTATGTTGTGAAATCAAAGCTCTTGCTGTATCATGCCAGCAGCTAAATATATATCCGAAGAAAACAAGTGCTGGGGCAGCGCGGTGTCTGCACTGCGCAGGAGAGCACTCTGGATAAATTTTAACACTCCCTTCCCAAAATCCTGAACTTTTCCATGGTCCTATAGACTTGTGACTGTCCCATATACTACTTATCGGGTGGTTGGCAGGGAATGGTTATATTGGGTTCCTACCATCTCCATTGGCTCTGGCTACAAAGTTGACCACTAGGAAGTGCATTCATTGTTCGTCCTGGCATCCCGTGTCTTGTGTACACTTTGGCATCGTTGGACCTGTTGCCAAAGCTGATGGCATATGTTGTTTGCTGTTTCAGTGTTCCATCATCAACCTCTCCTTCGGGACAGACACCTGACTTGCACAGCAGCCACCATTTAAAGCGAAACCAGACGCACCGCTAGACAAACCGTTATAAGGGGGTCACAAAACCAGCCCCCAACATGTATAAACTATACTTGGAACACCGGTTATGTGGGGGCTTATGCTTGCAGCTTCTAAAAATAGTGGTAACTTTATTTGTGGCAACTATTGGTCTGTATTTTGTTTCCTGAACTGAATTTGACTGACTCATGAAATAGTCTGACCCCCCCCCCCAGCCTAAAGAACGCATTTTTAACGTGCACTTAATCACGGCCGCAAATGACGGCCAATATACGAAGTACAGCCGCATGAAAGTGCGGCTGCGCAACGCAAGCGGCAAACTAACACTTTTTCGAACGCAGAACCGATCGTACAGAGTGCGCTGCATCCACATAGCGGCGTGTGTGCGTGATTAGACGTCAGACACTGCTCATGTCCGGCCAACATAACGTCCAGACACACAAAATGTCCTGGTTTGGATCTGTAACAAATCACGCACGAAAATGCGCATCGTATGACCGTTTTCACACATTCCATGGAAAAAATACATCAATGCGTTCGGACGCACTTTTTGACGGTCGTTGCGAATAATGCGTTCGTTTGACCCTAGCCTTTAGTGTTTGAGGCATCCACTGGCACCGTATTGGTGCGGTTGTCCGGCCGATCCTACAACATGCAAGTGTTATCGGCCCTCTTCTCCTGCCCCGACTTCCATCGAATGGTTTCAGACTTTTTGTGACCACCAGACTAGCGATCTTTCCAAACTTATTTGGAATTGTCGGACAAACTGGTATGCATTTACAATGCATCTTTTCTCATGTATAGTAAAACCGTCATGCGCAAAGCCCATAGGATCTAATGTAAAAAAAAAATTCATTTTTGGGCATTTTTCAGGACCTTTTTGGGTTGACTTTATTTTCTCAAAGCCAGCTGCATTCAGTATTACTGGCCCTGGTGCTAAAATTCAGCACTGGGACATTTCTCTCCCCCCCCCCCCCTTGTAGCCTGGTGATGTTTCTACACTTCCCTTGATGGCAGTGGCGCACTTATGGAGAGCTTTGTATGTGAGCAATATTTTGAATCGGATTCTACAAGGAGCCAGTCTAGTGATCGACCCAAAGCGCAGGAGTCGGGCTACGCAAGTCAGACATTCGTTCCCCCTCCAACAGCATCACCAAATAGTCATCCCGGCCTTCGCGTTGTCATCAGGAGGGGGAGGCAGACCATTCCACCGTCAAACCCCCCCCCCCACTCCACATCCACTCGCCAGTCTCAATCTCCCCGAGCTTGCTTCTTCACGGAGAGCCATTACATGGCTGCAAGATGGCTGTCGGCCAGGGATCAGCAAGACCCGTCTTAAAATCAGACTGCCAAATGATGCCTGACACGGCAGCAGGGGACACACTATGGGACCAAGGTGAGGGATGAAAAGAGCCCAGTCAGTTGGCATTTTAACTAATATGGAAAAATAGTGATACTGTCTTACAGTAACGCTGATCTCACCCGGGCATCTCCTCCTAGTGACATCACGTGTACAAGGGTGGATCTGCAATGATAAAGCCTAATGGTGCAGTAAATTAACAACCAAGTAAAAAAATGCCCCCCCCCCCCCCCAGGACCTCACTCATCAAGTTTATTTAGCGCATCAATTGGGTATCCAAGTATCCCAAGACTGAAGTTCCAAATGTATCACCAAAAAAACAGCGTTTCGGCTTTAAATTAGCATATTCCAACGCGTTTCATCCTAGAAGGACTTCATCAGGGTTTATTCCCTGATGAAGTCCTTGTAGGACAAAACGCGTTGGAATATGCTAATTCTTTTAATTTCATGCCAAACGCTGTTTTTTTGGTGATCCATTTGGAACTTCAGTCTTGGGATACTTGGATACCCAATTGATGCACTATATAAACTCGATGGGCGAGTGAGGTCCTAGGGGGGCCATTTTTTTACTTGGTTATCTTTCATTGCAGATCTTGTGTGTGTATATAGGCATATTAAATAAAAATGATGCATGGAAATGTCGTATATGAATAAAAAGGTCTGTTACAGAATAAAAGCCATTTTTAAAATAAAATTTAATCTCCCCTAAAATTAAAGACTTATAGTTGCATAAAAATTACTATCGAACAAAAGCCTCGCAAATCTGGGCACTTCAACGTTTTGGCTGTTCGGCGTTCTCTGACTAGATTAACCATTTCTTCTATGTGGAATTTTGCTGGCTATTCAGTTTGTAATTCGGTGGCAAATTCGGCTCTTTGAATAACCCCTTGTCAAACGCATTTTTCGCATCGTCCGTAACAAAGTGCGTCCGAACGCATGGACTTACTTTTTGACAGAATACACGATGGCGTCATTCGTAGCGCAATTACGGCTTTTTTTTTTTTTTTTTTTACAGATCCAAACCAGGATACTTTGGGTGTCTGGACGTTATGTTGGCCGGTTCGATGTTCTTGCAAAAAATAAAAATGCGTGCGTTTGTCGCTTGCGTTGCACGGCTAAACTTTCGTGCGGCCATACTTTGTGTGGTCCTGCGTTGGATGTCGTTTGCTGCTACCACGGCCGTCAAAGTGCGGCTAAATGCACGTTTGCACTGCGTTCGCCTGACCCCAGCCTAATTCATCTACTCAAACCCAAGTTTGTCCTTTTTTTGACTTAATCTTTTTGTTTTGCTACTTGGTTTTTAAAGACTCATTTTTTTTCATTTCATGAAACGAATACTCAGAACTTGGATTAACTGGTTCCTTACGGCAACAGATGAGACTTTACTGAGGAAAGATGAATCTCCCCTTCACCAGATGCAGGCGCAATACATGTTAACCTTTGTCACAGTGGCTCCATTGGCTGCTGGGTTTTTGCAGTTGGAGTGATTAGTGCCAATCTGGCACAAGCTATCTGGATTTCAAAATAAAAATCCTCTGAAAACGGCCAAATGGAAAATTCTGGTGTAGACTTTCCAATCCAGACGTGAAAGTGAACTTGGTGGCAAAATTCACTTTCCCGGTGTTATTCCCATGAGGGAGCGCATAGCAAATGTCTCAAAGATCATTAAAAGATCTCATTCTTCAGACTAACCTTCCCTGGTTCCAGCTTTGGTTGTCCCAAAGAGGTCCCTTGTGATGCACTGCACGATTTTAGGCTAGCAGCAGACGAACGCAGTCATCACGTCCATGTCGCTGCATCGTTTAACGTCCATCGTAGCATTGCTTTGTGATCAACACAGAAATCCGGGACCCAGACAGCTGCAGCTTGTAAGTTTACTCACAGGAGTAACATCTCTCCACCAAGGAACAGTGACGTTTTGGCCAGAAGCGGCCTTAATCATACAAAATGATTAAGGACGCTTGTGGCCGAAACATCACTGTTCCTTGGAGAGATGTTACTCCTGTGAGTAAACTTAAAAGCTGCAGCTGTCTGGGTCCCGGATTTTTTTCTTTGTGCTGTTTGAAGGGTGTTTCGGCGCTCCCATTCCTGGAGACCCGACGCTTGGCTTGTGGGCTCCCAGCAGTGGTGGTTACGGCGCCTTCGGATGACCTCATGCTTTGTGATCAAGACCAACATACGAAGTACACGCGCACACCCCACGCAGGTGGCAACACACCGTTTAGGCCTTGACGTGAAAGTGCTACGACTGACGCCCAGAGTGCGCTGCGTCCGCGTAGCAGCCTGTGGGTGACGCAACCTCAGACACAGTGCATTTGCGACGTCCATGTTGACGCGCAGTTTTTTTGGTCTGGCGCACTGTACCTATTTAAAAAAAATGTTAATCCATCAAACGGACCATGTGGTGTTTACAGTATTTTCCGTCAGTACGTGCGCTCAGACTCTGTTCGTCTGACCATTAGCCTTAGGCTGGGCGTCCACTGGATCTGTATTCGTGCGACATCGCACAAAGTCATCCGTGTCAGACTAATCCAACATAAGGTTGGGCGTCCACTGGCACTATTTGTGCAATGGTGCGATCATCAGATATCGTTCTTCACCATCCGATCAACGTGCAGGTGAATGGACCATTGCGTCTGTCTTCCAGCGACAGGTAAAGACGGCATCAGATGGGCAATCAGAACCATTTCACTCGTTTGCATCGCATGTATGTGGAGAAACTGATCAGGGGAGTTATAGTTTTATTTTAAATGCTTTTTGTGTGGGACTAGCCCTGCTTGTGTAGGGGTGAGGGGTAGGGCAGGGAAGGCTCCTTGGTTGATTGTAAGCTCTTGGGTCCTCTCTGCTACTGTTCTGTGTGTACTTGTATGTATATTTTGTATTCTGTCTCACCCATTGTCCCACATAGGACTGAAGTGTTATAAAACAGTTCATTTCTGCTTTTTTTTTTTTTTTTTTTTTTTTTTTTTATGTAAAACCAGTTTGTTCTGGCAGTCTCGGCACTCCACCTCTGAAATCTGATCGTCCATAGTTGTTCAGACGGATTGCTTGCAGTGGAAGACCCTCATCGGACGTTCCTCATCCATGGTCTGACCAACGCATCGGTCATCTGACTACAATGCCAGTAGACACACAGCCTTATTGTTAATGTACCGTCGGCCATTGCGTCAGACTTGTGACATCCGACTTCCTGCGATTTTTGTAGTGTGCTTCAGACATGCAATTAGAAAATTGCTATTTCTGGAGCCTGGGCAAGCCCCCCTCCTGTTCCCTCTCCCCCTAGCAGCGCATCCAGCTCCTCCATATCCATTTTGCACAGACTGCAGGGATTCCAAAAGCAGAGTTCACTATGCAATAAACTGTTTTTTGGTCCATGGTTGTCCAAAGTCGCTGATCGCTAGTCTGCAGTGGAAGTCCCTCATCAGACCAAGTCGGTCATGCGACTACGGATCCAGGGCCCGTGTCAGACGAACAGTGATCACGTCTGTGGTAGCATAGAATCATGAGCAATAGACCCACAGTGTACGCACAATGCACATGGCAAGCAGACGCAAGTTAGTCAAGAACGTAAAACCGCTACCATGGACATAGAGTGCGCCACGTCCGCCTAGCGTTCTGTGTGAGCTGTCCAGCACCTTGACGCACAGAATGGCTTTTCATATTTTTGTTTCCTTTTTTTTTTCTGCGTCCATAAACAGACCGTGTGGTGTCTACAGTATCGTCCGATATGCACACGCTCAGACTGCGTTCATCTGACCTTAGCCGTTGTGCGAATGCATGCATGGAGCAAGTGAAAGGCCTTCCTGAAGGAAGTCTTTGTCTTCCATTCAAAGCCATCATGGATTCTGGTGGCATATTGCCAAATTCAGTGATGGAACAACTCCATTTTTTCACGTGTCGGACTTTCACATGATGGGAGCATGACAAGTGTACTTAAGCTTAACACCTACTGGATGGAGTAAAGTCAACATCAATGTTGACCATGGAGACACGGATTCAAATCCCAGCAAGAGCACCTCTTCAGTAAGTGTCCTTGGGCAAGACACCTAACGGTACATACTCGCCACCCAGGACATACTTAAACGAGAGAAATATCAATGTATCCTTCCTGGTACTTTCACAACAAACGCTGATAAACTGGCCTTGCTACTTAAATTTACACTGGACTCAATCTGGCCCATTAAATCTAGTTGTGTCTATACGTTTATGTGACGGAACCTGATGTTATCATCCGCCTGCGGGTGTGCTCTAATCTGCAGGTATGTTCCCCCTTTCGTTTTGATTCTTCCCCCCCCCGGCCCGACTACCAAGGTTGTGGCACTCGGCGTCTCGAGCGGCCGGGTATGTCTTTGTGATCTGGATGACCCACACAGTCAAGGGGACCTTGATGTGTACCTAGCCCGACTACTGAGAAGTGTCACTCAGCGTCTCGAGCAGCTGGCCACGGATCTGTACGCAGACCTTTACGGTCGTAGATCGGAACGGCTTGATTCTGCGAAGATTCGGACCTTCCACTAGCGAGTTAGTTGACGATCGATCGTCTGGGTATTCGTATCGCCCAGCGGTCGAAGAAACATCCGCGGCACGGCACCAAGCTGTTCGGATCTCACCCTCACTAGAGACAGCTTAATTCGTTCGACAGCAGGAGTCGGATCGTGCGGCGGTCGAAACGCCCACACGTTGCCAGGTACGAATTCTCGGATCTCCCGGTAGTTAGCTGGACACGTTCAGTCGGCTAGGAGTATTCGGATCGCGCAGCAGCGGCGCACGATAGAATTGTATTTCGTCCGGGGTGCTGAACCACGAGGGATGTCAGGCACGCTTGGCAAACAGAGACACGAGACGCAGCTGCATGAACTCAAACCAAAGACAACTTTTATTAAGGACACATCTGTATTTATACTTTCCCCGCGCTCCACATTTGAAAACCCCATGCCCGCCCCCACAGGTATCATTGGCTTTAAGGCGCATCGGGGCGTTGCCGATTCGGGACCAGATGGTCTGATTCAAATTTAGGCGGCAAAATTTGGCGGCAAATTTGAAACGGCATCTATTACAAATCAACACTTTTTATTTACAGGTCATTTTTCGGTCAGCTAGAAGGCAGGATCGTTGGTGCAACGGCACAACACATAGTTCATGGAATAACAGCGTCCTGATCCCTGTTTCTGGCTGAGGGTGTTGGCTAGTTCATCACATTCCTCCCCCACCCCAAAGTCTGACGTACCCGGTAGGACTCCTACGGGTCGTGCCGGGGTAGTCAGTACTCCACCTTCCAAGTTCAGATCCGACCGTCGTGACAGCCCGTCAGCATTGCCATTTTGTGCCCCTGGTCGATACTGAATGGTAAAGTTATAAGGCTGTAGCGCCAAGCTCCAACGCAACAGCCGGCCATTCTCTCCCGCCACCCGGTTTAACCACACCAGGGGATTATGGTCCGTGAGTACAGTAAATGATCGTCCATACACGTATGGTTGAAACTTGCGTAGGGCCCAGACCAGAGCCAGACACTCCTTCTCCACCGCAGCATACCCCACCTCCGCGGTAACAGTTTTCGGCTAATGAAGGCTACTGGATGGTCTCCCCCATCGTCCCCCACTTGGCTCAGGACAGCTCCCAGTCCGAACATGGACGCGTCTGGATGATAAAACGCCGGTTATAATCGGGAGCTGCCAGTAGAGGGGCTTGAGTCAAAGCGGTCTTTAACTGTTGAAAAGCCTGCTCACAATCCGGGGACCACAGGACTTGTCGGGGTAGGGACTTCTTGGTCAAGTCTGTCAGAGGTTTGGCCAGATCACTATACCGGGGCACGAATTTTCTGTAATAACCCGCCGTACCTAGAAAAGCGAGTACTTGCGTCTTAGTCACGGGGGTGGGCCAATCCAAGATAGCTTCTATTTTAGCGGGCTCAGGTCGCTGTACCCCACACCCTACCCGGTGACCCAGGTACTGCACCTCCGCCATCCCCACCTTACACTTCTCAGGCTTGAGGGTTAAATTGGCGTCCCTGATGCGCCCCAGGACCGTCCCTACGTGTACCAAGTGTTCCTCCCAGCTCTGACTGTAAATGGCGATGTCGTCCAGGTACGCACACGCAAATCCCTGGAGGCCATCGAGGAGACGATCTATTAGGCGTTGGAATGTGGCGGGGGCGTTCTTCATCCCGAACGGCATGACTTTAAACTGATACAGGCCGAACGGGGTGATGAAGGCCGACTTCGGGGTCGCCTCCTCGGCAAGGGGTATCTGCCAATACCCCTTGCACAGATCCACCGTGGTCAGAAAATGACCCCCGGCGATCTGATCCAGTAATTCATCGACCCGGGGCATCGGGTAGGCGTCCGTCGTGGTGCAATCATTCACCCGTCGGTAATCTACACAGAACCGGGTGGTCCCGTCCTTCTTGGGTACCAAAACCACGGGCGATGCCCATGGGCTGGCGGACGGCTCGATGACCCCCAGTTCCAGCATCTCCCGAATCTCAGTCCGCATGGTCTCCCGGACTGCCTCCGGAAGACGGTATGCCGGCTGTCGCAGAGGTCGCTGCCCGGGGGTGTCCACGGGGTGAATAGCTTGGTCGGTGTAACCCGGCAGGGCCGAAAAGACTTCGGAATAACCCCGGAGCAGTTGCCGTACTTGGGCCTGCTTTTCGGACCCCAACGCCTCCCCCAGCTGCACCTGTTCCACACCCGAGGGTTGTTTAGTCACCCCCGGTAACTCTACCAGGGGAAACGGTTCTGTCTCTTCGCCCGCGGGAGCACATATGGCCTCCACGGACTCCGGGCGTTCGTGAAAGGCCTTCAACATGTTGACGTGGTACGTCCGTTGGATCCTGGTGTTTGCGCAACTCGCCACCACATAGGTGGTATCCCCCAGTCGGGTTACCACTGTGTAGGGACCTTGCCAGGCCGCCTGCAGCTTGTTCTGCCGCTGTGGTTTCAACACCAGAACCCGCTCTCCCACGCAGAACGAGCGGCTGCAAGCAGCCCGGTCGTACCACGTCTTCTGTTGAGTCTGCGCGGCCTCCACGTTTTCCCGGACCAACCCTGCAAGTTCTGCCAAGCGCTCCCGGAGCTTCAGGACATAACTCACGACCGGGACCCCATCTTCTTCCTGCTTCCCCTCCCACTGAGACCTAACTAGATCCGGGGCCCCCTCACCTGACGTCCGTACAGTAGCTCGAATGGAGAGTATCCGGTAGATTCCTGCGGAACCTCCCGGTATGCGAACAAGTGAGGCAAGTACTGCTCCCAGTCTTTCCTCTCATGTACAAAGGCCCGAAGAAGTTGTTTCAGGGTCCCGTTAAATCGTTCACACAGTCCGTTGGTCTGCGGGTGATACGGGGCGCTGTGTAACGCCTTGACCCCACACAGACGCCAGAGCTGCTGGGTGAGCTCAGCAGTAAACTGGGTCCCTTGGTCCGATAATATTTCCCGTGGAAATCCCACCCTCGTAAATACCCGCAGTAAAGCATCTGCTACTGTGTCTGCTTGTATGTTGGCCAAAGCCACGGCCTCAGGGTACCGGGTTGCATAATCTACAATGGTAAGTATGTACTTCTTCCCGGTAGCACTGGGTCGGGGCAATGGCCCAATCAGGTCGACCGCCACCCGACTAAACGGCTCCTGTATGATCGGCATGGGGCGTAGTGGTACTCTCGGGTGATCCCCGGCCTTTCCCGCCTTCTGGCAGACGGGGCATGTGCGGCAAAACTCGCGGTGTCCTCGCTAAGGCGGGGCCAGAAGAAAGCTCGCGCCAACCGGTGGCGGGTCTTCTTCTGCCCCAGATGTCCCGCTAACGGTATATCATGTGCTAGGCGCAGGAGCTCTTGCCTTGGGCCCTGGGGAACCACCATCTGTTTCTGGGGAACCTGATTCTTCCCGGACCCCTCCCTCTCAGTATATCTATAGAGTAGCCCATTCTCCCACTCTATCCGGTCGCTGCGTTCTCTGTCCAGCCCCCGGCCAGCCCGGTCCCGATAGCCCTGCAACGTGGGGTCCGTCCGTGTTTGATAGCGGAGCGTCTCGGAGCTCCAAGGGCAGGGAATGTCAGGAAGTCGGGGACACGTCGGTGTGGGTCGGGGCGTAGGAATCGGGCGGGGAGTGGCTGTCGGGCGGGGTGAGGAAATCGGGCGGGCCGTGGGAGTCGGGCGGGGTGTGGGAAAACGTCTCACCTGGGTCCCTCTCGGAGTGCTGTTGTTGTAATGTTTGTCCTGGGATCTGGTAGTGACTGGTGCGGCCGCTTCCGTGGAGTATGCCGAGACTAGTCGGCCCAGATCATTACCGAGGAGCACCTCGGCTGGTAGTTGGTTCAGTAACCCCACTCTGACTACTTTCTCTCCGGATCCCCAGTCCAGGTGGCCCCGGGCCGTCTCCAGCCGGAGCACTTTTCCACCAGCCACCCGTACCGCGACGGTATTCCGTAATCGGTCGTTCTGTTGGACTAAGTGGGGCCGGACCAACGTGATGGTAGCCCCAGAGTCTCGGAGTCCTTCCGCCGCTTTCCCGTTGACCCACACCGCCTGGCGATGGTGATGGCGATTATCAGCCGGCGGCCGCCTGTACCGGGTCCGCCTCGTGCAGTCGCTCCCATTCCTCTGGGGCTTTCGGCCAGGGAGGATCAGCGTCGTAGCAATGGGTAGACTGTTGTGCCTAGGGAGGGTCTTGCCAGGTCCGGTCGGTTGGGGCAATTCTGTCTATAATGTCCGTCTTGGTTGCACCCATAGCAGCGTATTTTTGCCATGGTATTGGGGCGACTGGGCAGACGGGCAACCAGCGGCCGGACCGTCGGCGCTGGGATTGATGGAGCCGGGGTTACCGGCCGGGGAAGTAAGGGCCGCTCCCCCCCCGTGACTTGCCGCGTGTCGACATATTCATCGGCCCAAATAGCTGCTTGCTGTACAGTGTGGGGTTTCCTGTCCCGCACCCACTCCCGGATGGCAGTGGGTGTATGTTCGAAAAACTGCTCCAGCAGGAGCAGTTGTGTTATCTCGGGTACAGTCTCGGCTTTGCTCCCCAAAAACCAAGTGCGTAAATCCCGCTGTAGTCGGTGAGCCCACTCCACGTGGGTAGCGCCGCTGGGTCGGCGGGAGCTCCTAAATTTAGCCCGACTGGCTTCTGGGGTCACGGCGAACCGGCTCAACAGCGCCTGCTTCACGTGTCCATAGTTGGTGGCTTCCTCATCTGGCACCGTGCGGTATGCCTCCGCGGCCCGCCCGGTCAATTTGCACGCCAGGATTCTTACCCAGTCAGTGGGGTGAACTTCGTGTACCTGACAACAGCCGCTCGAAATCCTGAAGATAGCTCTCTATTTCTTCGTCGGTCTCGCAGAAGTCTTTAAACGCCTGGAAGGGCACCTTTCTCCCCGGGGATCGCTCCCCCCGGAGGCCGTTATCTCGCGGCCCCCGCAATTCTGCCAACCGCAGTTCGTGCTCGCGTTCCCTTTCTCGTTCTTCCTCCTGGCAGATTTCTCGAACCAGGTGCTGCATCACTGCTTCTGTCGGGGCGGCTCCGTAGTAAGCGGCCCGTTCTCGGACTTTCCTTTGTAGTGTACTTTCGTCGACTCCAGTCGCGACGATGACCGGGGGGTGTCGCGGGTAGGGCTGTGTTCGCCGCATCTTGGTCCAACCGCTGTAGCTCCTCTATTAAAGTGTCCCGACTCTTGGAACCTGGAGTGCCACCACGGTTTTCCAGCATGTTCCGCAAGGTGTCTCGCTATAATTGACATACACTGCCATGATGGGTGCTTCGGGGAAGTCCGATGGTATGGATTGCAGAGAGCTATCCCACCGCTGCCACCAGTGTGACGGAACCTGATGTTATCATCCGCCTGCGGGTGTGCTCTAATCTGCAGGTATGTTCCCCCTTTCGTTTTGATTCTTCCCCCGGCCCGACTACCAAGGTTGTGGCACTCGGCGTCTCGAGCGGCCGGTATGTCTTTGTGATCTGGATGACCCACACAGTCAAGGGGACCTTGATGTGTACCTAGCCCGACTACTGAGAAGTGTCACTCAGCGTCTCGAGCAGCTGGCCACGGATCTGTACGCAGACCTTTACGGTCGTAGATCGGAACGGCTTGATTCTGCGAAGATTCGGACCTTCCACTAGCGAGTTAGTTGACGATCGATCGTCTGGGTATTCGTATCGCCCAGCGGTCGAAGAAACATCCGCGGCACGGCACCAAGCTGTTCGGATCTCACCCTCACTAGAGACAGCTTAATTCGTTCGACAGCAGGAGTCGGATCGTGCGGCGGTCGAAACGCCCACACGTTGCCAGGTACGAATTCTCGGATCTCCCGGTAGTTAGCTGGACACGTTCAGTCGGCTAGGAGTATTCGGATCGCGCAGCAGCGGCGCACGATAGAATTGTGTTTCGTCCGGGGTGCTGAACCACGAGGGATGTCAGGCACGCTTGGCAAACAGAGACACGAGACGCAGCTGCATGAACTCAAACCAAAGACAACTTTTATTAAGGACACATCTGTATTTATACTTTCCCCGCGCTCCACATTTGAAAACCCCATGCCCGCCCCCACAGGTATCATTGGCTTTAAGGCGCATCGGGGCGTTGCCGATTCGGGACCAGATGGTCTGATTCAAATTTAGGCGGCAAAATTTGGCGGCAAATTTGAAACGGCATCTATATTACACAATCAACACTTTTTATTTACAGGTCATTTTTCGGTCAGCTAGAAGGCAGGATCGTTGGTGCAACGGCACAACACATAGTTCATGGAATAACAGCATCCTGATCCCCTGTTTCTGGCTGAGGGTGTTGGGCTAGTTCATCACATTTTACACCTGCCTAATCCTACACTTTTTTTTTTTTTTTTGCCCTTTCTTTATTTTCCCTTTTTGGGTGACTTTACGCCCCCCCCCCTTTCTCCCTTACAACACGCGGCTTCTCATTTGGGTTCAGGGGTGTGGAAATTGTAAAAAAAAAAAAAAAAAATCTACTTGTCTAACGGACTAAGTAGTAGCTCAATCTAATTGTCCTGATAGTGTTTAAATTATTTTGTTGAAATTTAGGTCTTTTATTCATAACAGCCTAGAGGCAGCGTCAGATACATGTAGTGAATAAAGACCTTTATTTAAACACTATTTTGTGTGGAATATATATATATTACATTGCAGCCGTGTGTATACATACTATGTATGTAAACACCCTGTATACAGATGTATATAAATGCATACATAAACACACACTGAGGGTGTGTATACATACTGAGTTTTGAAGTGTGTATATATTATTGTTCTTTTATAAAGCGCCAGCATATTCCGCAGCGCTGTACAATAAACACAGTATAGACAGGGTTACAATACATTGAACAACATTTGACAAACGGTACAGGAGGATATGAGGGACCTATTCCCGTAGGAACTCAGTCCTCTCCTCCTGTTTCCAACCCCAATCCTCCCAGATTGTAAGGTGAGAGTGATTGATGGTTGCGTCAGTGAGTTGGGTGGTAGGCTTCCCTAAATAGGAACGTTTTAAGGGAGCGTTTGAAGGAAGAGAAGTTAGGGGAAAGTCTGACAGTACGAGGGAGAGCGTTCCAGAGAGTGGGGGCTGCGCGTGAGAAATCCTGCAGTCTATCATGGGAAGAGGTGATGCGGGGAGAAGCTAGGCGCAGGTCACTGTTTGACCTAGGGAGCGGGCTGGGGTGTGGGGTGTATTTGGTGATTAGTGAGGACAGGTAGTGGGGAGCTGAGTTAGTGAGGGTTTTGTAGGTAAGGATAAGGATTTTGAACTTAATTCTGCAGTGGATGGGGAGCCAGTGAAGGGACTCGCAGAGGGGAGCGGCAGAGACAAAGCGGCGGGTGAGGTGAATTAGCCTGGCGGAGGCATTCAGGATGGATTGTAGGGGGGAGAGGCGGGACAGAGGGAGGCCAGATAAGAGATTATTGCAAGAGTCGATTACCAGGCGTGTATTGTTTTGTGGTGACAGCAGTAAATGGCCGAATTCTGGAAATATTACGCAGTTGGTATCGGCAGGAGGAGGAAAGAGACTGGATGTGGGGGATGAAGGAAAGAGAGTCAAGTGTAACTCCAAGACAGCAAACTTTGTTTGATGGGGAGATGGTGATACCCTCCACCGTGATAGAGAAGTCAGGAGGTGGGGAGGCATTGGAGGGAGGAATAAGTAGGAGCTCAGTCTTTGACATGTTGATCTTTAGGTGGTGGAAGGCCATCCAGGAGGAGATGCCAGATAAACAGTCACTGGCTTTTGAAAGGACAGGGGGAGAGAGATCAGGGGTAGAGAGGTAGATCTGAGTCATCAGCGTAGAGGTGGTAATTAAAGCCAAAGCTGTTGCTGATTTTGCCCAGGGAGGAGGTGTAGATGGAAAAGAGCAGGGGACCAAGGACAGAGCCTTGAGGTACACCAACAGGCAATGAGGAGTTACCAGCAAAGGACGCACAGAAGGACCTGTTGGATAGTCAACCCAAGCAAGTGCAGTGTCACCGAGACCCAGAGAGTTGAGGGTCTGTAGAAGGAGGGGGTGGTCAGTGTCAAAAGCAGCCGAGAGGTCAAGCAGGATGAGAATAGAATAGTGGCCGTGTTTTTTTAGCAGTTAGGAGGTCGTTGGTGACTTTGGCAGTTTCAGTTGAGTGTAGGACGGAAGCCAGATTGCAGGGGGTCAAGTAGGGAATTGGAGGACAGGAAGAGGGAGAGGCGGTTGAAGACTAGTTTTTCTAAGCGCTTAGAGGTAAAGGGAAGCGGGGATACAGGGCGGTAGTTCGATGGAGAGTTGGGATCTAGGGATGGTTTCTTTAGTAAAGGGGTAACTGGCGCGTGTTTGAAGGCGGATGGAAAGGAGCCAGTGGAGAGAGATAGGTTGAAGATGTGTGAGAGCAGGGGTGAGGGAGGAGGAGAGGGGAGGAATTAGATGTGAGGGAATGGGGTCGAGCGGGCACGTGGTGAGATGTGAGGAGGACAATAAGGTATTGACTTCCTCCTCAGTGGCTGGGAGGAAGCGGCAGAGGACCTGTGGGAGTGGAGGTGGCAGATAACTATCTTGTGTTGATGTTGCTTCTGATAGTTTTACTGAGGAAGTAGTCTGCCAGGTCTTGAGCGCTGAAGGCAGCTGTGGGGGGAGGTGCAGGTGGGTAGAGGAGGGTGTTGAAGGTGGACCAGAGCCGTTTAGGGTTGGACAGCGTAGATCTAAGATGAGAAGGATTGTTTGACCAAGTTGAGGGCAGAGGTGTATGACCGGAGAATAAACTTGAACAAAATCAGCTTCAGAGCGGGATTTCCTCCAGGCACGCTCTGCAGTGCGGGAGCATCTTTGCAGGTAGCGTGTCTGGAGGGTGTGCCAGGGCTGAAGCTGGCGGCGTGGGGCCTTACAGAGTCAAAGAGGAGCAAGTGTCTAGAGCAGAGATGCGTCGTGTTGTAAAGTAGGTTGGAGAATTGATGGGGGTCCACAGCGTGTGTGTGTGTGTGTGTGTGTGTTTAGGAAGTCCAGATAGGTTGAAAGAGAGAAGGTGGTGGTCAGATGGGGAAATGGAGCAGAGGTTGGAAAAGACAAGGTCAATAGCGTGACCATCGCGGTGGGTAGGGAGGAAGGATTGTGTGAGTCCAAGGGAGGACGTGAGTGAAAGAAGTTTGGAGGCAGCAGGGGCGGAAGGATCGTCAATGGGAATGTTGAAGTCCCCGAGAATTGGGCATGGAAGATTAGAAGACAGGAAGTGAGAAAGCCAGGTAGCAAAGTGGTCAAAGAACTGGGAGGTTGGTCCCGGTGGGCGGTAGATGACTGCCACCCTGAGAGCCAGAGGAGAAAACAGGTTGTGTGTGTGTGTATACAAATTTCAAAACTGATTGATATATATATATATATATATATATCAATCTCACCTGCAATGTTTGTATATATAGAGTTTTGTAGTGTGATATCACACACTTCAAAACTCTATACACATGCAGGGTTGCTGTGTGTGTGTGATATTTACATACACGCACACATTGCTGCCCTCCGTGTGTACGCACACACACGCGTTTCAGACCTCCAGACATGGGGCGCTGTCTGAACGCTCTATTGGCGTTCGGACAGGCCCCTGCAGTTTACCACGTTTCGTACCTTCTACCGAGTGCCGCAGGCAAAGCCCCAGCCACAAGATTGCTCCCAGCGCGATCTTGCGAGCTCAGATCTCACGCTTGCGCCGGGGGGCTTCCCAATGAGCGGCCGCTGGAAGACTTTGCCCGCGGCACTCGTTAGAAGGTACGAAATGCGGTAAACTGCTGGGGCCTGTCCGAATGCCGTCAGCGTTCGGACAGCCGCCTCAGGTGCTGACAAGCCAGCTCAATGCTGGCTTCCGGTATTGCGGACGTCCCTGGAATTAATCCGCAGTCCGGCGGGCTGCATTAAAAAAACAAACAAAAAAAAAAAACTACTCGCCCAGATCTTCATGTGTTGGGTGATACAATTCCCACACCCCTGGGGTTAGACTCCTGATGTTTTTCTACAGCGTAAGTCATACACACTTTTTTTTTAGGTATGTAGGTTCTGTGGCACCTGCGCGGGATGCATCGGAGGTGCAGGGATTTGATCCATAAACTACCTTGGAGGGATTGTGTCATCCTTTTTATCAAAGGGGTTGGGAATAATCCTAAATTCTAAACTCCGCAGCAGCTGACAAGGCCAGCAAGGTGTTGGGATACATTAAAAGGGGAATTCACTCATGGGATGAACATCATTTTTGTCTTTTTATAAATCAATGGTAAGACGCATCTTGACTGC
This sequence comes from Leptobrachium leishanense, assembly GCA_009667805.1. NCBI lineage: Eukaryota > Metazoa > Chordata > Amphibia > Anura > Megophryidae > Leptobrachium > Leptobrachium leishanense. Next base: position 34,183,716 of record CM019074.1, on the reverse strand, counting down.
TGGGCAACCTTCTGCACTTTTTTAAAATTCTTCTTTTTTTAGTTGCTGACCTTGGCACTTTTTTCCTGGTGCCATAAGGGGAATGGAAGACTTGACAAGCTTAAACCTGTTTTAGTTCAGGAAAACGGTCGGAGCTGATAACCAAATATATGCATGGACATTGTCTGGAGTCCTGGTCAATAATGGGACTATACATGGGACAAGGTCACCCATTTAGATTGGATGAAAGCCTTCGCTAAAGCTTAGTGGTTTGTTTTTCTTAGAGCAGCGGCATTCTCTGCCTGTTTGTACAGACGCTTAACCACCTCAGACTTCTAAACAACTGGCTAACTAATATGGTGATGGATTTCTCCTTGGATCAAGCAGCCACCTGCCATTCTGCAGTCAAGAAGGAATTTATCTGGCAAGAGCACCTTGACCAGATCATGTGATGTCAAAGTGCTACAATTGTAAGGGTCCCTCAGTGCTACCCAGGACTTGTCCATGATGCCAACTTCCTGGTGGGTCACATCTGCTGTTGGTCAATGCAGTGACTCCTCACTGCAGCGTTTTTTTTTCAGCATGGTCAGTCACCGGTGCACACTGAATGTTCTCCCAGATAATCCTTTTTTATAGTGAGAAAAACAAGGTTTGTGGAGGTCCTGAGGGCGAGCAACGGCACTAGTGGCCTGCTCTACAGTGGGGTCCGTTCAAGTCTCAAGTGGTTTTTGCTCGCTTGTGCCATTTACAGGGACTGCTCTCACCCAGAAAGGGTGGCCAGTACTGATTGCCAAGGACGTCATCCCTGTACAAGAGGTGCAGCAACCCCCGACGATCGTTTTGGCCTTGTTGGGCCTCGTCAGGAGGGTATAGCTGGCACCTCGAGCAAGGGGTCCGTCTGGATTACCCTGTATACTTCTAAAGGTTTGAAATACTTTTATCCCTTCTGGACCACCAGGGATTTTGTGCTCTACCTACGAAATAAGGGAAGTGAAATGCTTCAATTGATCTATTGAAATCTGCAGCTGAGGGAGTCGTGGCTTGGTAAGGGTAGGGCCCCAATAATTTGGGTGTACTAGTAAACCATGAAAGGTTACACAACCGAGGCACATAAAATACAAATTCTCTCTGCCTCCATTATCACAGGCAATATATTGCATACTAGTCAACAGGACACGTGTGTACAAGGAGTATACAGATCGTGCAAACTGGCATACCAAGTTACCCAGTGCCTCGCCCCAAACTCCTTTTATCAATACCTACCCTTGATAAAAGATAGGCCGTGGTGGTCTGCCCTTCTGGGAGACTCTACTCTGTTCTCATAAGCTTTAGCCTAATGGTGTCTTTTTAGAAGAAACTAAACCATTCTCCGTTCTAATGTAAGCTTATTTTTGTATGGGTTTTCATTCTTTTGGCCTTTCCCCAAAGTGTTCTGGAAGGCATTGGTGTCTTTTAATCTGTATCTCCTCCTGGGTGTAAATAATACATTAACATGGCTGTATTTTGGTGCAAGCCAAAGAAATACCAGATATTTCCACACCTAGAACTGAATCTTCTCTTGCAATCCTCTGGTTTTGGACATGAATCACAAACTACACAATAAGATTCCAATCTAGTGAACAGTTGGCCCATAGATCTACTGTGAAACCATGGGATTTTTCCACTTCGGGGGCACCCCGATTTGTGCTGTTGTAAATAAACACATAAATACTGAGCCGCAGGGATTGCTGTGTTTAAGCCCATGATTAAATCCAGATTTACTGCTTTGTGTTAAGCCACGGTTCTCCTTAATGCCCTAGAAGCTCAACAATGATTCATGAGCTTGGTTTTATAACTTTTTTTAGAAGATTTGGGGCCAAGAATCTAATGGATTGTTATGTTACACCAGAGGAAGCATTCCAGGAGTTTGCGGTGGGGTTGACGGTACTGCGCTCTGTGAATCCCCCCTTTTACCTGGAATGGGTTAGGACTCCCAGAGCATGAAATTTCCAGTATGGTTAGCAAAAAGGGGTAGGTGGCATTTTGAAATGGCAATGACTGCGTCACCGCAACTCTCCTTTCTCCAACACCTATAGATAGACTTTGGATCGGTTGCTTCACTGCGTTCACCCCCCACGCTCTTACTTTTGTAATTTACAATATAGCAAGAGGTCACTTCATGCGAAAAGTCGAGTTAATGGTTAACGTCTTTGCAGTTGATATATGAAAAACAAAATACTGGTTAACCCCTTACGGAGTAGCAAAAGCTTCCTTCCAGGAAAAAGTGGAGCTTTAAAACATTGTGGCCTTTATCTCCACTTTCTATTATGGTCGGGTTAATCAGTGACTGCTCTTGGCTTCCAGGATATTTTTTTTTTTTTCCTGCGTGTAAGAGGCAAAACAAATACTGAGAATTGAAGAGCAATCTACCCATTGTTACATAGGGAGCGTAAACACTACCCTTCTGATTGGGATGGTCCTGACTCTCACAGGCAACAAAACAAACATACCGGGACTGGAGAAAGAACCTGTGAAAATGGCTTGTATTGGACTCGACCGCTTCCCCTTGTGTATGTATTGCTGGACTTGCCTGGAATGCCCACTTCACCTTGTGTGTGTATGTATTGCTGACTCTCCTTTTTATACAGTGCTGTCAGAATAATCACACCCCTTCCAACGTCCCCTTGCTATCAGGGGGTGCAGAGGGTGCCACTGCACCTGGGCCCTTTGTTACGCTCACCCGGCACATTACTGCGAGTTTTGTTGCTGTGTGACAAATGGTGCACATTACATTTAAAAATGGGATGGACTGAAGAGGTCAGTGTTTGTTTTTCTAGGTCCACTGTCACGTCAACATTGTGGACCTGGAGGGGACCATTGCATGCTGACAGGGGGGGGGGGACAATGTTTTTGCCTAGGGTGGGGGCCCCATCATGGTTTCTAGTTACACCACTGCCTGTTTAGCTTTTTCACAAGCCTGCCAAAATATAAACTGCTCTAGCTTTACCATGGTGGGGCATCATGTAGACCATTAAGCTAAAGCTACTCTGTTGCGTTGTAAAGTTGCTAAAAAGAACTGAGCATTTATGACCCTTTGCTATGACCCTTGATTTGGCTCGAGTGCATCCCATTTCTTTTGAGACCTTTGCGTGTTAGGCCCTATTCTATGTGCGCCCGTACTGACATGCCTTCTGGCGTCAAACACAGCATTGAGGCGCTGATGCATGCGCGCAGCAGCAGCCCTCTCATCAAAGTGCTAGGATGTGCGTTGACAGAGCTGCAAAGCTCAATTCGCCATAAGATCGAGCCTTGCAGCACTGAGCGCAGTAAGTGAGGTGGCCAGACAGGCGTCGCATGGAAGGAACGTCCACTGTCATGTGCAATTAAGACTCAAGTGTTGGTGGTTTTTTGTTTTGCACATCATTGTGGGCAGTGCCATTCCCCTTCAAATTGGTACGGACAAGTTTTACAGAGCCAGTTACCGCAGGCTCTGAATTATGGGAGTGGAAAATCTCTAATTTGACTCGGACGGCCGCCACTACGCTGTAGCGCAGTACAACAGTTCAAGTATTTATTTGTGTGTTATTAAAAGTTCGTTAGCCCTTATTTTTATAAGTGCCCCAATGTGATTTTTCCCTGTTTTATAGATATGCCAGTTAACTAAAGATTTCTGATGTCTGTTATTCTCTGTATAGTGTAGATCTCTATTAGTACCTGCTATTGTGTAAATTCTCTCAGCACGTAAACAAAAGGAATCTCTTTCTTTCTCCTTCCCCCATTCTCCATTGTTTGAAGGCCCTGGGTAGTTATCTGATCTGTGATGTTGTCGGTTTGATTTGTATGCAAATGTACTGGTCCTTGACTCTATCTGTCCTCTCTGAATAAATCGTTCTATTCTGACCAAGCTTGAAGTCACGACTCCTGTTTTGGAGTACCAGGAATCTTCTGCCCGCTGTGCCAAGGAAAGGCTCCAGGTCTACAGCTTCGGCTGATTTCTGGGGGTGCTAGTCAGGCTCTCTATAGGCACTGGGCCTTGAGCTGCGGGAAAGGTGTGAGAGTCACGAGGAAACTGGGTGTCCAGCGAGGAAGCAGCATTTGGCAGATGTGACCCTGTCTGGGTACAGAGATCTGTTAGACTCGTCTTGACTTTATTGTACTAGAATCATCAGGGCCACTGACTGACAACTCCCCACCTGTCTGTGCTGGAATACATCCTTCCCAATCACGCCTCTGGCACCCATGCAGCAGCTCTGGACTTCTCTACCTCCTACTGCCGGAGCCTCAGGCTTTGGTCCCTAAAGTGGCAGCTGACTGGAGTCACGCACCAGTGACTTTGTTGGCGTCATGGCTGTCACGGGAGGGGCCACTAGGAATGTGAAGTCTCCCGTCTCCAGAAATGGTTGGGTTGGGTCAGGCACAATCTGAGTATTGCTGCCAACCCTGACCTCTGCTTGTACCGGCTTATGATTCGTGGATCTCGTACGTCTAAAAAAAAATAAAAATAAAAATTGTACCTGTCCATTTCTGCTCCCGTTGCATCCTTTTGGTCTCCCTACCTCAAGGAAAACCTAAATTGTCCAGAGGACATTGCACAAAGTATATGGTCATAAAATTCTCTTCTCGGTTTATTGGCTTGGCTTTAAGGTTTCGAAGTATTCTTGAATTACTGAGGTTGTCAAGTCTGGCTTTGTCTCCATCGGGTATAGCAGGGCTCAAAATTTCAAGTCCCAAGCTACTAACCAGGCCATAAAGGTTACTCCCCACCAGTTGCTCCACCTAACCCCTACCCAGCTTTAACTCAGCCCCTAAACACACAATAATTGTGCTTCCTGCGTGTGCATTTCCACTCGCCCTCACTTAATTTCTACTCCCCAAATGCTAGTAGAGTGGAAATTTTGAGCCCTGGGGTATAGTGTAGATTGCTGTATTATATAAGCAATTTTAGCATAAGACCGATATGGTGGGGTCTGAATGCTCTGCATAAGCCATTTATACCGTGAGTGCCCCTCTATAGGACCACTTCCCCACCAGTAATTGAAAGTGGAGGTAAAGGCTATTGAACATGTATCTTTTGCTTTGGCTATTTTGAACAGTTTTGCCTTTGAGGCAAATTTGACACTGTCTCACTCTCAACTGGCTATTTGGTCTAGATTGTTCTCTTCTCCGTTTCACTTTTTTTTTTTTTTTTTTTTAGTGAATAGATCCTTGGGTGTTTGGAAACGGACTGTATTCGTTCTGCTTAAACCTGTAGGATCACTTTACTTTATATAGCACATGGCCTGTATTTAGTAAATGGTTTGAACGCATTTCTTTGGCAAGTTTATGCATAAGCAATCTTGCATTATTTATAGCTTTTAAATTGTAACTTGTGTTGCAAGTGCAAACTCCTTTATATATAAAAAAAAAAAAAAAAAAAAAAGTTGGGTATAGTTTGTTTTGAGATTCTCTTGCTATATTCGCATAGATCTCTTGTGATGGGCTCGGCCTGAGGATAATTTTAGACAATATTTTCATTTGTCTTGGTCAGGTGTGGAATCTTCCACTTGTGGTATCATGTTGGTGATCGTTTTGGTTTTTTTTCTGCAGGATTCTTGGCCTGTAAAGGCACCGTTAACTAAAACTGGTTTATGGATGTGCCTAAGTAGCACTGGTCAAACTAACCTGTGGGGGGGGGGGGGGGGGGTACACCAGTTTCTGCAATGCCCCAGACTGTTAAGGAATATAAACCACAAGCTCATTGGACTTAAACTAGCCGTCTCATAGCTATACAATTTTTAGTGAACTCCTTGAATCACAAGTTGTTTCTCTCTTGGCATCTTCAAACCCAAAGCTGTCAATGGTGACACTGAAGCAGCAGGTGAGCGAATGGTAATGTCCAGCACTAATGGAATTCTACCAAGCACCTCTGTAGCAGACACATGGAAAGCCATTGCTAGTAAACCTTGTAGCAGAATCTTTGAGTGTTCTCTTGTGCCTCTTGACATAAAGTGTGAATTTTTTTTTAATTGACCTCTCCCAATAGTTCTTAAGCTTTCTTTGACCAGGGCGATTGTGGGCCGCCACCCCCTTTCTCAGTGGGCCGCCACCCCCTTTCTCAGTGGGCCGCCACCCCCTTTCTCAGTGGGCCGCCACCCCCTTTCTCAGTGGGCCGCCACCCCCTTTCTCAGTGGGCCGCCACCCCCTTTCTCAGTGGGCCGCCACCCCCTTTCTCAGTGGGCCGCCACCCCCTGGTTGACCGATCAGCCATGTTTTCCTGGACACATTACCATTTCAGAGGTAGAGCAAAGTGCTGCCCTGATATACGGTATATCTCACGAAATCAAAGCCAGTCACCTGGGACTTCTGTTCGATTTCCTTACCTGCAGCATATGGGCACTACATGCTGAAGGGTGGCAATTTTTTTTTTTTTTTTTTTTTTTCCACCTAAAATTCTTAATGTAAACCTTCTACAGAGCTGGTATAGAATGTAAAAATATATATGAACGTGGTGTGGGGTTTTACTTGATTCCTAAAGGGCTGCCATTTTTGATAAAAGATGGGCGCACACATGTCCAAATTTCAGAATGAAGAGCGAAATATCGGTCTCGCTAAGACTTGATCAAAATACAACACCCCCCCCCCCGTCCAGTAAATTTTTATCACTGAAATCTGCCAAATTCTTGTGGTTTTGGGCTGTTACTGTCGCATAACCACTGAAATATTACCTTATCTGTAGAACTTCTCTCAATCGTAGTTCTGTGATTGTATTTCAAGGAAGGTTTAAAATTCAGACTCCCATAATGGATCTTTTTTTAATTTTCCTCGTTAAAAACCAGCTGGAACTTTAACACGGGGCGCGCTCTGAACAGTAAAAGGGTTCTTCAAAGAGCAAGGAAATTTTCACTACTTTTTCGTTTGGTGCGCTGAACTTCAGAAAAACCTGCTTTTTTAGAAAACCTTTACAATAAAAATGTGGAAATGAGTCCTATGAGAAAAATCACATTTCGCCCAAAAACTGGTTTGCGATTTTTAAAAACTAAACTGTTTTTCATTCTATAGGATTCAACTGTTTAAACCTGCAGCGCTGGAAATCCAGGTATTTCGGTGCAGTTCGGTGTTCTGAAAAGCTTAACCATTACTGGCAATTGCTCCATAGAGTATCTGGCAAACTGCTACAAAAATGCACCATCCTGTGGTCTTTGAATAACCCTTTAGGCTAATGTCAGACAAATGCAGTCTGAGAGCACGCTGCATGCATGACGGAAGATACTGTAGACACCATAAGGTTGTGTTATTTTTTTTTTTTTTTTTTTTTTTTGGTTTGACGGACGTAGAAAAAAAAATATATGGGAAACAATTACAATTAAAAGCCAGGTAGTCAGCCACACCAAAAAAACTTCTGATCAACGTGATGGTCACATGCGCTGCGTCTGTCGTGTCCTCATGCACGCAGGCCACTACATTGACACAGCGCACTATGGGCGTCCAATTACTAAATGGTGTCCATTTCCACCTGCGTGGTGCGTGCGCACTTCGGTGCACACGTACTTTGTTTTGGTCTCTAGATCTCAAATCAATGCTACAACAGATGTTAAACTGTGCGGCGACGCGGACGTTTGTCTGACGCTAGCCTAAAACGTACACTGGTTTTCAGCACAAGATGCCTCAATTTGTCAAGCTCTGAATGGACAGACTGCAAAGACTCAGAAGCCAGACAATTCTAGGAGCCGGTAGTACCTGGATTTGTCAGGTTCTAGTCAAACCTTTTTTTTTGTCTTTCCTTTTGTACGGTGTATTTACATAACTTTACTCTGGGCAGGATGCATCCTGGGATGGTTATCAGTGACATTTGCAACATGCCACTGATAAGAAATTGGACACTTTGCTTGTCCTATATGGTGATGAATCATTTTCAGGATGTTTTTTGGCACCTCTCAGAGGAAGGACTGCCTGGCCCTCTGGCAGTACGAGGCTCGCTGTATACCTGGGGGCAATGACACACCTTCTGCAGGCTCCGGCTACAACGCTTCATTGTTCCCCCTCTGTGTACACCACCACGACTGGCTTCCTTCCTTGTCAGCTGCTTTCTCTTAACCCCCTGTTTTCTGGGAATCGGCGCTCGGCCCAGACATGTGTTGCAATCTATAATAAAAATGAGCGGTTATCTGCACAACAAATTGTAAAGCTATGTGCTGACTCACACCTTCCCAGAGAACGGAGCTACAAACTTACAGAAAATGCCAACTACAAAGGCACGGTTTGTAACATGCCGCAGCTTACCAGAAAACCTTCACTTAGTCTACAATTTTTTTTCTCTAGTTTTTGAAGCTTCTGCTGCTCTTTAAATTTTCCTTCTCTGAAACGCAGACGCTTGCGGCAGTGGCAGCTTTTCACTGTTGCTGGCGACTTTGGAAAACTTTGGTGCGCTTTGACTCCCTTAGTTATTGATTTGGTTACACCAGGGCTCAAAATTCCAAGTCCCAAGCTACTAACCAGGCCAGAAGAGTTACTCGCCACCAGTTGCTTCACCTAACCCCCTTACCCAGCACTTAGCTCCGCCCCTAAACACACCCCCTTAAATTCTTATGAAATTACACTGATAAAGGTTTTATTTAGAATAGTTACTAAAATAACATTAATGCCCAGTCTTCAGACCCCAGATACGTGTGTGCCCAGTCTTCAGACCCCAGATACGTGTGTGCCCAGTCTTCAGACCCCAGATACATGTGTGCCCAGTCTTCAGACCCCAGATACATGTGTGCCCAGTCTTCAGACCCCAGTGTGAGCAGAGTGAGGAGGCAGGGAAGCTGATCCCTGCCACCGTGCAGCCTGGGGAAGGGGGAGCTGCACGCTGGCACCGCTGGAATAAGCGGCACCAAATCTATTGTGCTGCCTGCGTGTGCATTTCCACTCGCCAAATGCTAGTAGGCGAGTGGAAATTTTGAGCCCTGGGTTACACCATTTACCCTCCCAGGCCATGGTTTTCTAGTAAAAGCACAGCTGTCCACAAACTTTATTGGAGAAAATGATTTGGCGGCTGTTGCTGTTATGCTGATGCCAGTGTTGGTCGCTTCAGTGGACTGGACGCAGGTGACGGTCATAGTATTCCAAGGGAAATGCAGACAGGAATTGCTGCTCAGTGATTGCAGCATTCAATCACCTGTTCTGTGCTTTGGATATCTGGAAAACCTGACCTGTTAGGGGTACTTGGACTGTGGTTGGGAACCACTGATGTAGACGTTTGACAGTGGAACCGGCATTCATTTTTAGTTTCAGTGGTCCTATGGCTAGTACATTGTATACAGCAATGGTTACAGCAGTTCTATATAACGTCACAGTATGGTTCTGACAGCTCTGCTCGCGGTGTCAATCCGGCTGGAACAGGTCCCAATATATACAGTAGGGAAGGAATCGGCACATCTTTACAGCATAAAGAGGTGTTCCTCCCAGTGTTGCATCGCTGCCTTGTTCCCTCTAACATGTGACCGCTCTTGCATCTTGCTGTCTTCTCACTTTAACTTGTATCATGTCTTTCACTATTTGTAGCTACTATATGCTAGATGTACACATTGATCTTATCATGGTCAATGTTTTGACCGAGGCTAGACTTGAGAAAGACCTGTCCTGGTCAGTGTTACCACTGTTGCTGATGGCATAAATACACATCTTTGGAATTGTGCTGGATTCCTTTCGCTACTGTTGCTGTTTATAACATTATGGCATAACCAGTTTGCGTCTCAAAGGATTTATGGGCTGTGAAACTGAACCGGTAATCAAGCTGGTAATATGTCTAGGAAGCCATCAGGCAACACAAGCTATGAAAAACAGTTCTGAGCATTGGGATGACACGTTTTCATAGACTATAGGTAAACTATACAGAATGTTGCTAACAGGCCAGGTTTGCAGATATCTGAAGCACAGGACAGGTGATATGATTTGCTGCTCAGTGATTGCAGGATTCAGTCTGCTTTTCATCAAGGTAATCCTTAAAATCTGGCCTGTTAGGACTTGAGGACCGCAGTTGGGAACCACTGGTCGAAGTGATGCCTCCCTCCTGAGCAACTATATTGAAGGCAGTCCCAATGTACCATGACAAAAAATAATCTCAGCGCTCACTTGGAAATAAGGGTCGACTCGCTACATTAACACTAAAGGGTTATTCAAAGGGCACCAAGATTCCAATGCTTTCATTCGGCGTGCTCGATTCGCAATAATTCAGTGAATTCAGCATTCACCACAGGGACCCCAAAGTGCACCCAATCAACCACTGAACAGGGGTAAAAACCTGCTTTTTTTTTTTTTTTTTTTTTTTTTACTTTAGTTTAATGGTTTAAAACACATGCATTGAACTATGAAGTTCTTTGAAATAAACGGTTTACAGAATATAGTTTTGTTGTTTTAAATGCTTATTTCACAACTTTTTGCAGCAAATGAAAACGGGTTAAAAATATATGGGATTCACCCTTAAATCTGAGCTTTTTGCTGCTGGTCGGTGTGTTCGACTAGATTAACCATGATTTCCATATGGTCATTGTATTTCACTGGCAATTAGACACTATTTGAATTGTTGGGACATGCACCATTCGGTGCAATTCTGTGGCGCATTCTGCTTTGAACGCCTCTTTGTAGTGTATAAGTAATACTAATAGTTTTGAGTGGTGCAGGTACCTAGATTACCCCAAGGCCGCATACACTACCTCTTGCCTTGCATATACTCTGCGCTGTCATCATGAACGGGTGCTTCCCAACTGCGGTCCTAAAGTACCCATAACATGTCAGGTTTTCCAGATATATCTGAAGCACAAGCGATATGATTGCAGGATTCAGTCTGCATTTCCCAAAGGCAATCCTCAAAACCTGGCCTGTTAGGGGGACTTGAGGACCGCGTTTGGAACCACTGATGTAGAAGATCTAAGGCTGGGATTTAAGGAGTCTCTGGATGACTGACCAGATCTGATGGTGCTTCTGGTCTCTCCCATGCAGGCTCTGCAGTGGTTTTCTGGCCATCAGCTCCCCCTTCCCTCTGCTGGAATTGGAACTGCAAGGTCCACATACTGCTGCACAATGTGCTCCCTGTCTTTTACTATGCATTCATCCTAAAATGGGACTCCTGCCTCTACCACCAACCCCTCCACCATCTACATCTCTCCCTCTCGTATAAGACCTTCCTAATACAGGGAAGTCTTCCGCCCAACTCACTAATACACATCACTGCCCCAACCAGTCAATCACTCTCACATTGCAGCCCTTTCCTTCTGTTTCCACCCCATCCCTTCTAGATTGTGAGTTCCCACGGGAATAGGGCCCTAGTTTCCTCATGTATCAGTTGATCAAATGTTGATCAATGTATTGTAACCCTGTATCATACCCATTGTTCAGCGCTGCGGAATATGATGGCGCTTTATAATTCTAACTTCAGACGAACGCAGTGATCACGTCAGTGTTTCTGCAGTTTAACATCCATCGTAGCATAGAATCCTGATCAATAGAGACCCACACACAGTACGTCTGCACCAAACTGCGCACGCACAACGCACGTGGCAAACTGACGCAAGAATGTAAAACAGCTACCCCGACAGAGTATGCCGTGTAGTGTTCTGTGAGATGTCAGACGCAGCGCATTTGCGACGTCCAGCACCTTGATGCACGCAATGGCTTTTCATATTTTTAATAACGGTTTCCCATAATTCCCTTTTTTTTTTTTTTTTCTACGTCCATCAGTGTGGTGTCTACAGTATCTTCCGTCAGTATGTCTGTCCGTTGAGTGCGTTCGTCTGACATTAGCCTAAACCTGAAATTGAAGGGGCTGCTGTTACAAATTGTTTTTCCCGTTCATTGTGAAGGCCACTAGCCTTGTAATCTAACACAATTCCACTGGAAAATTCCTTTGTTTCTTTTATCGCGTTTTTCATAACGATCTTCTGTAAATGACAGGTCTGTGTTTAAAGTATACAGGTGTCTCATTGAAGTGTTTTTTCTAGCACGACAACCTAGTGGATTCTCAGAGTCCGGAATTCAAACAATCTTTGTATCTGTTAAACTTTCGCGACTTCTAACAGGACAGTGGGTGGAAACTGAAGGGATTATCCGGAGAGGCGTGTTGGTCAAAATTGGCTGAATTTTCAAAAATTGTACAAATGCTGGCACAGAAAAGGTTAAACCTTCTTGGTGCAGACACTTCAGGTTCCACAAGGGGATCTAAAAAAATGCAAACTGTCTCGTTTCCTTTTGTGTGAATGTCAGAATGCTTGGGTCACATACCTGACTTAACTTCTGCCAAATAGTTCCTGTAAATTCCACTTAATTTCCATAGACCTGAAATGTAACTTGTGGAATCGCAAAGTTCCCTCACCATTTATCATAAGCATTGATTCCTGTTTTTAAATGAGGAATTCATGATTGTAATTTTTTTTTTTGTCGGATGTCCTAGATTAGGCTGCTCTCACTTATAAAAAGGCAAATGTGTGCTTCTAAACTTTTTTTTTTTTATAGCTACTTGCAGGGGTGAGACTGCAAAATTCTCTGCTTTGTAACTTGGTGATGGGTGCAGTGCAAATCCCTATACGGTTTCCCAAACCTGTCCTCAGGACCAACTAGGCCAGATTTTGCAGAGTGAATCCTGCACTCACTGAGCGGCTAATTCTATCACCTGTGCTTCAGATATCCTGCAAACCTGGCCTGTCAGCGGGTCCTGAGGACTAGTTTGGGAAACCCCTGCTTTATACTTTTCTGACTCTGGAGGTCTTGCCGGCTATTTAATACGGAGATGTAGTGTATGCACCTGCCCCGCAAATGCACCTTCATAAACTTACTACATTGTAGCACAAAGCAGCAGAATGAGTTCTACAATGTAACTACATGACCCACCATTGTGACATGTTAAAAGAACTAAACTGGCCGTCGCTGGAATCCAGACGCACCCTTCACCTTTCCAACCTGGTGTTTAAGAGATTTTCTGGGAAGCTACCACCCTTCCTGACTAGGCTGCTTCCCCAGCAGTTCCCTCATCCTATAACCTCCGATCCAGGACCTGCACCTTACTTACAATACCACAATACAAAGAGTGGCTTGATCCTCATTTTCATACTGAGCACCGCAATTATGGAATAACCTCCCAGACGCCATCAAATCTTCCCCAAGTCTAAAGTCACTCGAGAGCTCTAACATACCTTGATACAGAATGCGCCTGTAAACACGTAACATGGATGTGGGTGATAGTTGCAGATCTATAGATCTGCAACTAACGATTATTCTCATCGATTAGTTGGCCAATTATTTCGATTAATCGATTCATTGGATAAATGAAAATTAAAAAAATTTGCATACTTAAAAGGCATTTCATGTAAAAATAAATAACCACAACCCCCTCCCCCCCTTTTGCTTATGATAAAAATTTGCGTAGTGTAGGCAACTTTCACACATACATAAATTGCTTATCTTGCGTACTTTTCACACAAGGTATGCGAGTGCTTGGTCAGAGATGGGTTGATGCTGAATGCGCAGCTTAAGCCCATGTTTGCTTTCTCAAATGAACGCAGCTAGGAGCACTTGGTCATAGATGTCAGAGAAATCGGGGTTAATAAGCTAAAGTGGTCAGGGTGCGTAGTGTCCCTTTTTAAATAATTTTGAACAAGCGGAGTGGGAATAGGGACTGGAGGTGGAAGGGAGTGACTTTGCTCAAGTGACTTGACAGAGGTGGGTATGGACAAAACTCCGGATCTGAGTGAGTTTGGGGAAAGGGACCAGGCAAAAGGGAGGGAATGGCAGTTCCCAACCAAAGAGGATGAAGCTGGAGACCTGTGCCACCGCCCCACCCTCCCTGCCACAAGTAAGGATAACGCTCAGGTCTCCAGCTTCAAGTAAGGATAACACACAGGCATACAGTTTCTTCACCCAGTGGCAGTATACTATGTTTGTGTTATAGTTCTGCTACTGTTGTAAATGGAATAAAAACAAACTTGGTTATGTCAAACACAACCAAACTAAATCCTAGCTAGTAATGCAGCGGCGCGTCTTCTGCAATCAGCTCCGCAGCTGAGGTTATTTACGTTTAACTCAGTCTGAATCTAAACCGACAGCCGATTAATCGATAATGGAAATAGTTGACAACTAATCGATTTTTAGGTGTGTAGAATATAATATAATATAATATATATATATATAATTTTCTGTAACCAATGTAAAATGTCAATGTTCTTGAACCCAGGACAATGTATCCTTTCTGGTAAAATCCTTTATAAATAAATGGGCTCATTTTTCAAAACTGGCCTTATTTTTTTTTTATTTTTTTTCTCCGTTCAGGAGATTTAAATTAAGGCATACTGACATTGCAATTCCCAATAACTTCGACCCATATCGCCTTCAGCAATTCATTAAATCAAATAATTGTCAAGGATTGAAAGTGCCGCTAAATGGATTTTCGACTAGTGGAATAGCGGAGTAATATATTAGTATTCTAAAATGGGCATTTGTAAAAGGAAAACTCCGATGCTGGATGACATTGTATTTTGACTCTGCCAGAGTTTGTATTGGCAGATTTTATTTTCTGAAATCTGTCATTTACGTTGACCAGCAAGTTTGTTTTGGTTGTTTAAAGAACCCCATTTCTGTGCATCAAACTATTAGCGTTATATATGGTAATATTAAACCAGTGGAACATGTTATGGTAGAATTCTAACTTGGCTCTGTGTGCGGGGAGCTATTACGGTGTCCTCATGGCACAATAAACATATTGTATCCCTGTTCGGTCAGCAATTGGTGACAGACCATTAACAGACTAGCTTTTGCCCTGTCTTGGTCTGAGGCTGACCTCAAACACTGGAGTTCACATCCTGGGTGGTCCTTCATGAATGAAGACCCCTGGAATGGAGTTCAGTGAAGTTCAGCAATTCCATGCTCTGTGTGCCTTGGTAGGCTACTCTAGATTGTGTAGTGGCATGTTGTAATGATTCACTACTCAACGTTTCTTTTCTAGAAAGGGTAAATCTAATGTGCCCCTAGCACCCTTTTCTCACACTTTTTTTTAATAGCTTAGTCTTTCCATTCTCAAGAACTCTAGGTGTCGCCAACAAAAGCCACAATATCCACTCTAGTAATGCTCTAGGACCAAAGTTATGAACCACCAAAGTACCCCCAACAGGCCAGGTTTGCCGGATATCAGAAGCACAAGTGATTATCTGTTGCTTAGGGATTGCAGGATTCGGTCTGCATTTCCCAAGTGGATCCTTAAGATCTGTCCTCTTAGTGTTACTTGGGGACCAGTTGGGAACCACTGTTCTAGTCTGGGTTTAAACCTACTCTTGCGGTTATTCCCTAACCTCCTGAATTAGTTTGGTAACTCTCCGTACTGGCAAAATACATTGCAGTTCAGCCGAACCAAAATGATCCCGCTGAAATGCAGCAAAGCGCCAACATTGCACACCATTTTGGTGCTTTGTGAATGGACACTTTAAAAAGCTATAGCTGAACTGCAAGACCAGAAAAGCACCATGAGAACTCTTTATCTTTCGAGCTGAAGGTGTTAATGTAGAAGGTAGGAACACAAGCCGGCCTCTAGTTAAACCTTAAACCCAGGAGAAGGCAGGTCACAGCGTGGAAGGAAAATTTAGCTGAAGCGGAATCCACACCAAGTGAACGCCAAACAGCAACCTTGAGGTTTAAAGACGACCTCGTGATCTGGTCCGTTGGTCATAAAGCATCCATGGTTAACGTAGTCTGCTGCAAGGAACTAGACATGTTCTTCCCTCAGTTGGTCCTGGTCACCAATCGGGAAACCATGACCAAGCTTGTGGTCACTCTTTATGGATGTAGTCTAGAAAGTGAGCAAGCGGCTTGTCAAAGATGGTCACATGGACTGTCATTCTACATATAAACCAACTCTGGTGCTTAAGTACCCCCTAACAGGCCAGGTTTGCCAGCTATCTGCACCGGTGTTGTACTTCAATGTGACCTGTAGGCTTCAGCCTTCATTTCCCCAAGGTAATCCTTAAAGTCTGGGGTCCTGAGGACTGGAGTTGAATCACTGCTTTTAAATCCAAAGTCTTGAAGGACTTTTATTGAACATGGGAGCCAATGGGAAGTCTTGAACAAATTGAATGTTGGTTGTAAATTTGTAAGAATTTGGTACACGAGTTAAAGTTGTAGGAGCCATCACCTTTCCAGCTCCTGGATGGGTCATACCCTAGTTTAAGAATAGTTGTATAATATGTTGCCAGATTTCCAAAATCCATGTGCAGTAAACTAAAGGCATTCCTGCTGGTGCTAGGCCAGAACAACCCATCCATGGAGGGTATGGTGAACCCCCCCCCCCCCAACATGAATGTGGTTTGAAAGAGGTCTGTATAATTCTTTTTTATAGGGGGAAACATGGACCTGGAAGCACTGGAAAGCAGCCACAGTCCTGCTCCAGATAACCCATATGACGAGAGGGAAGGATGCCTAAAGCAAAGTGCCTCTCATCAGAAAGGGCAGCCTGAAAAAGCCGAGTTGTCAATAGAGGTGAAGAGGTCACAGCCATTGCTGATACACAGCAGCAGGTGGGGGTAAGTCCGAATGGGATGCTTGAGGGAACATCAACCTTGAGTCTTTATGGCAGACATCCAGGGCAATTAAACTTGCCTGGTAACGTGGGGCTTCAACACCAAGCAGGATTTGGTCGTCATGTATCCTTGTAGTATCAAAGTTTTGTTTTAGCATAGCATGTGTCCACATGTACAGCTTATCGATGTCCAACAGGAGCACTTGGTGTGGCTACTATTTGGTCTAAAATCACAACTGCATACATCTGGTAATTTTTAATTTGGAGTGGGGGCTGAAAAATCCACTAACTGCTGCTGACAGGCCCCTACCAGCAACTCGACAGGCTACAATGATCAAAGGACCCCCTACAACCAGCATGACTCATGCAGCATGAGGCCAGTGCCAACCTTCTCTAGGCCAGTAAAATGGTAGATGTCTGACTTGCCTTGCTCTAAAGTGCCCATACCAGGAAGTTCTTCAGCCCATATCAATCTAGAGCGCCCAACCGCGGTCCTAATGAATCCTGCAATCACTGAGCAGCAAATCCGATCACCTGTGCTTCAGATATCTGGAAAACCGTGCCTGTTGGGGGTACTTGAGGACCGCGGTTGGGAACCACTGATGTAGAGCATTGATTCCCAACCCTTGTTCAATCAAAAACAAACTGCCACACTGCAAAGAGGAGCACTGGGGATCCTTTGGGACCCTACATCTCTAATAACCGCACAAGGTCAAGTGCAGGGTCCTTGGAAAGGTCAGACTTTGGCCTTTCCAGCAGTACCAAATGACCACGTAACGGGAAAACTGCCAAATTTACTTTTTTATTTGTTCTACGGCTGTGGCATCATGTGCTTTTACTTCTAAACAAAACTTCTCATTTCCAATCTAAAACACAATCCACTGCAATAAGAATGGGAGTTCTTCAGACCCCCCCCCCCCCTTCAATATCAAAGTGAGATGTCATTGGACAGATCAGTCTGGCCTTTCTAATGATGCTAAACATGGCCACGTAGAATATTGGTTCCATAAGCAATGGCCTTGTCCATTTGTCACATATAAAATGAGCACTAGCGCTGCCATTACTCATTTCCCACACTGGGAGCAGGTTCAGTGTTTTATAGTCACCTTATTCCTAAAACATGAGCAACTTTTTTTTCTTTATCCGGTTTTGGTTAAAACTGCATATTTTCTGTGTCACGTCTGAGAACATAATGTGGAATATAGGCTTATCACTTGTATAACAAGATGTGCAAAGGGTTCAACTTTAAAACTAAATTTGTGTGTACATCATACTTTAGCATCTCGCCAGCTGTAATGGCCTTAAATATCTACACTAAGTCTCTAGTTGCCAGGACAACCACATGAACTGACTCTATCCTTTACTTTACAGGAGGTTACGAGATGATGAACCACGATCTTCATCCCTCCCGGACATCCCAAATCCATTCCCGGAGCTCTGCAACTCCTCCCCTATTTTAAGTAACACCCCAAATAGTCGTTCCCTGCAGGAAGGGGGACCTCATGTAAGTATACATCTGATCAGTTCTGATATATTTTGCCCTAGAATTTGTATCTTGGTCTTCGCACATTTTTAAAACTGTATACAGTTACAAATGGGAATACGCTGTGCCAGCCGGGTATAGTGTGGCTTTAAGGAATCTAAAAACCAGGTAAGCTACGGCAACAATTATCACGTCCGTGTTGCCGCACATTTGTACGTCCGTGGCAGCATAGCATTCTGACCAATGGAGCCCCACACACTAAGTACGTCTGCACAGAAGTGCGGATGCATGGCGGACGCGGCAAATGGACGCAGGTTAGGCAAGAACGTAATACTGCTAGAATGGACGTGCAGAGTGCGCTGCGTTTGCATAGCTTTGTGTGTGAGTGATGGAGCGTGGTCAGATGGACTGCATTTATACGTCCAGCATTTTTGACGGACAGAATGTTTTTTATTTTAATTTTCCCTCCTACATCTGTCAAATACGTCAGTGGAAAAAACGGACTGTGTGGCCACTACCTTGTTAAAGTACGACCGTACTGCACGGACGCACAGTCCGTACAAAATGCGCTCATCTGACCCTAGCCTTAAACTAGTGGAGAATAGTCTATTAAAATCTATAGAAGGTAGACTTGAACATACACTATGGCATTCCACCCCCCCCCCCCATTCCATCTAATATTCCACAGCATGAATACACTCGGAGCCCTATTCCAGGGATACCAGCTCCAGCAGTGAACCTAATGGCAGGACTTGTCATTCCAGCCTTTCTGCAAGCTTGGCTTAACTCCTTGTGGCTCCTCACTGTGACCCCCCCCCCCTATACTTCATGTGCACCTAGCCAGGGGTCGAGTCATGGGAAAAATGAGGTAACTCACCCAAGAATTCCACAACCCCATTACCTGATATCTATATATAGATATCCGGACCCCAGAATTAATTATAGCCAGACCCCCCCCCGAATTAATTTATGGCCAGGTGCAGACCCCCAGAATTATAGCCAGCAGAGACCCCTAGTGTTATACTCGCCTGCTTTAACCCTTTCACTGCGGAGGACGTGTGGGAACATCCTTATTGACTCCTAAGGAAAGATAGGGGTGGAGATGAGGGTTCCTTTGAACCCAGATATCTCCCGACTGTTTTCAGCTAGCAGGGTCATGTTTGGTATCATTAGAAAGGCCAGAGCATGGCCTTTCCAATGATTCCAAACATGACCATGTTTAAAGAAAAAAAATAAACATTTTTCATTTCTGTATTAAGACGTGAAATGACTCAGCAGTGAAGGGGTTAAGACCTCAGGACCGCATCTTCCTCCCAGCTCCAGTGTGCTCCTGAACGTGGCCACCATCTTCTGAAAGCTGTGATATCTCAGCTGCAGGCCGTGTCACAGCCTTCAGAGGGCTGAGGAGGCGAACGCACGAGGGATAACGCAGGGCTCAGGAACGCGGTTTGTCGAGCGGCTGCTAGCAGAATGCTGTTAATGCATTCCGCTAGCAATCCCGGCTGCCCACAGCGGGAACCTGCGTTCCCGCTGCGTGAGAAGTGCAGGAACGCCGTTCCTGCAGGACTCAAGCCCTGCACCTAGGTGGCATTGAATGAGCTGTTCAAAGGTAGTTCATTCTTTTCTGGATCTGTTTCTGGAAGCCATACAGGCTGCTAGAACTTTGTAATATTAAGTAAAACTAAACCATTCCTTGCTGCTGACCACCATGCAAAGGGTGGTGCAATATCCCTCTAACTCACTGAGCGGTGGACAACTGATCAAATTTTATTTTTTTTGTGACAGGATTTTATCAGGGAAGGATACATTAAGATTTCTCTCGTTTTCAAGTATGTCCTGGGTGGCGAGTATGTACCGTTAGGTGACACTTACTGGAGAGGTTGCTCGCTGGGTGCTCGAACCCATGACTCCACAGGCTCTCTCCATGCAGAGCGGTGACATTACCTCTACTCCACCCAGCCGGTACATGGTTCCTGGTGTCCTTCTGCACTTCCACAGCTCCTGTGATCACCAGTGCCAGCTGACAGAGCTCGTGGCATGGTCACGCTGGGCTCCATGGATTCTTAGACTCAAATAGTGGCATCTGTCTGACTCCTTATTCAAAAGCCAGCTACTAATACAAAGGCTGGGTTGAACTTTTTTTAAAAAAATCACTTGTGCCATTGCCTCCCTTCCTTGCCAGCTCACTTATCAGCCTTGGATTGGGGCCGTAGGCTTGCAATTTCCTAAACCTCCATGTTGTCATGCACCAGATTTTTTTTTTTTTTTAATATAGACTCCGTTCTTAAACAAGTGAGAATTGAATTTAACATTTTCACATGGCTCATTCTCTGGGCTTAAACATTGCATTATAATCTGGAAATTCTTGCTGTAAATTGCTGATTTGGTGAATAAACCTGTTGGTATGCATCTGGATGAGGACTTGCTCTTAAAAGGTGAACCAGGTGTTTGTAAACAAAATATGGCTGTGACCGCATTCCCAGGAATGATGAGAATGTAATGGGCTGAGTGCTGTCACAAAACTTTTTACAGAGGAGTGTCAAAATGTGTAACATCGACAAAAATGTAACCTCCAGACCCTTGAGGCTGAATATGCTGTAACTGAAAAGAATTTTAAGGTGAAGGGACTTTGGGCATCATACAGGTCTGTTCAATAAAGGTGAAAATGTAGGTTTAGAATACGCTGACATTTGATAGTAGTCACATTAGGTATCAAACTTCTCTCCTTCAGAATAGGATTCAAATATCACCTTCCATGACAGCCCCCCCCCCCCCGGTTTGGTCCTCAACTTCTGGAGAAATTGGGGTTCAGATGACCTCAGAAGATGATACAATAGTGTAGACAGCCAAAGATGTAAAATGTAACCTTTTTGAGTACATAAAATTTGACATATGAGGCCCATCACCACAATCCACGTAATTACACTCGTTCACATAATAAAATTTCTCTGCAAAGTATACAAAACTCTAGAATTTCTCCCCCCCCCCCCCCTCCCCCAGTCTAAACTGAAGTACAGTATTTTCTGGTGTATAAGACTACTCTTTAGACTTAAAACCATCCCCCAAAAATTGGGTCGTCTTATACACAGGATATACAATAGAATATGACGAGTACAGCCCAAAACCTATTTTTAACTGGAAAATTAGGGGGTCGCCTTATACACCCAGTTTTATACTCCAGAAAACACGGTAATGTGACAAAGGATGATCAACTTCGTTCTGGGACAAGTTTAAATATTTGCTTTTCTTAATGCGATCGTGCTAAAGCCGAGAATTGGCTGATAGATGCTTGGTTTTTATTTATTTGGTCGGGGCAATCGTTTAATATTAATCGCAGATGAAGCCCCCCCTTTTTTTTTTTTTTTCTTTATGCACTGGCAAACCATATGTCTTCATACACATTGGGCTCTTGACCGTCACACTGTATAGACTGCTGCTGATACATTGCTTCTTCACAAGAACAGGTGGTGAAAGTATACAGTGAGGATGGCGCATGCCGTTCCTTGGAGGTTACTGCAGGAGCAACGGCACGGCACATCTGCGACATGCTGGTGGAGAGGGCACACTGTCTCAGTGATGAGAGTTGGTCTGTCGTGGAGCTGCACCCACACCTTGGACTTGGTAAGAAAGAACGTCCAGGCAACACGTCTCGACCCATGCATTTCAGTGTAAAAGCACCAGCTTTACCTGCATCGCCAGATTAATGACCCTTTAAATGTGACCTATGCTTTGCAGCGTCTCTTCCTCACAATCACAGGGTATTGCGATGTTTTAGAGTTCAAACACTGGAGTCCTGCTCATGCATATTACATGATTCTCGCTCTATTTGTCTTCATGAATTATACATTGAGAGTCCTTATGTCACCCCTTTCGGCATCTCGCTGTGCACGGTGTGGGTAGCCGTGGCCATTTAGCACAGACTGTCCGTTACGGCACAGCCTTATCCTTTTGAACAAAATCGTTCCGAACACATTTCGTTGCTGCGTACTTAAAGATGTCAGATGTTGGAAATAAAAAATGTAGGTAGAGCATGGGTGACACCCTAGAATATCACGGATAAATTCCGAAAAATATTTCGTAGAATTTTTTTATAGGAAAAATTCCAGCTGGTGGTAGGGCCAAAAAAAACAAATTCCTGCTGGCGGCGCCTTTATGTTCAGCACTGACACGATTGTGTCCCCCCCCCCTCATTAATTTTGAGTGTTCTGTGATTTCAGGGTGTTCTCCTGTAATTTTTTTTTAACATTTGCTGAATCCCCATAGAGAAGCAATGGTTCGTCTATTCAAACAGCATTGACAAGTTGCCGAAATGCCCTGCTGTTCGGTTTCATTCGGCAGGTTTATTCAGGCGAATCCCATAGGCTTCAATGTTAAAAATATATATATTTTTTTTTTATCCAATATCTGTTTGTTTTAATCTGCAGCAAAGTGTTGTTTTTTATTTAGGGTTTTAGGCATTTTTCAGGTTTTTTTGTCTTTGCAGTGTTTCAATTTTGACACTTTCAAGTTGTTTTTTTTTACTTTTACTCCATTCGTCAGCTTGCTCCGGCAGCTGGTCTACGCTGTTTTCAGTTTTTCCCCTGGACTCCAGGGACCCTGTGGTGAAGGCTGAATTTGCCGCAGGGTTGGAACTTTGATTTCCCCGAAGTGCAGGGAACGAGAACACTGACCTGTCTGACATTTTTAGTGCTCTGAATACCCCCCCCCCCCCCATTTAGTTTATTTTTAAGCCCATTATCTAGATTCAACTGTTACAATGCTCTTTTGGAACCGCACCTAAACTACACAAATTGCAAACACCCCATCTATGTGTGGGGACAAGATCAAATGACACACTGACTACAGTCACTTCTCTCAAATTTCTAGGTATGTGGTTAGACCCAAATCTATCCTTTGGCCCCCACATCAAAAAAGTCATCTAAACTTTACCCCAAACTAGGTGCCCTGTACAGAAACAAATCCTGCCTGAGCCCCGCGGTAAGAAAGCAGATTGTACAACAAATGCTTATGCCAGCTATTGAATACGGAGATGTAGTGTATGCAGCCACCCCGCAAACACACCTCCAGAAACTTACTACATTGTATAACTCATTCTGCCGCTTTGTGCTACAATGTAACTACATGACCCACCATTGTGACATGTTAAAAGAACTAAACTGGCCATCACTGGAATCTAGACGCTCCCTTCACCTTTCCAACCTGGTGTTTACAAGCTTTTCTGGGAAGCTGCTTCCCTAGCAGTTCCCTCATCCTATAACCCCCGATCCAGGACCAACACCTTACTTGCAATACCACAATACAAAAAGAAAGTGTCTCAATCCTCATTTTCCTACAGAGCACCGCAATTATGGAATAACCTCCCAGACGCCATCAAATCTTCCCCAGTCTAAAGTCACTTAAGAGTTCCCCATTAACATACCTCAATACGGAATGCACCTGTACACATGTAACATAATGACTTTAACAGAAAAATAAATATGTAGGAAATAATCTGTATATTTGGTTTTGTGTTAATATCTTGCATTTTACTATTTTGTATTTCTGTAACAATGTAACACTTCAATGTTCTTGAACCCAGGACATACTTAAACAAGAAAAATCTCAATGTATCCTTCCTGGTAAAATCCTTTATAAATAAAATAAAATAAAAATAATTCACTTTCTGGACACCATTACGGTAGAACAGTTTATCATTATTTTTGAGGTGCTCCATACAAGGCAGAGCCGCCCACTGTGACCTGACTTTTACAACCGGGTATCCTTTAGGCTCTGTAACATGTGAGGGGAAACACCTTTACAGCAACACTGAGTCACTTACCCATTTCTAGAATTTTGCTATACAGATTTGGCCTGGCAATATCTCTTGGTTTTAATTTACATAATTTTGGATTTTTTTTTTTTTTTTTTTTTAGCCTAGGGAAAACATCAGAAATGGAGAAAATAGGATCTGTATATAATCCGTCCACAATCACTGACATGGAGCACTGGATTTGGTTTATTTAAGGGCTTGACAAATTTGCTTTGAATCTAGGAGCCAGCTACAAAAGTTAGGAGCCAATGTTTCGGCGAGGATTCACCTTTATCAAGATATACCTTGATAAAGGCGAATCCTCGCCAAAACGTTGGGATCCTCGCCCCTGCATCTGGGAGTTGGTTTGTACTGACCCAAACTATGATTTTGGCTGCTTCTATTAAGTTGCCACAAGCATGCACAAAAAATACCTATTTTTTTAGCCTAGAAGTGTAGAGCGTTGCTTCGAATATCAGTTTGATTATATATATATATATATATATATTTATTCTTGTTTTTAACATCTGTATATTATGACGTTGTGATATTGTTATATATATTTTCTTTGCTCTGTCATTGGACACACTATTTACCCACTGCAGACAGACCTCATATATATAAATACATACACCAGGGCTGGATATATTTACATTAAATGTAGGACACCGGAAGAAAACATTGAAGCCAACTAGATGTTTTTAGATCCCAAAGACTGCTTTTAGATTGCTGTAAAATAAACTGGAAATTTAGGAGCCAGTGGCTACCTGGCTTTGTCAAGCCCTGGTTTATTTGTATTCTGAAGTTGCATATTTTTGCTGTTTCTTGACAGAAAACCTATACGTGAGTTTTTTTTTTTTTTTTTTGGGTATTTTAATTGACTCGGTTGCCTGTTTTTAAAGGGAAGGCTTTAGCGTGTGGTACAAGACAGCTCTAGATGCCTCCACATAGCTCCGCATTGACATTCAGACTCGCAGCTTTTAAAGTCCTGGAAGGATGTATATTCTTGCGTTGCTTTGGTTTGAAAAGCCTATCAACATTCCACAGATTCTTACGGTTCTTTTCAGTTTCCTCAGGCTGAACTACTTGTAGAATATTTCAAAGGCCACTAATGCGAATTTTAGCTTAAAAAGGCGTTGCTTTAAAAATCTATTCTCTTCCTTTGCTTTTAAAGAGATTGCATTTGCAGTGTACCAAGCAATCTCCAGCCAGTGTCCCACTTGGTTTCACCCATTTGAGAAAGGATTTTACCAGGAAGGATACATTGAGATTTCTCTCGTTTTCAAGTACGTCCTGGGTGGCGAGTATGTACCATTAGGTGTCTTGCCCAAGGACACTTACTGGAGCGGTGCTCTTGCTGGGATTGAACCTGTGTCTCAAATCTCCAGTTAGAGCAGTGATGTTACCTCTACTCCACCCAGCTGGTATTTGTGTTCTAGGTTCAGTGGACAATATTGGTGTACCTTTTTCATTGTATGTTGTGATCCATACATATTGTGGGGTACCTGTATCCCTTTTTTTTTTTCTGATCATAGGCCTGGATTCACTGTATATGGCTGATATAGACTAGGGCTGTAGGTTCCCGTGAGGAAATATCATCTGCCAAAAGATGACCTTGTCCTTCAATCTGGAAGTTGGTACTGTCAATTTCCTCACGTAAAAAAAATAATAGAAATTTAAAAAATACTAAGGCCAGGGTCAGACGTGGTTTTAAGAGCGACAGAACGTCCATGAGTGGACGTTCCTTCCACTCTGACGCCCGTCTGGCCACCTCACTGCAGTTAGTGCGCTCTGTGCTGCAAGGCTTGATCTTTCTATGGAGTGTGACACTTTGCAGTCCCATCCTAATGCGCTTCGGGGAGGCTTGCTGCATGGCCAGTCACGCGTGCACTTCATGCATGCGCAACAGTGTGGCTGGCACGGTCGTATCACAATGCTGCACCGGGAGGCACATCAGTACAGGCACACAGACATGTGCACAGCACAAAATTTCGTTTTGAACTAATGGATTAGTCCTAAAATACAATATACTTGCTAAAGAAATTCGTTTTCAGTTCTTTAGTATGAAAACTAATTTCATTCATCCGAAAACCAGTGGATACAATTACTATAGTGGCTCCTCAGATCGCTGGGATCGCTGCTTGTTACAGTATCTCTCTCTCAGCACAATGTGGGCCATATTACATAGTTGGTGCTAACTTAACCAGAGCTGTTGTAAGCTTCCCAGAGCCATTATAGCCTATGGAGGTTCGGTTTACAACAGCTCTGGTTAAGTTAGCACCAACATTGTAATACTGCCCCGTGTCAGGCAAAGCTGTTACAGTAACTGCTGCTCATCACAGTTCTCAGTTTCAGTAAAACTAAGGTTAGAACATTATTTCCTTGCTTTACTGAAACTCTGAGCGCTGTTAGTCAGTTACTGTAACAGCTGAGCCTGATACGAAGACAATATAACAAGCAGCCGATCTCAGCGCTCACAGCCACGGATTTAAAGGGCTAAAAAAAAAGGCTCCTCTCGGTATAATGTTTAGAATATCCTCCTGCATTAATTAATACCCCTCTCTGTATAATGTATACAACATCCACCTGAATTAATGTCCCTCTCTGTATAGAATATCCTCCTCAATTTATACCTTTCTCTGTATAATGTATAGAACATCCTCCTGCATTAATGCCCCTCTCTGTATAGAACATCCTACTGCATTGACATGTGGAGGGTGCAGAACTTCGGATGTTGCGCTCTTCATTGCTAGTCTCCTTCACTCATGTAATATCACAAAAAGGACAAACTAAAATGTAGTGCATTTTATTTTAGTTGCTTTCATTTTTTTGTACTGAGCAGTTTCGTTTGAGTCATACGAAAACTAAATTATCCCAAAATTCGGACTAAATCGTTTTAGTTCTAAAACGAATGCACATGTCTAGCACAGTATAAATTTAGGCTGGTGTCAGAACGCACTGTAAATCATATATGGCATGGCACGTATAATTCTAGATTTAGATTCCCAGAAGTCCGGTAAAATGCAGAAAACTAAGCTAATAGACCTGTCCACAACATCAAACGCATTACTTTAGAGAAGCTTTACTCCATGACTCCCAAATGTACAGTTCTTGCACCATCTTCCCACCCAACCCACATGCGCCCACTACTTCAGGTTCTCTATTTACCCTCACCTAGCGTGTCACCCCTCTCCTCTTGGATTGTAAACTCTCGAGCAGGGTCCCCTCTTCGTGTTTAATTTGTTCTGTCTCTCAAATTGTACAGCGCTGCGGAATTTGTTGGCACTTTAGAAGTGACTGTAAATGAACATTAACTTAACAATCACTCCAGGATAAACCTAATCGTTATCTTCTACCCACCAACAGAACGTTGCCTTGAAGATCACGAATCTGTAGTCGAGGTTCAAGCAATGTGGCCAGCAGGAGGAGACAGTAAATTTATCTTTCGCAAGAACTTTGCCAAGTACGAGCTGTTCCGTGGATCCCCTGTGAGTAGAAGACGTCTGACTTGAGGACACTTGACCTGTCCTAGATTTCCCAGTCATCTTGTAACAGCATTTTGCACCCTCTGGAACGATGACTGTAGAACTCTGGTTTT
Source organism: Leptobrachium leishanense (assembly GCA_009667805.1). Taxonomy (NCBI): domain Eukaryota; kingdom Metazoa; phylum Chordata; class Amphibia; order Anura; family Megophryidae; genus Leptobrachium; species Leptobrachium leishanense. Next base: position 34,156,373 of record CM019074.1, on the reverse strand, counting down.
GTCCTGTATGCACAAAGTCTGTCATTTCCCTAATATTTAGTGAAAGACTGCAGACTTCTTTTCTAGACTATAACCAGGCCTTTAACTTGTCGGTGAGAATCCTATACAGTTTCAGTCTTCAGTATTTGTGGTTACCAAGAAAATTGGGTAGTGCGTGCACTTGATCACTCTGGAATGGAACGATCGCGGCAGAACCCAAGACAACATTGCTAGTGGGCTAATAAACACATTGGCCAGTTCTAGTGTGCCCTTTAGTTTCCATAACGACGTAAGGTAAACAGTTACCCACATTTGAATGAGGGCTAACTTTGTTATGCCGGGGGTCAGACTAGCATTTTGCCTAGCGGAAGGCACATTCCTTCCACTCGACACCCGTCTGGCCACCTCGTTGAGCATAGTTCGTGCGCTGCAACGCTCGATCCTCTTATGGAGGATCGCACTTTGCAGCCCCATCGAACGCACATCGTAGCGCTTTGACAGGGAGGCTTTCAGCACGGCCGCAGCATGTCTGCTGTGGCGCGCGCCACAGCATGTGGCCGGCCCCGTTGAAGCATCAACACTTGACAGACACGAGGAGGCATGGGAGCACATAGAATTAGGCCGAGGCCAGCACACTACTATTTTTTTTTTTTTTTTTTTTTTTTTTTTTATTTTTTTTTAAGGGACTAGTATGGTTAGACTTGCTATTGACCTGGTTTTTTGTTTTTCTCCTAGTATGCTTTGTTTCCAGAGGAAATGGTAGGAGGGAATCTAGAAGCTCATAAAGGACTCTCTCATTCAGAGTTGGTGCAGGTAAACTGGAAAATTAATGTCATTTAGTGTGTATGCATATACAATTTTTCAGATTTTAAAATTCTCAAAGGCCATTTTAAAGATCACTGGGGACGCAAAACATATGAAATGAAAATGATCACATATTTCAACAGTATAATACAAGGACTTAATGTAGATTCAGGTTTTCTAACCCACTATAATGTCACATTTCATAATTCCTATTTTTCAGTGTCTTCCCCATACTCGCGTTTTTTTTGTTTGTTTTTGAAGTGGACATGATTGCATCTTGCCTGAGACAATTAAATGTTCCTTTTTTTTTTTTTTCCCCTCTGATCATGCCATTTGGCGATGTACAACATCTAACACCCCAAACAGTGCGCCCTATGAATGTCTCAATGTTTAATTCTACTATTCTGATCAGTAAGCTTCTATACCTGACGAAGGGAGGATCCCTCTCGAAAGCTTGTACTTTAAATGTAAAGTTAGTCCAATAAAAAAAGGTATCACTACAGACTGCTATACTCGTGATTTTGGCATCTGGACTAACACGGCCTACCTAATGTTCTATATTATATTCCAAGTATAGTCTTTATTCTGATGTTTGGATGTCCAAGCCACAAAGCATCTCAATCTTGCGAGACCATCTAATGCAGTCCTGGTTTGTAGAGCTCTGATCACCTGAATTCTACTTGTTTTTTAACAGAACTTTTTGAACTCGGGTAGCTGGCCAGAAATTCAGGGTTACCTGCACATGAAGGAGAGTGGCCGCAAAGTCTGGAAGAGATTCTTCTTCTTCCTGCGACGTTCGGGCCTCTACTACTCTACCAAGGGAACTTCAAAGGTAAGACAGGTTTAGGTGTACGGCTGTATCCAGACAGACCTAGGTCTATAAACGAGCTCCTGCAATTTATCATACGTTTGTTTTAAATTTGGAAGTATGTCTAGAATGTGACCTTCTCTAAAGATCTTTTCAAAGGGCATTGTGCAAAACCGATTTCTGTTAAATGTTTGCTTAAAGAAAAGGGTTTGGCCGATCTAATTTAACTGCACTCCTAGTACACCTTTCACATACCAAAGGCATCGATTTGAAGTCCTTTGGAATCATTGTCATGTTCTTAACAGCACCTACACCTAAACATATAATGATGAAACTTTGTATCTATCTAAAGGCAGACGGAGATATGACACCTTTTTTAAAAGGGCATTTTGTGTGCTACTGCTTGACCTAAGGTTTATAAAAGCATGCACAACTTCATGTTAATGCATTCGTTCCGTCTCCGTGTTGCCCGGCCGCTCTTTAGACTCGACGTGGCCTGTTAATCCAAGGGAGCCCAGGAGAATCCATGGAAACCTTGACCGTACAAAACAGCCAAGTATGGCAATAACTGCTAAAGGTGGTTATAAACCAGGCCTTTCTGAAAACCTAGGTGTCTACTGTATTTCGTCAATGTCTCTTCTTGCCTACCACAGGTCCCTTTCTCTCAACCACCCCCCCCCCCCATGTTGGACACAGTCCAGCCACACTTTCTCCCAAAAGCTGCCTATGGAATCTAGGAACTGACCTAGTCATCTGGTCAAACTGCTGCTGTTTGTAGCTTCCATCGGCCTATAAGGCAGGGTTTCCCAAGCCTGTCCTCAGGACCCTCTAATGGGCCATATTTTGCAGGCTGAATCCTGCAATCTGAGCAGCAAATTATAGCACCAGTGTTTCAGATATCTTGCAAACCTGGCTTGTCAGTGGGTTCGGAGGACATGTTTGGGAAACCCTGCTATGGGGATCCAATTTGTAAACCACTTCACTCCTTTGTCAGTCTCTATATGGACTCCGTTTCCAATTAAAATACTGGTGCTCTCCATATCTGCGCCACTGTCTACATCTCCCTTTATTAGCAGGTATATCCCGTCCCGACCACTACGCTCAGCCAATGATCTGATGCTATCAGTTCCTTGTACCCACACCCCCAACTCTTGCCTTCGAGACTTCTCCCGAGCTGCCCCTTTTCAATGGAACTCCCTCCCCGCAACTTTAGACTCTCCCCGTCTCTCCAGTCCTTCGAGAAGTCTCTGAAAACACATTATGGAGTGAGCCGATGGGCTTCTCTAATTCCCACTGTAAATTTCTTGCACAATGCGACTCTAGTGTGTCACCCTCCTTAGATTGTAAGCTCTCAAGCAGGGTCCTCTCTCCTATGGTTCTGTGTGTTTAACTTGTATGTTCGGTCTCCCCTGTTGTACAGCTCTACAGAACTTGTTTTAGTGCTTTAGTTACAAGTATTTATAAAGCGCTCACAAATTGCCCTGATCATCCACCAACCTTGTATTGGCAAGAGTGGACTGCATACAACGCCTCTGCTACTGGAGTGTTTTAAAGTCTCACTTGGCCATGAGGTCATCCAGGTCTTCAAACTGAACCAGTCATTGGCTCATCACGTATTGTCCAGCAACATGCTCAAAGCCTTGGTCAGTTTAAGGAATACCTCAATATTCACAGGCTACAGGAAAACACAAGTGAAGTCAATTTCCCCTTTGAAACGGAACCCGGATCTGGAAAATAACTTTCACCTCCCTGGAGGTGTTCCCGAGTGTCTCGGTTAAATTTCACCGCTGAGAGCGGTAACCCCAAGACACTCTAGCTGTATACATCCCCTCTCCGCGCGCTCCCTTGCTGGTTTCTAGTCTCCTCTGGCGATCGCAGCGTTTTACTTCCTGAGCCCCGTTCAATACCTCAGCAGCTGCTGAATTGCTGCAGCGCAGCAATTCAGTTTGCTGCAGCAGTGTCATTGAACGCTTTGGATGCGAATTTTGAATCCAAAATGGCCGATTTCTTAATGAAAGATTCAGATTGTTTTTCGTATCACTCAGACAAAATATGATCAAAAGCAGTCGGCACAATTCCGTTTTGTATGCACACACCACAAATGATAGTTTTTATTGAATAAACGTTATGTTTACTTCTGAAACAAAATATAAATTGAGCTGTAATATGTCTATGCATGGGGTAAATAATTTAAATATTTTGTGCTTGGGTGAACAAAAACCTCAATTAACATTGCTGCACGGAATTGTTACTTGCTTCATGGCGGCGGCCATCTTTAATACGTCACACTCAGCTACTCGCAGCATCTCCTCGGGTCGCTGCAAGTGCTAAGTTAGCACTGCTGAGCGGTTGAACGGAGTTCAATGGCAAGTTGCTAACTTAGCACTTGCAGTGGCTGAGGTATTGAACGCGGCTCTAGATTCCTTCTCACGAGAAGGGAACCAGGAAGTATAAGGTCGCCTGAGGAGACGGCTGGGGGCATCGAGGGAGAGGTGATGTATCCAGCGGCATCCCGAGTGTTGCTCGGTTACTGCTTCCAACATAGCAATTTAACCTCAAGCTACACTCTCATACTGCTAGGGGAGGGGGGAAATAGATCACTTTTAGACATGTTTTTCCCCCAAAAAACTAGACCGCCAGGGAGGTTAAATCCATATTGTGGGCACTTTACAAACAATGTAAGATGCTCAGCGTGTGCTGGGACTTCTAGTATGTTCCTTTTTCGTTTAATATTGTCCTCTCTACCAAATTAACTAAATTTTTCAGCTACTACCATGAGAGTTTTCATTCTGACGATCCCCCAATGGAATATTGGATGAATTTTAAATTCTCATCTGAGTGCGTTTTATACTATAGCGTTTCACCGTTCTCCTGTTTTTTTTTTTTTTAGATTTCTTTGCAGTATCCTCTGCCTTCTTTCTTTATCACAAGGACCACAGCTGAGCATATGGTATACTCTAAGGCAGTGGTTCCCAGCCGTGGTCCTCAAGTACCCAAACAGGTCAGGTTTGCCTGATATCTGAAGCACAGCACAGGTGATATGATTTGCTGCTCAGTGATTGCAGGATTCAGTCTGCTTTTCACGGTGATCTGCAAAATCTGGCCCGTTAAGGGTGGTGGGGGACTTGAGGACCGCGCTTGGGAACCACTGCTCTAAGGCACCGATACTTGTGCAAAATAACTGCAATCCCAAATTTCTCGCTCTTCTGGGCCAAATAAAGTTTGGACATAACCAAAACAAAATGTTGCTTCCCTCTCTGAACTGGAGGGCTTACAGTCTCTGCCTTCAATGTCCTCACATAACCTCTGTATGGCATTACTCCCAGTCATTCTCCTTCTTGATTTTTAAAGATGACCTCATTTATCAGATGCAGTGTACCAATGCCTCTGCCTTCCTCTTCTACTCAAAAGATCACATTGTCATGCCTGCTTGGTGTGGATCTGACTCTCCTTCCCCTCTGCTGGATCCCTAGTTAACAAATTTCATGCGATCGATCGTTCCTTTTCTTCATTCAGTTTGACTCCTCTAATTGCATGGTTGGGATTTGGGCCATACGCTGCAGCGGGGGTCTAGCACTAATAGAGTAGGAACTCTCCAAGATCTCTTGGACTTAAATTTGCATGTTAAGTGGTGGGTTGATTGTTTAAACAGAAGCCTGAGTTTTAGGAAATCCTAAAAATCTTTGACTTAAAGGGACCCCTCTACCCATCCTGACCACCAGATCAGCCACTAGGAACGTCAGCAGAGTGTGCTGGAAACCCCCCCCACCTCAGACTGTCGGAGCGGCAGCAATGTATTAGATATACACCTGCATGCGCATCTGATCGTTCAATCTGTCCAGGCTCTACAGAACCTGTGTAACATAAGAATGACCAGGGCCGGATTAACATAGGGGCTAATGGAGCAGCAGCTCCAGGTCCATGCCCCAGAATAGGCCCAGAGAAGGGGTAACAATGTCTGCATTGATGGACATTTGGACCCCTGCATCTCTGACTCCATAGCTGCTACAGGGTCATGTGAGGTATCACTGGAAAGGCCAGATCATGCCCTTTCCAATGATGTCAACCAGGTTGTATGTAACAATAAAATAATTTTCACTTTTAAATTCTAACAAACAATGATGCTGCACTAACTCTCAATCTCCTTTCTCATGTCACAAAGTGTGGAGGTGATGGCACAATCCGTTACTAGGGATGCACCGAAAGTACTTTGTACTCATGCAAATGCCCCGATACGCCCCCGATACCTGGAAGCCAGCATTGGGCTGGCTTGCCAGCATCTGAGGGGCTGAGGAAGCTGGCCAGATGCATTAAAAGCAATTTGGGCAGCGTTTCCCCCCAGCTGGAAGTGTTAACAAGAGGCCTCCTGGCGGAAGTCGTGGGAGCGCGTCACAGCCTGCAGGGTGTCGGATATAATCTCTGCACGTGAACACTAATATATATATATCAGCCAAGCCTCCAATATATCGGACTATTATTTCATAAGAAACTTATACGAGACACAAATCAATCGTTTATATTTCCTATAAATTCTCCTGAATTCTTTTGTCTGTTTTGCTTTGAAAAATACAATAATCGGATAAAAAAATATATGTATACAAAAAAGTTTCAAATCTCATATCATAAACAACAATTTATAAACCACAATCCATCAGCACATAAAAACTAGCTTCACAATATATGTATCTCCGGTTAGTAACTGCATATATGATTAATATCATTTACCTTACCAGTTAGTAACTAATACACAAATGGTTAATAAACATTTCTGCTTAATACAACATGCATTTCCCAGTAAACAATGTTTAACAGCCAGCTCTTATAGATATATATATCTCTATGCTACATGGATCAACAAAAGATGAGCTAATTTAATAAGTAATAAAAACTTATTTAGTGAATCCTCCCCTAATCTCGAATCAAACTTCTAATCTTTTGCTTTTTTATTTTGTAGTTATATATGTAGTCCTTATTAATTTTAATCACAGTAATTTCCAAATTCAAATTATATATATATATATATATATATATATGTATGAATCTTAAATTTCTTTTTAGGAATAAATCCTTATGTCCACTTCATATTTCTATCTGCAGAATAGAAATACTTAGAATTTTTGGAGTTAGCCAGTATCTGAGAAATCTCAGTCTACGTTGCAAGAATATCTACAAATATATATAATTACATTAATTCCTTAATTTCATACATTACCTGTCCAATTTGGATGTTAAGTCTTGGAATTTTCTATGATGCTTTGTTTTGGAATATGTGAAGATTATCAATATCAGATAATCAATGCATGTGAGTTAGAGATTTGAGAATCGTGATTGCCTCATGTCCTGGGATCTGCTATGTGTACTGGACATCTGAATGCTGGAATCTCCGACTGATTTGCAACCAACACTGCCACTTCAATTATAGTAAATTTGACGTCACTGGCAATATTCTAATATTTACTATCCTCTAGAGGGCAGTATTGCACTTAAGAATATTAAAAAGAAATGGAATTAATTCTCTCGGGTCAAAAGGTCAATCTACACAAAGACCTTCTCTTCTCCCAATGTATAGACCCGGTCTCTACCTATCAGATCTGATTTATATCCTCACTCCCTTTTGGTTACTCAGAGTCCTATCAGCTGAATTATTTTCTGGTTAACTCAACAAAATCTTTTAGTAAATTTTATTTACCAATTATATACTTTCTACAATATTGGAGTATACATATTTCCTACTGTAAATAATAAAATATACCTTGATTTATAAACATATTTTGTGAATATAAATCTATATTACAGAGATATTAACTCTTATTCCTATACCCAAAAGACAAAATATCTTTTTTTTTAAAAGCTTAAGACAGACCAATAAATTTTAATTATGACACGTCTTAGCACTTAACTCTAGCATTATCACACAAACATTCTAGATTCCTTCATGTCTGGCACTTCTTAAAAAAATATAAAAGACTTCACCCAGGAATGAACTGTGTTAAAAGAAAAAAAAAATAAATTAATTTCTAAACCTAGAAAAAAAATGTCTTTAAAAACAAAATGGCTACAGGCATCCATTTTAATTTTTCCTTTCTGTAATATACCCGACAAGGGCACTGACTTTGAACCCCTGCGTCACTAATCTTTACAAATCACCAGGTCAATTGAGGGGTCATTGGACAGGTCTGAGTCTGGCCTTTGCATTAATGATGGCTTTGGATGATAAAATGTGAGAAATTATTTCACGCTGTAAATGCTTAAAAAATCTGAATATGAATTCACACAGTATCTGCTTGGTTAGATATCTGTGCTATAAAATAACCTAAAATGTTTTAATTTCACTAAATTCCAAGAAAAACCCACCAAAATATTCCGCTCCAGGCCCACCGAGATCTTAATCCAGCCCTGGGAATGACAAATTGCATACAGGTCTACACCACTTGCGTACATGAAATGCAGAAGGCTTCCCTTCAGATCAGTGATTCCCGAATCCAGAAGCCCCGGTCAGCAGCCTCTGCATTATTTGCAAAAAAGGAATTCCATTAAATAGATCCGTCATGTTTCCTTATTAAAGCTTCATTGTGTGGGCCTAAAAACATTGAGGGTGGATGACTTGCGTTCCCATCCAGTTTGCCCCCCTGCATTGCAAGATACCTCTTCGTATTCGGTCATGGTGTTCCTTCCCTGTTGACATGCCAAAACCCACCACTAGTCTGCCTATTGCAGTACCAAAAAATGGCCCCTTTATCTCCAGAAAACCCTACTCTCAACGTCATGAAATCTCTTTAGTGATGTTTGAGCCCAGACCACTTCTGTAACGCTTCAGTTGACATATAGAACATGGGATCTTCAGAAATTTTACAACGGTGTTAAGCAAAGTGCCGTGATCCTTAAACTGGGAGCCTATTGCACCGAGTCTCCACTGACGGGGCACCAAAACAACTCTTGTATCAACAAGGATAAAGCTTGACTCCAGGCTGCTATAAGGTGCTCTTTGAGTTCCAATGGAAGACCGTCCGGTGTAAACCAGGCTACAGCTAGCAGTTGGACAGAAAATGGCCCTACACCCAGCTGGCAGTGAGGTTGGGAAGGTGGAAACTGTCCAAAAAGTGCAATTTTACATAGAGACATAAAAACATAGGTTCTTATCTACCAACATTTTCTTTCGGCCCATCTAGTCTGCCCAATTACATGGATACTTTACCTGAATTTATCTTTTTTGTAGGATGGCCTTATGCCTATCCCATGCCTGCTTAAATTCAATCACTGTTTTGGCCTCTACCACTTCTACTGGAAAGCTGTTCCATGTATCCACCACCCTCTCAGTAAAATAATGCTTCCTGATGTTACTTTTATACCTTTGCCCCTCTAATCTAAGACTATGTCCTCTTGTTTTGCTACTTTGTTTCCTTTTTAAATATACTCCCTTTCACTACCTTGTGGATTCCCTTTACGTTTTTAAATGTTTCTATCATATCTCCTCTGTCTCGTCTTTTTTCCAAGCTATAAATGTTAAGATCATTAAGCCTTTCCTGGTAACTTTTCTCCTTCAAGCCGTACACCATTTTAGTAGCCCTTCTCTGAACTCTCTCTAAGATGTCTATATCCTTCTGGAGATACGGTCTCCAGTACTGCACACAGTACTCCAAGTGAGGTCTCACCAGTGCTCTGTACAGTGGCATGAGCACTTCCCTTTTCCTACTGCTAATACCTCTCCCTACACAAGCATTCTGCCAGCATTTCCTGCTGCTCTATTACATTGACTACTTACCCTTAGAGCCTCTGCAATAGTAACCCTTAAATCCCTTTCCTCAGATGTTGAGGTTAGGACTGTATCAAATATTCTATATTCAGCCCTTGGGTTTTTACAGGCCAGGTGCATTATCTTGCACTTATCCACATTAAAACTCAATTGCCACAGCTCCAACCATTTTTTTTTAGTTTACCTAAATCATTTGGTTGGCTCCAGGAAAATCTTCAAAGGATCAATAGGCTCTAGCAAAGACTAGCTTTCCAATGCTTCAAGCCATATAGTATTCCACTAATCCATTGTGTACATAAATGGACCCTGGTAACCTAATGCTAGCCTTGCCAGAGACAGCTAAATCAAATCAAGATGGCGAGGGCTTCCATCACTCTTTAACATTATACACACTGCTTTCATAAAAGACTTGACGCTCTATTCCCTGAATATTTGGCACTGTACGCCATTTATTAAATTGCAAATCCCGTGGGTTTAAATAAACATGCGCTTTATATAAAGTGTGTGCTGTCTAGGAGAAATGGGAATGCCAGCTATTTGGGCATCAAACCTGACCCATCATATGAGCAGTAGCCAGGCATTAAATGACTACATACATTGAAGACAACTTTTAGTCCCCTGTTTGTACAGTATTTTTGCGTAGTGAATGACAGAACAAAAATTCGGATTGAGCTGACTCCTAGAAGTCTAGAACAGAGATTTAGAATTCTACCAGAAGTGAATATATTGCGGTGTTTCATGACCATTTCAGATCTGCAGATTTGCATGCTTTTAGTGTTTTTGTATGACAGCCTGTTGTATTTCTTGGCTTGGTCACTGTATGTCAAAGACCGTCCGATTTAATCTAGGAGATGAAATTCATGTAAAATCTTTGCTTTATAGGGCTCTTCTGAGGGCCCGTCAGAGGATATTGCTGTACTTAAAAATTAATTTTACAAGGAAGGATACATTGAGATTTCTTTCAGTATGTCCTGGGTTCAAGAACATTGAAATGTCTGTTACAGAAATACAAAGTAATAAAATGCAAGATATTCAACACAAATATACAGAAAATAAATATGTAGGAAATAGTCATTCTGTTACATGTTTACAGGTGCATTCTGTATTGAGGTATGTTAATAGGGAGCTCTTGAGTGACTTTAGACTGGGGGAAGATTTGATGGCGTCTGGGAGGTTATTCCATAACTGCAGTGCTCTGTAGGAAAATGAGGATCAAGCCACTTTTTTGTATTGTGCTATTGTAAGTAAGGTGCAGGTCCTGGATCGGAGGTTATAGGATGAGGGAACTGCTGGAGAAGCAGTCTGTTCAGGTAGGGTGGTAGCTTCCCAGAAAAATCTCTTGCACACCAGGTTGGAAAGGTGAGGGGTGCGTCTGGATTCCAGCGACTGCCTGTTTAGCTCTTTAAACATGTCACAATGGTGGATCATGTAGTTACATTGCAGCAGAATGAGTTATACAATGTAGTAAGTTTATGAAGGTGCATTTGCAGGGTGGCTGAATACACTAAGTCTCCGTATTCAATAGATTGTACAACAAATGCTTATGCCATCTGCTTTCTTACCGCGGGGCTCAGGCAAGATTTTTCTGTACGGGGCACCTAGTTTGGGGTAAAGTTTAGACAAAGGTTTTTCGATGTGGGGGGGCCAAAAGATAGATTTGGGTCTAACCACATACCTAGATATTTGCGGTGACTGGTCAGTGTGCCATTTGATTTTTGTCCTGACACCTAGATGGGGAGGTTGTAATTTATGTAGTTTAGGTGCTGTACGAAAGAGCATCGTAACAGTTTTGTCAGTATTAAAATTTTGTTAAAGGGCTTTGTCGTATAATGCATACTTTATAAAGTATTTTACCAGGAAGGTTACATTGAAAAGACACAAGTCTTGAACCCAGGACCTACTCGAAAACGAGAAATCGCAAAGACTTTTACCGCTCTGCCAGGAGTACGTTGCAAGCGTCTTCAATTTGGGTGCTGTTAGTATAATTTTTCATTCTAGTCTCTAGACGTGTGCTCAGTTTCAGTGGGGCAGGTAAACCTTCAACCATTGGGTCCCCCCCCCCATCATATCCAACGTTAATAACTACCACTAGTTGTACCATTCTAATGAGGAACTGTTGACTTTATAGTTGCTGTAACAATCGTGGCAATTTATATGTTCCTTGTCTTTGCTCCTCTTTTCAGGACCCTCGGCATCTCCAGTATTTTGCTGATGTTAATGAATCCAACACATACTGCTTAACACAGGGAAAGAAGCTCTACAATGCACCCACGGATTTTGGATTCTGCTTGAAAGTAGGTGGTTTACTAAAAAAAAAATATATAACTTAATCGCTCACATGTTCCCTTACCGTCTGTCATCTCTTCTACAGCCCCTCAAAATACGAAGTGGCACCAAAGGGCTGAAAATGTTATGCAGTGAAGATGAACAAGCTCGTACGTGCTGGCTCACAGGAATCCGTCTATTTAAAGTGCGTTTACCAGCCATGATCTGGTGTTCTGCTCTCTTCATTACCCCCCCCCCCTTGGCTCAGGCTGCCGAAGTATGGGCTATGTCCCCTTGAGGTTGAACAAGGCCAAAACAATTGGTGTTGGTTGTGATATAAATTGTGCCAAGGAAACTTCCTTGGCATTTCAGCTCTGGCTGCCAGTTCTGGGTGATGGCATATGGAATAGCTGCCTCTAATGGCACCATTTGAGCTAAAACCTTACTACGGAGTGGGGACTCTCCATAGGGCAGGTCACTAGTTCTGTTACTTGTTCTCATCCATCTTGTGTAAACTTTGGGCTCTATTCCATAGTTTGTGCTAATGTCACATCTTGATATGTAATCGTTGGTGCTAGTAGAACTTCTGGCATCACTTTATGTCTTGGATGTCTCTTAACACTAGGGTGATGGGTGAAACCAGTTTATACCGCGTGAGCTGACTAACTTCACATTTCCTACACATAACATGGAGTGAAATAAATTTTTAGCATCTCGACAAGTGGGGAATTACAAATTGCTGGTGAAATTTGTGGACGCACAAGCCAAAATCGTAACTCCTAAATGCTGGCCTTAAATGATCATGCATTTGCAGAATCATTTAAGAAAACCTAAAGGGTCACCTGATCTGCCACTTCTCGTCAGGAACAGTGAGACTAACAAATGTCTCCTACTCTTCCTCCGCCGCAGTGCACGATTTCGCAAGAGTGCAGTCACGCAGGGTTTGCGGCCCAGAAGCACAATCCTCCATGGAGTCCTATGGACTCGGGTAGCTGATGCTCACGGTGGCACGTAAGTGCTACTGCAAGTATCAGGGAGGTTATCGCTTCATTACAAGGCAAGGTGCTGAGATGAGGCCTTTCCCGAAATGGTACGGTAAGGAGAAATCTGCAAGATGTTTTCCTGCTTGCTGTCTCAATGTTGGCATCCACGATGGAATAGGTCCGCTTATGCATAGATCAAAAACAAACCTCTAGAACAAGCGTGAAGCTTTTATGTTTAATCAATCATTGGGAGTGATATCTACTAGCCCTTTGACTCTCTATATAAAAGAAAATGCCGCTCCTTCTGCATGTATTGATAATATTGTCTTTTTCTTTTAACAGTATGGTGCTCAGCTTTATAAGAATTACCAGTTGTCCAGACGTGGCCCCCAGTCCTGGGGAGAACACACAAAACCGGTAATGTAGAGTTCCAATCTCTGCAAAAGTGTACTGTACACATCCTTTACTGTCATAGGCCCCAGGATGATTTGAGTAGGCATTGCAAAAATCTACAGCTTGGTTATTTGGTGGCAGAGACAGCTGTATATTTGGGAAAAATAGTGTGCATCTGTTGATGTTATGACCCCCAGAATTTCGCTGGATCAGTGGGGAGGATTACACGGTAGAACATGTCTGTTCTAACAAGTGTTAGAAATACACATGGTTTCGACCTCCCCGTTGAAGCGCTAGTACAGGCATCAGACGGGTCTGCAAAGCACATGCCTCCATAGCTGTTCCCATAGATGTACCTTCCGCACATGTCTACGTGTGTTGCCTCACCCAAACAGGACCTCACATCGTAGAACATCAGTGCAACATGCTATTCATATGCCACACAACCTACATCCACAAACTCCCATTTCGATAGAGTACACTGTCATGGAACAATCGAGCGAAAGCTATATGCGACCATAGCAGGGACTCCCCGTAGGACAGGACACTAGTACCGATGTTCATTGTCGGTGCTCTTATAAACCTTACTTTTGCTGCTCTCCCAAGAGCGCATGTGAAGCCTGCATTAATTGTAATGAATTGGGTTAATTTAAGCAAATCAAGATGGGCCTTACATTTTCATCTTTGCCTCGGCCCTACAAACTACACTTGCTTGGAAAGGTTAGAGCAGCGTTTCCCAAACCTGTCCTTGGGACCCTCAACCAGGCCAGATTTTGAAGATCACCTTGGAAATGCAGACTGAATCCTGCAATCCCAGAGCCGCAAATCATATCACCTGTGCTGTGCTTCAGATATCCTGCAAACCTGGCGAGGCAGAGGGTCCAGAGGACAGGTTTGGTAAATGCTGGGTTTGATAACCTTTTTCAATTTCATGCTCAAATCTAGATGTGGGCAACTAAAATTTTTAGAGACGTGAATAATACAGAACCGGTGATCATGACGATAAAGTGTATACTAAGCACATATTTGGCATTTTTACAGCGCAGTGCATCAGATAGCACACTAGTCCCAATGGATTTCTCGGGGTGTACAGGTCGTGTGATAGAGAATCCTCTCGAAGCTTTGTCTGTGGCCCTAGAGGAAGCTCAGTCCTGGAGGGTGAGTTTTGATGATTGAAAAGCATTTAAATGTCATAACGCATTACCAGAGGCATGCCAATAGAAATGAAACTGTTGCGCATGCCTGTGTACTCAAACAACACCCTAATGTTGGGTGACGAGGTCCTCTTTCACCTTACTTTGACATTTTAGATGTTCATGATGAAAAGCATAAAAACATCTCGGATTACAAGCTTGTTATTCGTAATGAGACGTGTGGATTTTCTGCAAAAATCTTTTAAACCTACACGTTCAGTGAATGTTAGGTATCTGCACACCCTAATGTAATGGGCCGCGCACGCCACTGGCTTAGTATATCTATACCAGTAAATTTTGTTATACAGCAACAGACTTTCATAAAATTGTCCAATGACGTCAGCCAAAAAATAACAAATCCGTATAGGTCACCCCTAGCAAAAACCTAAAACAGAGGCCAATTCCCATCGGCAATCCTTTAAAGAAAACAAAATTAGGTTCTTAAATGCAATAATGGGGTGTAAAAGTGGATTGGGGGGTTAATTTGGACAAAACATAATCTGTGTGGCCTCTTATGCCAGAGTAAATACAGAGATTATCAGGGTTATTCAAAGAATCAAAGTTGCCGCACATTTGACTTTTCGTTCTCCAATTCGGTTTGATTTGGCACCCCTTCAGTGTATTCAGCAAGCACCACAGGGTCCCTGAATTGCAGGGAAAGGTCACCGCAAACCTGCAGAAAACGCACCGCAAAACCCGGCGAATGCACACCAAAAACATCTGCTTTAACCCTGCCGGAAAAACCGAGCAGGAGCCGATCACACGCAGAGCAGCCACCGGAAAAAACCAACACCGCAGACGAATGGAGTGGATAAATTAAAAAAACAGTGCGCTTGAATGTTTGGAAAGTGAAACCGTTTGCAAAGAAACTACTGAGCGAAAAATGTCTGAAATTTACACATGATCCAAAGAATGATAATAAAAAGGCTGTTACAGAAAAAATATAAAGTTAAAAAAAATCGACTTTTTTGAAAAACTCCTAAAATATCCTAAAATCTATAAATGCTCTTTACTGCATTATATTCTAATCAACGGTTTATTACATATTGGATTAAAACGGGAATATTTTTAACATTGAAGCCTATGGGATTCGCCTGAATAAACCTGCCGAAATTAAACCACCTAATGGCAGGGCAATTTGGCAACTTTTCACTGCTGGTTTTTGTTCTCTGAATAGACGAAGCATTGCTTCTCTATGGGGATTTCACTGCCCTCGAACAGGCACCGAACAGGCACCGTATGTGCAGGAAATTCGCCAACATTTCGCAAATGACCAAGAAAGGTAACTTAACGCTGATTTTCACTGTTTGGCTGCCAAAAAGGGAACCGAATTCGTATCTCTTTGAATAACCCTGTATGACTCCACTTGCCACTGCAGCACCGATAAGGTAAAATCAAAGACACCTCAATGGTCACCAGTCTTTTGGAGTAGATTTACATTGCAGATCCAGACTTTGAATCAACTGATGCTTATTTTATATTCCATTTAATTTGTTGTCTGCTTAAAAAAAGTACATTTATTGGATTTTATATTTTTCTACAGAAAAAAACAACTCACCGTTACAGCTTGCCCACTCCATGTCACACAAACTTTAGTAGCACAGGTAGGTCCAGATGATGTTTTTTTTTTTTTTTTTTCTTTCTAGTGGGATCCAAAAATTCTCACCTGTTCAATTTTCCCTTTGTTAGTTATTCACAAAACTCAGGCATGGTATCACGGTCGACTCTCTAGAGACGAGACGCAGCGCCTAATAATGCAGCAAGGAATGGCAGACGGGTAAGAGGCTATCTTCAAGTCATGTAAAAAAAAAAACCTTGAGCCGCTTGTTTCATGCCTTGTCTTTTTTAACCATGCTGTCTTGGTTCTTGCAGAGTGTTCCTGGTAAGAGAAAGCACAAGAAATCCAAAGGGCTTCGTTCTATCCTTGTGCCACACGCAGAAGATTAAACACTACCTCATCCTACCGGTATGCTTCCACTTACATACCACCCAAAAATTGTTTATCTCCACCTGCACTCTTCCTAAAGAATTTTCCTCGCACTATTCCAGCCATTCCTGGGGAGAGCTATTCCAGCCATTCCTGGGGAGAGCTATTCCAGCCATTCCTGGGGAGAGCTATTCCAGCCATTCCTGGGGAGAGCTATTCCAGCCATTCCTGGGGAGAGCTATTCCAGCCATTCCTGGGGAGAGCTATTCCAGCCATTCCTGGGGAGAGCTATTCCAGCCATTCCTGGGGAGAGCTATTCCAGCCATTCCTGGGGAGAGCTATTCCAGCCATTCCTTATAAATGTAACCAGAGCTGTCATAAACCTATGGCCATTGACGTCGATTTTAAGTTTCTAGGTTTACAACCGACCTGGCTAAGTTTTATACCAGGTTTGGAACAGCGCCCCTTATTTTTGTATGGTCAACTGAGATTTGAGCACACAGGCAGCGGGTAACCGCTGTATGGTGGTGATCATTGTCATCTTATGTATTTTTTGGCTGTTACAAAACACTTGAGTCTCTTTTGCAACCTTCAGATGGCATGGAGCCTTTATAAAGGACACTAACCAAAGCCTTTAAAACCTGACACTCCCACGTAGCAGGGATAAGCCTTGAAGCACCGTCAAGGGATCTTTACATATAATTGCAATTCTTTCGTATAGAATACCTGTAGTCTTTACATTCTCTCATGACTTAAATGTCAGGTTCACGCTTTAAAAATTTTTGTGTTACACCTGTCGTACAAACTACAGGTGGTGTGAAAGTAAAATACCTAAAATTGTACTGTATTGTGCCCTCCGTTGCACTTTACAAATAAGGTCTAGATTTAAGCTTTATGTCCAACCTTTTTTGAGCAAAGGCCACCTAAAGTAGGGATCCAAAGCCTTGGCCCTCCAGATGTTTTGGAACAAACTGTCTTGTCTGTGCCTCCTGGTAAACACAATCTGGAGAGCCAAGGTTACCAAACACTGCCATAAAGCACAAACCTTTCAGTTGCGCCTGGTTATGGGATACTTCAAGTTTTTTTTTTTTAAATTGACTCCTTTTGTCACGTGGCACACACTTCTCAACTTCAGCTCAGGGGCTTCTGAAACAAAGACCCTGCAACGTTCATTGAAGTTTGCGCTCTTATGCAACTTGCGTACCCTAGGCAACCAAAAATTGTATTTTGACAGGGACTTGTGTAAAGTACACAAGTTCGATAGTGCCTGTGCAGAACGCTCGATTGGATCTGCACATGCGAAGAACCAAACCATTGGCTGGCAATATCGGGATGCGACTAGCACCAGCCGTCTGTCAGCACGCAGAGCATGGTGATGATGTCACCAGTGATCGGCAGCCAGGAAAATTAAAAATATCGGGTGGAGTGGGCAGAGGAAACTCCTCCATTTCGTCAGAGGCCACAACGCACAGCCTGACCACATCAAAAAGTGAAAGTAGTCAGGGTGTGTGGCATGTCCCTTCAAAGACCTATCTGGGGAAGCCGACCTTCCCTTGTTTGTGGTGGTTTTATGATTTAAAATTATTGCTTCATATAATTTTGTCTCCTTTTTCAGTGTGAAGAAGAGGGCAAGCCGTACTTCTCCATGGACGATGGGCAAACGAAATTTGTTGACCTTATTCAGCTGGTAGAGTTCCACCAGATCAACCGGGGTATCTTGCCATGCACCCTCAAGCACTATTGCACTTCTGTGACACTATGATTGGGTCTCATAGGCTGAAACTAAAAACAGTCCCCATGAAGGAATTGACTAGGCTGCCATGTTTCTGGGATGGTTTTCCACCATGAAGAACATTGTCTACCACTGTAAAAAACCAAACAAACATTACAAACGCAGTTTTGGGGACATGAAGTCATGGTAAACTATTCAATGCCTGGATCACCTTGATGCATACTGTGCTTTTATGCATCCAAAAAAGCTTCCGCTGATTGGTAGAATTTATCCTACGGGCCGAGGTTTTGAGACTGACGTTTTTATAAGCTACGGTTTTCTCCATGATGGTACAAGCAACCTTAAAGACTGTTATGAGGCAGTAAAATGACACTTGGTGGTTACTTCCACTTGAACACGAGCTGCCTTTTTTTATTCTCCAGTTGCCCATGAAAGAACTGACACCCGAGGTCTCGAAGGAATGGTAAATGGTGCACTTGATAACAAGGGCACTGTATTGTAAATATTACAAGGCCAGTCCAAAGTCACATATTTTATATGAAATTGTATCTATATATTTTTGTCTTCTATTTTCTCTTATTTTTGTATAAAACTCTCTAACCTCAATCTACTTATGAAGAGAAAATATTTATATGTACCAAAGTCACAAATAAAATGTTCACTACCCAAATGGTACGGATAGTGATTTATTGCATCGTTAAGTTAACAGTCCTCATAAAAAATGTCTACTGGGTATGCTGGCAATAACTGCATGACCAGCATGTAAAGTGCCCACTGCCACTCTAGATGTGCCACTCGGGTCATTTGCCCGTCTGGCTCCCTGGTACACGACTTTACTTTGTAAACGTGTAGACATTCCGTAAACAGAACTTCTTACAGGAATCTTCCCACTCATTTTTAAAAGTATATATGCCTCCCCTTCGCAGACTTTACCGTCTCCTTTAGACCTTGTGCCTAGGACGGATTGCATTCTTTAAATAAGGGATTCTCTATCCATCTCCTTTGCACGAAATTGTTGCATTACAGCAGCCAGGGTGAATGTGGAATACGGGGAGAGCTCTGGAGTCAATCACTACTGTACAGGGAGGAGATTCAGGGGATAAAGTACTGGAATTACCTGTACTGGTACAAGGTTACTGTAATTGTCATATGCCCTGATATATTTTGCTCCTGGTATTTTTGACAGCTGCATTGCTAATAAGCTAATCTGATCAGAAAATTGGCCCAAAAGCAGGTTATCGGACTTTTTCAAAAGAGATCCCTTTTTTCCTTTCAAAAAAATGGTCCCTTTTTTCCTTAAAAAATGGTCCCTTTTTTCCTTTCTTAAAAAATGGTCCCTTTTTTCCTTTCTTAAATGGTCCCTTTTTTCCGTTCTTAAAAAATGGTCCCTTTTTTTCGTTCTTAAAAAATGGTCCCTTTTTTTTCCTTTCTAAAAAAATGGTCCCTTTTTTCCTTAAATGGTCCCTTTTTTCCGTTCTAAAAAAATGGTCCCTTTTTCCTTTCTTAAATGGTCCCTTTTTTCCTTTCTTAAAAAATGGTCCCTTTTTTCCTTTCTTAAAAAATGGTCCCTTTTTTCCTTTCTTAAAAAATGGTCCCTTTTTTCCTTTCTTAAAAAATGGTCCCTTTTTTCCGTTCTTAAAAAATGGTCCCTTTTTTTCCGTTCTTAAAAAATGGTCCCTTTTTTTTCCTTTCTTAAAAAATGGTCCCTTTTTTTTCCGTTCTTAAAAAATGGTCCCTTTTTTCCGTTCTTAAAAAATGGTCCCTTTTTTTCCGTTCTTAAAAAATGGTCCCTTTTTTTCCGTTCTTAAAAAATGGTCCCTTTTTTTCCCGTTCTTAAATGGTCCCTTTTTTTCTAAAACAAAAAACAAAAAAAAACAGTTTTTAGAAAGAAACCCGGCTGTTATCTGGCCTAATGTCAATTTATGCCTGTAAACTAATGACGCAAAGCCTGAGTATATAAACAGTTTTAAAGCCTGGATGGCTTTCGTATCCAAAATCTCTCTAAATGGAAACATTTAAAAATGTATTTTTTTTTTTTTTAATCTGATAAACTTAAATTTTATACGAGAACTAGAATGTTTTGGAACCTACATTCAGTGTGAATTTATAAGGGCCTAGTTGTGAAGGGGTTAAATGGTAATTGTAGCCTTAGGTTTTTGTGGGTTTATTTTGGGAACATAGAGGAACGAGGCCAAAATAAATCTATGGTAGTCATTCTGAGATGTCAAAGACCTTTATGGGAATGTCCCAGTTTAATCATGGGAAAGTGATGCAATCGATGTCCAATTGCCATCAGAGGTTTGTAAATCTGCGTCCAGTGGGGGTAGAAGTGGCGAGGCGCTCAGTTTAGCACCAGATTTATAGTTCCTCTTAGTTTACTTGCAAAACACAGACCAAAGCAATGTAATTCTAAACCGATCTAAAACAAAGCCAAAAAAATGGGACGGCGGGACATGTGACCGGGAACTGTGTAGCCTTGGAACGTCCTTAAACATGATGTAGCCTATTTGGCAGAATCAGTAACTGACAATGCTGTGAAACCGGATGCACGACGATACTTCAACCCTTGATGCTTCACCTATTAAATTGGGGTATATACCCATAGAACATTTATTGGCAATTTGTGTTTGGAAGATTTTGCACAAAATGCATTTTTTCATTAGAGATGACAAGCCTGTAAGGAGAAATACTGCATGTTTATGCTATTCGTCCTGACCCAGCTAGTGGACATTTAAAATCTCAATGAAGGAGGTAAGGGCTCAACAATAGGGTGTGCCCAGACGCACCCTGTGCGCACACCTTTAATGCCTCATCACGGAGTTTGAGCCATTCTTTCAGGTTTGAATTACTTTTAAAAAACAGATGTGAGAACAGCGCTCCCTTTCAATAAATGTTTTTTGTGCCCTCCACCCCATCACAAGTGTACAATAGGGCAACAAATATCTTATTTTGTTCTTCAGATGTATCTGGAGGGAGAATAATTCTCAATGTTTCGCTCAGATTGTAAAGCTACACTGTTCAGTATCAACCTCAAAAAAAAGGAAATGCAATAGTGCAGATCAATTAGTCACATAAAGTGAGGTATAACCAGTTCAATAAAGTGGTGAGCTCCCTAGCTCTAGTTTTTTTTTTCGCGTTACGGACTGTTTCAGGCCAGTCCGTCGGCCGAACTTCTGTCGGTCCCCTCCTTCAGTAATTACACCCCTTTTTTGGGTTAGACCGAGCTCTCGGGTTCCAGAATATACCAATTGTTTTCGGCACCATTTGGAAAAGCCGCCTTCAACAAAGACTGCAGGATTTCCACAATATTAAGGGTAAAGATAATGAAATTTAATGAATAAAATTTCGATCTATAATGAAATAAACAGATTTTTAAAATAAAAATGGGAGCCAAACGCGTTTCGCACATATAGCGCTTCTTCAGTGGCAACAGGGGAAAGATTGGTATTTTTGAGGTGAAGGGAACACCACACCCGTGAGAACGTGTAGCGATCCCTAAAGTTATCTAAGCACCGTGTATACATCCAGATCCGATCTTCTTTTGAATTACTTTTAAGGTGTAGTGCAGCACCTCATGCACTCTATGCCAGTGTTTCCCAAACCTGTCCTCGGGACCCTCAACCAGATCAGTTTTCAGGATTCAGCCTACATTTCACCAATCACTGAGCAGCAAATCGTATCTGCAAACCTGGTGTCGGCAGTTCCTGAGGAAAGGTTTGGGAAACCCTGCTCTATGCATTTGGGTTTTTAGGTATGCTCTAGACATTGGTAACAGTTCGGCGACCTCTTTGGGAGCAGTCACTGCAGGATACTTGCCAATTTGAGAAACTGGAGGACTGGCATTTTAAAGACGCCTGCGTGAAGTGTTTTTCATTTCCTTTTCAATGAGAACCTAAATGTTAACTTCACTTGCATTGGGAAGGGACATTGGCAATGAGCGGATCTTCTTTTGCTTGGTCTCCATATGGGATGGATTCTCTGTGCCCCGACACGAGATGGACTTTTGAAAAGATCCTGAATCCAAACACCAATTAAATTAATTTTCTCTTCGGAGATGATCGGTGAGCTTGCGTCCATCCCTGCAGGATCCTGCAAGGTCATGTTGTCCCCTAGATCTCCTATTCTCATAGGATACCAGTGAACTACAGCAAATTCATTCCTCGTAGTGCGCTGAAGATGGTGTTGCCCAAGCCTCATGAAAAAGTTGAACGTTGCCAAAGAGCACCGACGTGGCCTTGGTGAAATCCACCGTGTGGTGTGTGGGTGGAACACTTGATTCTATTATTGTGTTTTAATAGCCCCGTAAAAGTCTGTTACAGAAAAAAAGCTTGGAAACTAAAATTGTCAAAATACAAAAGGGGTTCAAAACCTGGAACTGCTTCTCTGAGGTGCGTGATGTTAGCTGGTACAGATAGCTACTCACAACTGGTTTTCCAGGTTTGTGTCGGTCAGTCTGGAGTACATTTTATTTTCGACCTCCCACTTTTTCCTTTAATTCACTCTCCCCCTTTTTTAATTTCACACCCCCCCTTTAGTCCCCGCCCCCTCATTCTACTATTCACCACGTGCCGAGATCAGGTCATCAGCTTTCCTCACTCGCTGGATCCTCATTCACGCTGCGCCCGGAAGATGAGCGCAGCATGAAGATGAGATAGTCAACAGTGAGGAAAGCGCGGGATAATTCCACCCCTTCATTCTACTACTCGTCAGCTGGAGAGGGAATTTAAAGTCCACCCTGCGGGCCGGACCAGGTGATCCCGCTAACCTTATAAGGGCTGTGGGCCAGATGTCCCCGCGATTCAAATGCGCTATTGTAACTATCCCGCTTGAGTGGTTTTTCTGACTGTGCCAGAAGTCCGAAAGCGATTTTGTTGTGCCACCTGATAAAAAAAAAATTTGGGATGGGCGGGACGGCAGATAGTCCGAACAGTGTCAGAATAAAGTTCTGGCAAGAATGTGAATGTGCACTCTGGGAAATTAGACCTGAATAAACATTAGGAGCCCTGTATGAAGTCAGCAGTTATGATTCTAAGGCTGGGGTCAGAAGAACGCACTTAATCACGGCCGTAGTAGCAGCAGCAAATGACAGGCAATACACGAAGTACTGCCGCACAAAAGTTTGGCCGGGCAACGAAAGCAGCAAACTGATTTTTTTCGAGAACGTGATACCGCTAGTACTGACGTACAGATTGCGCTGCGTCCGCTAGCGGCGTGTGTGCGTGATTAGGAGACGTCAGACACTGCTAATGTCCGGCCAACATCATGTCCAGACGCAAAGTGCTTTTTTTGATGATCCATAGAAAATCACGGATGAAAAAGTGCATCGTATGACCGCTATCGCGTATTCCGTGAAAAAATACATCCATTCGTTCGAACGCACTTTTTCACGGACGTGAAAAATGCATTCGTCTGACCCAAGCCTTAGTGATCCATTAAATCATAACCTCCAGCCGTGTTGCAAACAACTTGCCGTAAGGCGTCTGAAAAGCAGTGTTGCAATGGTTAACACTTTCTATACAAAGTATTGGAAGTGTTAATGTGCTATTCCCTCTGCTATTGACGCAAACTGGTATTCAAGAACTAGTACCAGCTCAAAGACCTTGGTATTCGGTAATTTCACCCCCTCGCAACACTTTTAAATGACGGACCAGAGGTAAAAGGATTTTTATTTTTTTGGGTAGAAAATGTATAGGGGGCATGATCTGCCACCTCCTCTGGCTGTACCCCCATGAGCCAACCCCTGTGGCGATTTAACAGCTCCCAAATATTGTGAATCAAGCCCCTAGCCAGTAATGGCAAGTCACAAATGGATTTCGCCCATTCACAAGTCCTCCACTAGCAAGCTGCTATTAACAGCTCTTTTCAAATTATGATCGCATTTGTTTTCTAAGGCCCGTGTCAGACGAACGCAGTCATCACGTCCGTGTCTCCGCACAGTTTAACATCCGTCGTAGCATTGATTTGTGATCAATAGAGACCAACACATGAAGTGCGCACGCAGGGGGCAACGGACGCTATTTAGGCCTCGACGTAAAAGCGGTACGACTGACGCCCAGAGTGCGCCGTGGCGCCTGTGCGTGATGGCGCGACGTCAGACGCAGCACATCTGCGATGTCCATCACGTTGACGCTCGGAAGGTTTTTGGTCTGACTGTACCTGTCTTAATTTTTAATTTTATCCCCATATTTCCTTTTTTCTTCATCAAATAAAACAGACCGTGCGGTGTCTATCTTCCGTCAGTACGTCCGTCTGCTATGCACGCTCATACTGCGTTCGTCTGACCTTAGCCTAAAGGGTCTATTCACAAAGCCCCGAGATTGGAGTTTCGTTGCTTTGCATTTTGGCTCGCTTCGATCCCATTTTGCCAAAAATACAGTGAAGTCCCTGTATTTTGCTGAAATTGGAGTTGCCGAAGCGGTTGACGCCAAACTGGTGAAATTTGGCCTTCAGACGATTTCACTGGACTGAAGAAAGTCTCCGAATAGGAGTTTAAAACAAAATGTAGTAAAAATGTTTCTAATAAAAAGCGTCCTTCCGTTTACAAAGTTGTATCTTTTTTTATTTTTTTTTAAATTCTATTATTCAGAAAGCTGTGAATTCGCAAAGTACTGGCGAAGTGACAGTGAAGTACAGTGCAGACCGCCTCAATCTGGTGATCTTTAGCGTCCGCGAAATTGTCCTATAGAGAAGCAATGGTTAATCTATTCTGAGAACGCCGAACTGCACCGACGCGCCAGTGAAATGCTAATTTTTGGTGAATCTGTTCGACAGGTTTAAATGGGTGAATCCATAGGATTTAATCTTAAATGATCCGTTTTTTTTATTTCTTTCAACCATTTATTTTCATTTTCAGGAAAGTCTTTTTCTATTTTTTTTTTTTTTTTTTGGCAAAAAGTTAATTCCCAGGTTTCTCTTTTTCTCTAACAATTTTTTTTATTTTTATAGGACCTTTTTGATGATTTCCACACCATTTTGATGCATTTTTATGGTTTTAAACACCTTTTAAAGAATAGAGTAGACCTGTGCATTTATTATTCTTTATTTATAAAGCGCCAGCATATTCCGCAGCGCTGTACAATAGGCACAGTATAGACAGGGTTACAATACATTGAACAACATTTGACAAACAGTACAGGAGGAGATGAGGGCCCTATTCCCGTAGGAACTCACAATCTGGGAGGGTTGGGGTTGGAAACAGGAGGAGAGGACTGTAAGGTGAGAGTGATTGATGGTTGCGTCAGTGAGTTGGGTGGTAGGCTTCCCTAAATAGGAACGTTTTAAGGGAGCGTTTGAAGGAAGAGAAATTAGGGGAAAGTCTGACAGTACGAGGGAGAGCGTTCCAGAGAGTGGGGGCTGCGCGTGAGAAATCCTGCAGTCTATCATGGGAAGAGGTGATGCTGGGAGAAGCTAGGCGCAGGTCACTGTTTGACCTTAGGGAGCGGGCTGGGGTGTATTTGGTGATTAGTGAGGACAGGTAGTGGGGCGCTGAGTTAGTGAGGGTTTTGTAGGTAAGGATAAGGATTTTGAACTTAATTCTGCAGTGGATGGGGAGCGGCAGAGACAGAGCGGCGGGTGAGGTGAATTAGCCTGGCGGAGGCGTTCAGGATGGATTGTAGGGGGGAGAGGCGGGACAGAGGGAGGCCAGATAAGAGATTATTGCAATAGTCGAGTCGGGAGATTACCAGGGCGTGTATGAGTTGTTTTGTGGTGACAGCGGTAAGAAATGGCCGAATTGGCCGAAAACGATTTAGTCCGAATTTTGGGATAATTTAGTTTTCGTATCATGACTCGAGATACGAAACTGCTCAGTACAAAACTAAAATAAAATGCACTACATTTTAGTTTCAGTCCTTTTTTGTGATTATTACATTGATGAGTGAAGGAGGCCAGCAATGAAGAGCGCAACATCACAAAGCTACAGAAAAGGTTTGCATGCGCAATCCTTCCCGGGCCCTACCCAAAAATCTGACAGTGATAGAGCTCCAGAATACTCACTCGCAGCAAAGACAGCCAGCAGAGGAGAGGAAACCTTTACTTAACCCTTGCATGTCTGAGTCAGACAAGATGATAAAAGCAGCTGGAAGGAAAACATTCAAATATATCACACTGAAAGCTAATGACAGAGGAGGGCTGGATAGTTAAAACCCCTTTATAACAAGCAGCGCTGGGAGAAGAGAGGGACTTTATAAAACGTGTGTTCTCTCCCCTCCCGCTCTGCATAATAGGGGCTTAGGTCAGATACATTTTATATTATCCAGGAGCACTATCCCCCTTTCCTCATCTATAATACACGTTTTATATAAAGTCCCTCTCCTCTCCCAGTGCTGCTTGTTATAAAGTTTTGTTTTTTTACGTGATACATTTAGTATCCAGCTCTCACAGTTACTGTCATTATGAGCCTTCAATGTGATTTATTTGAATGTTTTCCATGGATTTAAAGTGCTTAATTTTATTATAAAAATAAATTTGCACCAGTCATCTCTTCTCTGAGCTTTCAGACCGATTTACGTTAATATTTTCCCTCTCCCCTGCTTTTATATTCCTGTCTCTCTCCCCCACAAAGATACAAAGTTTAAGTAAAAGTTCCCTCTCCTGTGCTGGATAAGCATTGCATTCCGAAGTTCTGCACCCTCCACATGCCAATGCAGTAGGTCCTACTGAGTAGGATGTTCTATACAGAGAGGGGCATTAATTAATGCAGGAGGATGTTCTATACATTATACAGAGAGAGAGGTATTAATGCAGGAGGATGTTATATACATTATACAGAGAAAGGTATAAATTGAGGAGGATGTTCTATACAGAGAGAGGGGTATTAATTAATGCAGGAGGATGTTCTATACATTATACAGAGAGGAGCCTTTTATTTTAGCCCTTTAAATCGAGTGGCTGTGAGCGCGGAGATCGGCTACTTGTTATATTATCTCTCAGTACAATGTATGAGGCTCAGCTGTTACAGTAACTGACTAACAGTGCTCAGAGTTTCAGTAAAACAAGGAAATAATATTGTAATCTCATATATAAAAATATTATTTACTAGTTTTACTGAAACTCTGAGCGCTGTGATGAGCAGCAGTCAGTTACTGTAACAGCTTTGCCTGACACATTGTGCTGAGAGTGAGAGATACTGTAACAAGCAGCGATCTCAGCCCTCTGAGGAGCCACTACAATAGCAATTGTATCCACTGGTTTTCGGATGAATGAAATTAGTTTTCATACTAAAGAACTGAAAACGAATTTCTTTAGCAACTAAATAAATTGCATTTTAGGACTAATCCATTAGTTCAAAACGAAATTTTGTGCTGTGCACATGTCTAGAATAGAGTTCTAGGTGTTTTTTTCCTGCAGTTTTGGCTGTTGTCTTCGTCGGCTTCACGTTCGCATTTCGGAGGCCCTGCGGAGAATAGTGAATTCACCGCAGGGTCGGCGAACTGGAATCTCCACAGTGCACCGAAACAAGAGCTGAAGTTTCAGTACTTTCTGAATAACCCTTCAAGCTGCACATTCACTTTCTCTCCGGTACATTTTCTATATATCCCAAAATGGCAAAGGTCTGTGGCGCATTATGCGTAACAAAATGTATTGATTGCATCCTGTCACATGGCAATATCAAAAATATTGACTTAAAAAAAATAAACAAACGCATTTTTAACGTGCGTTTAGGCGCACTTAATCACGGCCGCAGTAGCAGCAAATGACGGCCAATAAACGAAGTCCGGCCGCACAACGCAAGTGGAAAATGAACACATTTTTTCGAACGCAGAACCGCTAGTACTGACAGAGTGCGCTGCGGCGGCATAGCGGCGTGTGTGCGTGATCAGGAGACGTCAGACGCTGCTAATGTCCAGCCTACATAACGTCCAGAAGCAAAAAGTGTTTTGACGATCCGTAAAAAATCACGCACGAAAATGCATGTCGTCTGACCATTTTCGCTCATTCTGTGAAAAAATACGTCAATGCGTTCGGACGCACATTTTGACTGGCGCTGCGAATAATGCATTCGTTTGACCCTAGCCTAAAAACTGGGCTCTTATGGAGAAAAGTTACAAAAAAAGGCTTAATGATCTTAACATGTACAGCTTGGAAAAAAGACGAGACAGAGGAGATATGATAGAAACATTTAAATACGTAAAGGGAATCCACAAGGTAGAGGAAGGGAGTATATTTAAAAGGAAACAAAGTAGCAAAACAAGAGGACATAGTCTTAGATTAGAGGGGCAAAGGTTTAAAAGTAACATCAGGAAGCATTATTTTACTGAGAGGGTGGTGGATACATGGAACAGCCTTCCAGTAGAAGTGGTAGAGGCCAAAACAGTAATTGAATTTAAGCAAGCATGGGATAGGTATAAGGCTATCCTAAACAAAAGATAAATCCAGGTAAAGTATCCATGTAATTGGGCAGACTAGATGGGCCGAAAGGTTCTTATCTGCCGACATTTTTCTATGTTTCTATATCCAGCTTTTTTCCCCTCGAATTTTTCAGATTCCAGACTTCAAATATGATAGAATTCTTATTTTTCTTTGTTTTGGCTCTTTTTGTACAGGTGTTGCACAAGTGCCTATAGAGCGAGAAAAGGAAGCGTTCTGTCCCTGACTTGTCATTGTCCCAGTTGGCTCATGCTGCTACTACAAGATAATCCAATAATCTCTTCCATCTGAAACACAAGACCGGATTATTAAATGGTCCAATAACGACTCTGCATTGTCCTTAAATTGAAGGCAATACGCATGATGCAGTACACGTACAGAAACTTTTTGCACAGCCTATGTATACGTATTGACCATTAAGGAATCCTCCTACTTTGTGACTTGGAAACCCTTCATACATCGATGGACCGTCCTCGTACAGTGCTTATAACAGGTTGTTCTTCAGGAATTGGGCTGGCATTGGCTGCAAAACTTGCCAACGATGAACAAAAGCGCTTTAAAGGTGAGTATTACAAATAAAATACCAAAGGCAGAATGTGTAGCTTGGACCAAGACTGTCAAACCACCCCAGATGTTGATAGCCTAGAACAGTGGTTCCCAACCGCGGTCCTCAAGTACCCCTAACAGGTCAGGTTTTCCAGATATCTGAAGCACAGCACAGGAGATATGATTTGCTGCTCAGTGATTGCAGGATCCGGTCTGTATTTCCTCAAGGTGATCTGCAAAATCTGACCTGTTATGGTTACTTTGAGGACCGCGGTTGGGAACCACTGGCCTGGAACTCTGGCCAGCTATTGCATTCAAAGAGTTTTTAGAGAGTCCTGCGTTTTGATCCAGAACCATCTGGGTGGTGGGAGGCTGAGTTTGACATTCCGGGCTTAGACGTTCAATGAAGCGGTTAAAGAGCTGGCAAATCGAAGTGACACATTCTCACGCAAAAATACAGATTTTCTTTATTTTTTTTGCCCAAAAGGACAGTATGTTCCCCTCACTTTTTTATTTAAAAATCTCCCTAATGTATTTTCTCTCTTCTGGGAGTCAAGTCCACTCGCTGGACCACTTCTCAATAAAACGCAGAGGCGATGTCTCCCCCCCCCCCAAAAATATCAATGCTCTCCCCGATCTCAACCGTATGTTGATATCATGTTATGGCGCTGAATTACTTAAGCCCAAAACACAATGTTTAACGAGATAATCTTTCTCGGTCGTGTACGGGCATGCAAAACGTTTGTAAATACTCTCACTTCTCCAGGTATTTGTTCTCCAAGCCGTTCCAAACAAACCGCTCCGGCTCCGTTTACCCTTTCAATGCAGGTGGTGTTGGCCAAGTGTCGTAAAGCATTGTTTATCCCATATTCGTTCCAAAGTATCAGATGTGTCTAGACTGCCTTGAGCAATCCTATAGTTCATCTTAGTTCACAGTAAGTAGTTGGGCCCAGCCCAAACCTTCTCGGTATCCTAGACAAACAGGATTTGGCAATCCTTCTCGATCGTAGTCAACATTTATAGGGCTTGTTCACGAAGCACTGAGCCCCGTTCAATACCTCAGCACCTGCTGAATTGCTGCAGCGCAGCAATTCAGTTTGCTGCAGCAGTGTCATTGAACGCTTTGGATGCAAATTTTGAATCCAAAATGGCCGATTTGTTTTTTAATTAAAGATTCAGATTGTTTTTCGTATCACTCGGACAAAATATGATAAAGAAAAGCAGTCAGCACAATTCCGTTTTGTATGCACACACCACAAATGATAGTTTTTATTGAATAAATGTTATGTTTACTTCTGAAACAAAATATAAATTGAACTGTAATATGTCTATGTGCATGGGGTAAATAATAAATAAATATTTTGTGCTTTGGTGAACAAAAACCTCAAAATTAACATTGCTGTACGGATTTGTTACTTGCTTCATGGCGGCGGCCATCTTGCTGTACGGAATTGTTACTTGCTTCATGGCGGTGGCCATCTTTAATACGTCACACTCAGCTACTCGCAGCATCTCCTCGGGTCGCTGCAAGTGCTAAGTTAGCAGTGCTGAGCGCTGAGTGGCTGAACGGCGTTCAATGGCAAGTTGCTAACTTAGCACTTGCAGCAGCTGAGGTATTGAACGCTCCTCTGGTCTTTGCCAGTGTAGCAAAATACCCTGGTATTGCATCGATGTTGTAAACCGGCATTGCCCAATTCTAAAATCTGAACAAGGGAGGCTTCACTGTGAAGCTACATGCCCATCTTTTGGTTTTAAGTTTAAGGCTGGGGTCAGACGAGCGTAGTGTTCACGTCCGTGATTGCGCCTAAAAGTACGTCCGTGATAGCATGAAAGAAAGTCCATTGGGGCCTGTTACACAAAGTACGTCCGCACTGAACTACGGACGCACAACGGCCGCGGCAAACGGACGCAAGGCAGGCAAGAACGTACAACCCCTAGAACGGCCGCACAAAGTGCGCTGCGTCCGCAACGTCTGCATAGCTTTGTGTGTGAGTGATGGAACGTGGTCAGACGGACTGCATTTATACGTCCAGCATTTTTCACGGACAAAATGGTTTTGCTTTTTAATTTATTTTCCCTCCTACATCCGTCAAAATATACGTCAGTGAATAAACGGACTGTGTGGCCACTACTGCGTCTTCCGTACTGACGTACGTCCGTGTGCACGGACGTACAGTCCGTAGAAATCACGCTCGTCTGACCCTAGCCTAAATGCCGGCATATGTCGGCTCTACAATACAGCAATTTCTGACTGTAGGCTCATTTTAGGTCTATCGACAAATTATAATTTTTTTTTTTTTTAATATCTGCTGCTTTTGACCAAAAAAAAATTGCAATATTGGCTGATTTAGCTAAAAATAATTGGGAAAGGTAGCCGGTAAAATTACTTAAAAAAAAACAAAACTTTATTTTCAGCCAGCATCATATGCGTTTAATTAGATAATAAATCTATATCTATTATAATATATTAGAAATATACGATGTTTAAAAAATGGATTTCAGTCTTTTTCTGCCAGAAAATCCATTTATCAACACCTTCTAGTCTTTGATATTGTTTCGGATATCCACATTCCCAATAATTTAGAATGGAATCGATATAGCCCAGCTGGTTCCCAACCGCGCTTAAGTACCCCCTTTTTTTTGTCTGCTGACACCAATAAAATTATTTCCGTGGGAACTACATTGGTGTGGCACGCTGTTTTCCTTGTTCCCGTGTGTTTGGAGGACGGGCGGACCTCTGCGGCGGAGCACCGGAGTTTCCTACTGGTCTACAGAGTTCTCCCGTTTGGGTACATGTTGTGCACCTTTGTGAGTTTTCCTCAAGTCCCCTTAACAGGACAGGTTTTAAGGATTCCCTTGGGGAAACGCAGACTGAATCCTGCAATCACTGAGCATTAAATCATATCACCTGTGCTGTGCTTCAGCTATCTGGAAAACCTGACCTGTTAGGGGGACTTGACCGCGGTTGGGAACCACTGATCTAGCCGATATTTCCATTATAGATTATAGCTGCAAGAGCTGACAGTTGAGCCGAAATTTTCATTGGGAATCGAAACTTCAAGTTGAATTTGGATCTCCCGAATTGAAAAATGGCCAAAATGTGACTGAAAAAGGTGCCAATTTCGGCTATTGGTCAGGATAAAAAAAAGACCTGCTTTAGGCTGGGCTCACACCTGAGCGCATCTCATATGCGCATCTTACGCGCGTTTTTGTCGGGCGTTTTAGGAGCGTATTACCTGGCGTTTTTGACTGACTGAATTTTTTGATTGACTACCGAGGCGTCCAATGAAATAGACTTTAGTGCCTGTTGCCATATGCGGAACGCGCGTTCATACATGCGTTTTTGAAAACACGCAAACGCCCATTCCAGCGCGTTCACGTTGAAGTCTATGGCCGCAAACGCTCTGTAATACTCCCCAAAAAAAGCTCCTGTACTTCTTTCGGCGTAGGGCGTTTTACAGCGTGTTCCTGCGTGCTGTAATACGCCCAGACAGGAACCATGCCCGTAGGAAATAATGGGATTTCAGTGTTCTAGCGTTTTACAGCACGTAGGAACGCGCTGTAAAACGCCCAGGTGTGAACCAGGCCTTAACAAACACCAGCGCTTTGTGAATAAGACCTTTAACCACTTCAATGCGGAGGACGCACTCAGCGCGTCCTCCGCATGGCTGCTGGTATGCGGAGGACGCGCTGAGCGCGTCCTCCCTTTGGGGCCAGCGTTCGGCCGGGTTCCGGCCGATCGCTGGCCCCCCGGTGCGGGCTGACATCCTCGATGTCAGCCAGCATCCGGAACCGCAGCCGCTGAATTAGGTGTCATTGCGGCAGCGCGATAACACCTAATTCAGGCGCCCCCCCCCCCGCATGTGCGGAGGAGGCGCCTGAAAGGGAGGGGGGAGGTCCTTCGGACCTCTCTCCCTCCCGATCGGCGGCGTTGCGGGGGTTAACCCAGGCACCATTTGGAAGGGCACAGCCTGCCCTTCCAAATGGTGCCTGGCATTAACCCCTGGGGAGCTGGATCGCGAATCGGCGCTGAAAAGCGCCGGTTCGTGATCCTTTCCCGGAGCTGGCCGACATCTTGGATGTCGGCCAAGCCTCCGGGAACTCCCCCTGAGGACTGGCGTCATCGTGCATAGCACGATGACGCCAGTCCTGGAGTTAACCCCTAACTGCCACCAACGGTGGAGATAGGGAGTTCATTGGAACTCCCTATCTCCCGATCCGTGGCAGCTAGGGGTTAACGTTTAGTATTGTTGGATCGGCCAGAGCATGGCCGTTCCAACGATACCAACTCGAATGTCAAAAAAATTTTTTTAAAAAATTAAAATTTAAATTAAAAAAAAATATATTTAAAAAAAAAATTATAAAATTTTTTTTTTTTCTTTTTTTTTTGGTTAGTTAATGCAGCAATATTGTTCCCATTTCAATTATAATGTGAACAATGATGCTGCACTAACGATTTTTGTATGCGGTGCGTTTGTTAAAAATCGCGTAATTTTCCCCAAAAAAAAATGTAACGAGACCCCATCTCTAATTTTTTTAACAAGCGCACCCCATACAAAATATAACCGCAATTGCTCGCATGTTAAAATGTGAAAAAAAACACTTTACACGTTGTAAATTATTGAAAATACATATTTTTATTGCATTTTTTGTTATAATATACAGACAGGACATGACGTATACATATAATAATGACATATTATGAATCTACCGAGTCTGACGGAAAGAACGATATATAATATGTCTGGGTAATATACTAAAATAAGCCTTCAAAACACGTTTAAACATGATGAGCAAAACCGGTAAATATGACCTCAGCACAGGGGCGGGAAAAGCCTCAGCAGCGAAAGGGTTAAGTATTGTTTTGGTAGGTCCATGTTTTTGGTAGACTCCTGGACTAATATCTGATAAAAAAAAAAAACTTCAAATGGCACAAAGCTTTAATAAAACCGCACACATACATCCTTTATACGGTTACATCCAGGGCAGTCCAAGAGATCAGTTTAACCTGATCTCATTAACTGGATTATGTTATCGGCTAGCAGAGCATGCAAGAACACTTTGATATCTCGCTCTGAAACACCTGGCTCATTCACATCAAAGCCCAAAACATTAACCTCTAGAAGACCAAGTTCACTGAGCTTAACACAAGTCTCAGTAAAAAGCATAGGTGGAAATTCTAGCGCTCTAGTATTTTGAACTCTTTCGATGCAGTTGTGTGTGGCATTGCTGACATCTTGTGGCAACTTGGCATAACCCACAATAACTGTCGTCTGTGGATTTCCGTCTTTGTCTTTCCTGGACTCCAATGTCCACACAAGAATAATAAATTGTGGGCAACTGGTCGCAGTTTACATTATTACACCCCCCCCCCGACACCAGCAGAGCTCCGTAGACAACAATGTGTAGCTTAACCCATAATTTAATCAAGGATAAAACGAAAAGTCCTTTAAAAAAAAAAAAAGTTTTTCAAATATTTAAGGTGTTATTCACTAACCATATTGGAAAAGAAAAAGTGGAGCGTCACACCAAAACAACAATCCTCTCACGATACCTTACGACGTCGCTATGTCCCCTCTTGGTGGTTTCCCCAATGAAATCAGATATTCAGACCATACAGTACCAATAAGTTCAAAAAAATGGGTACAGCGCACTCCAATCTCTGTCAAAGTCTCTGTATTCAGAAGGATGTTCACATATTCTCTGTGGAATGTTCAGACAAACAAAGAGCCCAGGTACCGGCTCTAGTATTATTTGCCTTCTGTTTTACCAGCTGATGAAGACGGTGCTCTGTCGAAACGCGTTCTGGAATTTTACTTTATTTTGCTAAATACGCTTTTTGAATCCTGCCGTTCCTGCTTCTCTGCGCTTGGAGTGGTTTTTGTGAATTTTTTCCTAAAAATTCATCTGCGGATACACCAAGAGCCTGGAGGCTCTCCTCTGTGTGAGTAAGCCCTTGGCCCTTGCTTTGCCACATATAATAAGTATTTGTTGTGGAATTACACTAGGGGATTCTCCCTCTGTTTTTTGTTTCCCTTGTATAGGGAATATCTGGAGAAAGAATATTCTAACAGGTTGTATAGGTGCCTGTAAAAGAAGAAAAATACCTAGAAGGCGAATAATACTAGAGCCGGTACCTGGGCTCTTTGTTTGTCTGAACATTCCATGGAGAATATGTGAACATCCCTCTGAATACAGAGACTTTGGCAGAGATTGGAGTGCGTTGTACCCATTTTTTTGAAGTTATTCACTAACCGCCTTTCGAACGGTGGTTTTATTACGGCAAACTTTGAATTCTCAATTTAGGGAACTGTCACCTTATTTCCCAGTGTTTTTCACCGTAGTTTTTTGCCAAAAGCTGTTCAACATCGTTCTTGCCATGGTTTTCTGTTAGATTTGAACTGGTGGTACCACCATAGCTTCTGCCGGTTATTTAGTGCAGATTACACTTTATTTTCGGTCAAAACCGCCTAGCGTTCTTTTTGCCACGGTCCTCAGCTTTGTGCTGGTGACCAGAAAAGGAGGTGTGCACCAAATTGTAACTTGAAAGCGTTATCCTGCTGGATGCTCACTGACCCAGGGTGGCCCAAACCCATGTAGAGCATTCAAGCAAAAATAGAGGAGCCAGGCACTGCAAAAAAAAGTAGTAAAATAAAGGGAGCTCTCATTTAGGAACCTTAGACCTTTTGGTTGAATTAGAATTTTTCAAGCCTCGGCTCTATTCTTGCATTAACCCTTTGTTAACCACTTAAGAACCAATGACGGAGCTGGTCCGTCATAAATGCATACACTTTAACCCCCCTGACGGTTATCCGAGTGTGGCTCGGGGTTAAATATTCCCGCTGGAAGCAATAGCTCGAAGCCACACTCGGGCTGTATACATCGCCTCTCCCTGCGCTCCCTTGCTGATCCCTGCAGTCTCCTCCGGTGATCGTGGCGTTTTACTTCCTGGTTTCCTTCTCGCGAGGAGGGAACCAGGAAGTATGAGGTCGCGATCGCCGGAGGAGACTGCAGGGGACAGCGAGGGAGCGCAGGGAAAGGTGTTGTATCCAGCGGCATCCCGAGTGTTGCTCAGGGTTACCGCTTCCAGCATAGGAATTTAACCCTGAGTCACACTCGATATACCGCTGGGGGGGGGGACGCTTTTAGACGTGAAATTGTGAAAAAAATCAGACTGCCAGGAGGTTAAAAATCATTGGTCCTTAAGGGGTTAAAGACTTGGTTCTATACAAAGTATACAAGCCATTAACTTGTAGTAAGCAGCCGCCTAACAGGTCAAAATAATCACTAGAGCCATTAATTGTTCCACTTATTAGCTTCAGTGCAGAGGCCCAAGGCTTTAATGTAGGGCTGCAACTAAAGATTATTTCCATAATCGATTAGTTGAGGTACTCCACACACTTTAATACGCAAACATAGTCAAGGTGCGTAGAGTGTCTCTTTAAAATAAATTCATTAACAAACTGAGTGGGGAAGGGACCAGAGTTGGGAGGGAGTGAGTTTAGGTAAGGGACCAAATCAGAGAGTGAGACGTAGTTTGGGAAAATAGACCAAACCGGAGAGCAAGCTAGAGAGAGAGGGGCAGGGAGTGTGGGGTGGTGGCACAGGACTCCAGGTCCAAGTAAGGATAAAACACCGGTGGTACAGCTCCTCCACCCAAACAGGGTTACATTTGTCCTAACCCTAGAAGCAAATCATATCGAGTAAAGCAGTCCTCACAGCCTCTGCAGTCAGCTCCGAAGCAGAGTCTGAGGTTATTAATGTTTAACTCCGTCTGATTCTAAACATTGTGTGCTGTACACACACACACACACCGATTAATCGATAATGAGAATAGTTGTCAACTATTCTCATTATTGATTAGTTGTTTCAGCCCTACTTTAATGCCTGGGTGGGAATTGGACCCGATGTGTCATGTCACGATTATCATTTCAGAGTGCGTTATGGATACATGAACGCGTTGTATGATTTGAATGGAACCTTATACTATAAAAATACATGAAAATCGAACGTATAATGTTTTCTATAGTGCAGAGTTTGAGATCCCTGCTCTAAAGACCGCCACTTATGGCTATGTAGCATTGTAATTTTTTTTTTTTTTTTAATACCATCCAACATGTCTGTCAAGCATTGGGAAGAAGGCACCAGCTGACACTCAGAAACAAAATATCCTGGGGGTTAGTGGATCTTTGGACATAAACTTATTGCCCAAATGGGAAAATAATAAATACATGCACTTGGAGGTAAAAGTTAAGGAGCATGGACCGGTGGCAGGTTGTTGCTGAATTCGTTACCTCTACACCAAGACTCAGTCTGTGATCTACAAAAAGACAGGATATGATACATATGTGAACAGGAAGAAGACTTTGATGGACAGCAACCAAAAGGTGAGAATGATGGGGGAGATGAACAATAGGTGAACAAAAGTGTGATTGGGCAGGAGCACAACAGGATGAGAGAGATGGGGTCGATGCTGTATAAATGAGACTGATTCTGTAAATATTGTCTCTGACTCCAGCTGCAGGGTTTTATATATTTATTAAGAGATCATCTTATACAGGTTCTAATCTACAGTTCTGCTAACTAGTCCGTGTCCATGTGACTCCTCTCCTATATCCTGCTGAGCTGCAGTGTAACACATATATTCCTTCCCCCGGTACAAACACTCTCCTTCCTGGTTCCACACATATTGATACATCTTTCCCTTTTTGGGAAAATGGAAGTTGTTTCCTTTAGCTCAAGTCTAGGAGGTAGATGGATCGTGAAACGGATTCTTGTAGTGGGTCACATGTTAGTCCACATAATCATTTAGATATGCTGGTTTTAGGATGGATCTCCCGCTTCTAGTCTGGGTGTTTCTGTATCCTTGTGGTTGTTCTCGTAGAACATTGGTGTCATCCCCCAGTCTTTCTGTGTCTGATATTTCACAGTGTGGTTCTTCCTGATCTTCTTCTGGGGTATTTGCTATTGATGGCTGGTTTGTCTCGTCCGTGTCATATTCCTCTTGATTGCTACTTTGGGTCCTTATTTGAGGCCTGTATCGTCCAGTGCCTCTCAGGTGCCTCCTATTTCTTCTCAGAACTTGTCCTGACTCTGTTACAACTTCATAGGACCTGATTCCAGCAGGGGCTCTTAGGCAAGCTTTCCGCCACTCTTTTCCCTGGTTAATTGGTGGTTGTACCCACACCTGTTCGCCAACATTTAGAGGCCGCAGGTCTTTGGCTCCCCTATTATATTGAGCGGCTTGCAATGCACGTTGTTTTGTGCATAGAATTTGGTGCCTGTCATTCATCCCGTGATCCTTCATTAACAGACTTCCTCTCATGGGAAGTAACGATTTGGTCCTTCGACCCATCAGTCTTTGAGCAGGACTGCACTCCAGACCTTGCGTTGGTGTGTTGCGATGATCCAATAATGCTAGGTAGGGATCATTACCAGAGGACACAGCCTTTTGCAGGAGTCTCTTGGCCGTTTTTACTGCCGACTCTACCTTCCCATTGCTTTGGGGGTATCCTGGTGATGAGGTAATGTGGTCAAAGTCCCAATTCATACTGAATTCTTTAAACTCCATCGAAATAAACTGGGGTCCATTATCTGAACATACAGTGTCTGGGATTCCATATCTGGCAAAATGAGCCTTCAATTTTCTTATCACTGTTGTTGATCTTGTATCCTGAATCTGGTCTATCTCCCAGAAGTTAGAGTCATAGTCCACCGTTATTAAATACTCGTGTCCGTGAAATGTGAACAAATCAGTACCGATCTTTTCCCATGGTCTAGTTGGGATCTCATGAGGCATCAAGGTCTCCTTTTGTTGTTTAGTATCAAATGACCGGCATATGTCACATTGGTCAATGTACTCTTTCAACTGCGCATTCATTCCTGGCCAGTAAACAGATTCCCTGGCTCTACGTAGACATCCTTCCACGCCGAAATGTGAAGAATGGATCCGAGACATAATATCAGATCGAAGTTCAGATGGTATAACAACTCGCTCGCCTTTGAATAGTACACCATCCTGTACACTCAGTTCATCACGTATGTGGTAAAATGGTGAGGCCTCTAGAGGTACCAGTTCCTTTGCATGAGGCCATCCCCTCAAAACAATGTGCTTCACTGCTTGTAAAGTCTTGTCTTTATCGGTGCTTTTTTGTATAGCGTCAAGTCTCCTGTTTGAGATGGGTAGATATTGGAGCATGTTTACCGTTTCAATCTGGTGCTCCACTGAGCCCTCCACGGAACCCTCGTCCAGATAAGCCCTACTCAATGTGTCTGCCACTGCCAGAGACTTTCCTGGGCAGTATCTGATACATGCATCGTACATTTGAAGACGTAACATCATACGCTGAAGACGTCGGGGTGCCTTAAGTAAAGGTTTCTTCATAATGCTTTCAAGGGGCTTATGGTCGGACTGTACAGCTACTGTTTGTCCAAATGTGAATTGATGAAATTTTTCCATGCCAAAGAGGACTGCTAACAACTCCTTCTCAATCTGGGCATAACCTTGCTCTGTCTCCGTCAATGCTCTGCTTGCAAAAGCTAACGGTTGCTTACTCTGCATCAGTGCTGCTCCCAGACCTCTCTCTGACGCATCGCATTGTAGTTCCAATGGTTCTTCTGGGTTATAATACTTGAGTACTGGCGCACAACTGATTTTTGATTTGATCTGCTGAAATGCCCCTTCCTGCACTTCAGTCCACTCCCACACTGCATCCTTCTGGGTTAGTTGGCGCAGAGGTTCACCTGCATCTGATATGTTCTCACAAAACCTTGAAAGATAGTTCACCATCCCCAAAAATCTCTGTACTCCTTTAACGTCTGTGGGTCTGGGCATTTCAGTAATGGCTTTTACTTTGCTGGGGTCTGCTTGAAGTCCCTGGGCTGACAATAAGTGACCAATATAAGGTACTTCAGTTTTTCTTAACTGGAATTTCTCTGGATTTAGTTTGAGCTGTCGTTCTCTGCAACGATCTAGTAACTTCCTCAGCTTCTGATCGTGATCTTTAATGGCTTCCACATCAGTTTCTCCTTCTCCTACAATCAGGATATCATCTGCAATAACCCTGATACCTGGTAGCCCTTCCAGTGCATGATTTAGTTTTCTCTGAAAAACCTCTGGGGCAGGACTAATACCCATAGGCATCCTAACCCACCGGTATCGGCCAAAAGGAGTAGAAAAAGTGGTTAAGTAGCTGGAGTCTTCCTCTAATTCGATATGCCAAAATCCACTCTTTACATCACACACTGAAAAAATTCTTGCCCTTGCTAGATCAGGAAGTATGTCATCAAGTGTAGGCAAAGGATAGTGGCTCCTTTTCAAAGCTTTATTTAGAGGCTTAGGGTCAATGCAAATCCTTAACTTCCCTGATGGTTTCTTCACTATCACCATACTACTAATCCAGTCTGTGCTTCTCTCTACAGGGGTGATAATCCCCTGTTTTTCTAAACTGGCGAGCTCCTCTTGAAGGGGTTTGAGTAATGATACAGGAACTTTTCGTTTTGGAAGTCTAACAGGCTGTACAAGAGCATCCACTTCCAATTTCAATTTTCCCTCTAGACAGCCCACTCCTTGAAAAATATCAGCATACTCCTTGTTGATGGTTGACCAGCCCCACATAGCGCTATCTGACTGTTTGCTGTCTTGTTCCACAGTTAGGATATTTTGGTGCTGCACCGAGATCAGATCCATGGCTTGGATAGCTCTACTTCCTAGTATAGGATGACACAGCTCTGAGTCAATGACAACAAATTCAGCCTGATATAACTTTTGATTGCATGGGTTCCTTATTTTGAGCTTACATATCCCTACTGGTGTCAGTGTACTCTTATTGTACATCCTTAGTATCTTATCACAGGGTAGAATTTTAGATTGGTCTTTCACCATCCTTGCTGGTAGGACATTGCAGTCCGCCCCACAATCCATTTGGAATCTCACAGCTTGCTGGTCGATGAGCATGGTAGCAAACAAAGCTGATGAAAATTTGCTCGTAGATTTCTTCAGTGCACAAATCTGAAAAGCTGGTTCCAAAGTCAGACCCAGAATGTCTTCGTATTCCTCTGAATCCGCTGTTTCCTTATATACAGCTTGTACTGCGGCTTCCTTTGTTGGTGCAGACTGGCACGGCACTGGTTAATGAAATGATTGGCCTTACCGCACCCCTTACATTGCTTTCCAAATGCTGGGCATTTCTCTTTCAGTTTCTCGTGACGCTTACCACAATATATGCACTGTATTATCTTATGTGGAGTCTCTGCCATTCTGCTCGGACTCTTCCTAAGAGTGTAGCTTGTTTCCATTCCATGGACTGACACTGCACCGGTGCTGGACCTCTCCAGGAGCTTCACCCTCTCTGTAGACAGTTCAGCAGCTCTGCCGATTTGTAGACATTTATCAAGTGTTAAGTCCACTTCTCTCAGTAAACGTTCCCTGAGGTTAGAATCTCTTGTGCCACATATAATTCTGTCCCTTATTAAAGAGTCTCTGATATTACCAAAATTGCAGGTGGCTGCCAGTGTACGCAGCTCTGTGACATATGCGTCTATGCCTTCTTCTTCCCTCTGACTCCGTGAAAAAAAATTATATCTTTCCACAGTCTCATTTTGTTTTGGCTCACAATAATCATCAAATGCTTTCATTAGGACAGTCAGTGAGGGAGCTGCCACTCCTGGGAGAAGGGTGTCTTTAACCTCTCTGCCTTTATCCCCAATCAAGTACAGGAACAGCTTTACCTTCATCTCTTCTGGTTTATCAACCAGGACCAGGTCTGTGTATAGAAGCATTTCTTCTTTCCATCTCTTCCATGCCTGAGACAGATTTCTTGCCTGAAAATCCAGGAGACTGGGTGCTTTTAAACCTTCCATATCTGCTTTTGGAGTAGTTTTCAAATTGAGATCCGCTGCCACCATGTATAAATGAGACTGATTCTGTAAATATTGTCTCTGACTCCAGCTGCAGGGTTTTATATATTTATTAAGAGATCATCTTATACCAGGTTCTAATCTACAGTTCTGCTAACTAGTCCGTGTCCATGTGACTCCTCTCCTATATCCTGCTGAGCTGCAGTGTAACACATATATCCTTCCCCCGGGTTACAAACACTCTCCTTCCTGGTTCCACACATATTGATACAGATGCCCACCAAACTTTCATACACCTAAAGCCCTTCAACAGACAGTACTCAGGTCCCAACAATAACCGGGTGGTATGTGTGAAATTCTTCTGAATTCGCTTCAAGGGTCACAGTTATGGGTTTATCCTTCAGGAAGGAGGATAGATGATGACCTCAGACTGTCGGTATTACCCAATCTCAATTTTTGTCCTCTTACATCTGTCTGGGACTAGAATGCACCAATAGATAAATATGTGGAGGCTTTAAAGGGACGTTACTACTTACATAAGCTGTAACTAGATTACTGGTACACTACAAACAAAACCACCTTCTAAAACACATGCTGCTGCTTTTTTCTTTGTTTTGAAGTAATTGCATGTAAAAAAGTTATGTAAAATTGGGCTTTTTTTTTAGCTCCATTTTTTTTTTTTTAATTCAATTTTTTTTCTAATAGCGGTTTTTCTTTTTCTGTAACAGCCCT
Organism: Leptobrachium leishanense; assembly: GCA_009667805.1. Lineage (NCBI taxonomy): Eukaryota > Metazoa > Chordata > Amphibia > Anura > Megophryidae > Leptobrachium > Leptobrachium leishanense. The sequence goes on along the minus strand of CM019074.1, from coordinate 34,114,032 downwards.
TTTTATTATCATTCATTGGACCCTATATGTTCCAGACATTTTCGTTCAGTAGTTTTTTTTTTAAAAACAGCGGGCAACGGGTTTGCAGCGGCATTCGGTGGCTGATTCCCTGCACTTCAGGCTCCCTGCGGTGAATTCACCGGGGAAATTTGATTACCCAAAGTGCGGGGAACAACAGAACACTGATATGTCTGCGTCATTTCGGTGCTCTGTGAATATCCTCTTTGTGGTGTTTTTTTGCCGCCCCCTTGAAAGTGCCAGCCTAGGCCTTGCCTACCCAGGACATACTTGAAAATGAGCGACTTCTCAATGTATCCTTCCTGGTAAAATATTTTTGTGTTAAAAAAAATATATATACAGTCGAGTCCAGAAATATTGGGACATTGACACAATTCTAACATCTTTGGCTCTATACACCACCACAATGGAGTTGGAATGAAACGAACACAATGTGCTTTAACTGCAGACTGTCAGCTTTAATTTGAGGGTATGTACATCCAACTCAGGTGAACGGTGTAGGACTTACAGCAGTTTGCAGATGTGCCTCCCACTTGTTAAGGGACCAAAGGTAATGGGACAGAATAATAATCATAAATCAAACTTTCCCTTCTTAATACTTGGTTGCAAATCCTTTGCAGTCAATCACAGCCTGAAGTCTGGAACGCATAGACATCAGCAGACGCTGGTTTCATCCCTGGTGATGCTCTGCCAGGCCTCTACTGCAACTGTCTTCAGTTCCTGCTTGTTCTTGGGGCATTTTCCCTTCAGTTTTGTCTTCAGCAAGTGAAATGCATGCTCAATGGGATTCAGGTCAGGTGATTGACTTGGCTATTGCATAACATTCCACTTCTGTCCCTTCAAAAACTCTTTGGTTGCTTTTGCAGTATGCTTTGGGTCATTGTCCATGTGCACTGTGAAGCGCCGTCCAATGAGTTCTGCAGCATTTGGCTGAATGTGAGCAGATAATATTGCCCGAAAAACTTCAAAATTCATCCTGCTGCTTTTGTCAGCAGTCACATCATCAATATATACAAGAGAACCAGTTCCATTGGCAGCCATACATGCCCACGCCATGACACTACCACCACCATGCTTCACTGATGAGGTGGTATGCTTAGGATCATGAGCAGTTCCTTTCCTTCTCCATACTCTTCTCTTCCCATCACTCTGGTACAAGTTGATCTTGGTCTCATCTGTCCATATCTTGTTCCAGAACTGTGAAGGCTTTGTTAGGTGTTGTTTGGCAAACTCTAATCTGGCCTTCCTGTTTTTGAGGCTCACCAATGGTTTACATCTTGTGGTGAACCCTCTGTATTCACTCTGGTGAAGTCTTCTCTTGATTTTTGACTTTGACACACATACACCTACCTCCTGGAGAGTGTTCTTGATCTAGCCAACTGTTGTGAAGGGTGTTTTCTTCACCAGGGAAAGAATTCTTCGGTCATCCACCACAGTTGTTTTCCGTGGTCTCCCGGGTCTTTTTGTGTTGCTGAGCTCACCGGTGCGTTCCTTATTTTTGAGAATGTTCCAAACCGTTGTTTTGGCCACGCCTAATGTTCTTGCTATCTCTCTGATGGGTTTGCTTTGTTTCTTCAGCCTAATTTATTTATTTATTTATAAAGGATTTTACCAGGAAGGATACATTGAGATGTCTCTGGTTTTCAAGTACGTCCTGATGGCTTGCTTCACTGATAGAGCTCTTTGGATCTCATCTTGAGAGTTGACAGCAACAGATTCCAAATGCAAATAGCACACTTGAAATGAACTCTGGGCCTCTTATCTGCACATTGTAATTGGGGTAATGAGTGAATATCACACACCTGGCCATGGAACAGCTGAGAAGCCAATTGTCCCATTACCTTTGGTCCCTTAACAAGTGGGAGGCACATCTGCAAACTGCTGTAAGTCCTACACCGTTCACCTGAGTTGGATGTACATACCCTCAAATTAAAGCTGACAGTCTGCAGTTAAAGCACATTGTGTTTGTTTCAATCCAACTCCATTGTGGTGGTGTATAGAGCCAAAGATGTTAGAATTGTGTCGATCTCCCAATATTTCTGGACCTGACTGTATATATATATTTTTTTAAGTGTGTCACCCGGTGCGGCCCGCACCCCCGCCCCCCCTTGTGATGCCACTGGTTCCTTCCACTCTTAAAAATGCTCGTCTGACCCCAGCCTTATTGGCCGACTGCAGTTCTACCGAAAAAGAGAATAATACAAATGGCGCCCACCTAATGGGCCGTAGTCCATGAATTCTGAAAACCAATTCATGTCATCACCACACACTCTGGGGAAATAGACAATTTTATGTAAGTCAGGTTATGTCTGAGAGGTAGGAAACATTGTAGCACCATGTTGGGAAAGAATATTTTCATGCCTATCTGTATAAAAGAACCCGTGGAGACGTCAACAAATGAAAGGTGGGAAAGGATTTGTTTTTTCTCCAAAGAATATGATAATAATATGGCAATGCAAACAAAAGAGCGGGTGTGAGTGAAAAGCAGGTTATCCAAAACAAAGTACCGCTCAGGCGTCCGCGCTGGATACAAGTGCAAGGCTCCAGCCCTGAGGGGATGAAAGGATAGGTTTAGATAGAGCAATGTTAACAGCTTGAGATCTCTGCGGAATGTTCTATGTGTCAACTGTAATGCGCTAGATCAGCTAACAAAAGAAACAAGGTAAGGAGGTTCATGTAGAGCTTAAGCCTCCTTGTGATGACGTTAAACAATAGACATAAAGCTACAAGGTGATCACTGTAAATCAAAGGTAAATCTGACACTAAAGGATCCAGTCATAAAGCACCGTGTGCACTGGTGTTTTGTACTTTGCCGCATTTCGGCGATTCCATTTCACCAAAAATACAGTGAACTCCATATTTAGCGACTGGTCACCGTATTTTCCCAAAATTGGAATCGCTGAAGCAGCTATCAGACGTGGGTGAAAACCGCCGAATTGGCATGGGCGAATTCCGCCAAACTACAAAGAAACCCCCCCCCTATTCTCCTAATAGGAGAATAAACCAGTGAAAGAGTAGTAAAATGTGTCCAAATAATTAAAAAAAGTCTTTTAACAAAATTCATAAAATGGTCTGGTTAAAATTACAACATCTTAAAAAGGATTAAGAAAAACAAAAATGTCTAAAAAAATAAATAAAAAAAATCCAAAAAGATGTTCTAAAAAATAAAATGTTTTTTTGCTGAAAATGAAAAGAATAATAAAAAATAGGATTAAGTTTTTACATTTGACTCCTATGGGATTCGTGAAAATTCTGTGCGTTTCGCCGGAATTTCAATGTAGTTTGGCGTTCTGTGAATAGAAGACACGATAGTCTTCTATGGTTATACATTAATATTCTCTTAGATTGTAAGCTCTCGAGCAGGGTCCACGCTCCTTCTGTTCTGTGTGTTACGTGTATGCATATTTGTTATTCTGTCTCTCCCATTGTACAGCGCCAAGGAATTTGTTGGTGCTTTATAAATACTTGTAACTGTAACTGTTATATTCACTTTGATATTGCCTGTATGTGGTGTACAGTTACAGGCATTTATACAGCGCCAGCATATTCCGTAGCGCTTTACAATGGGGGAGCACAGACAGGAGACATGATAAATGAGGAAAAGGCAGCCCTGCCTGTAGGATAACTGTTCAGGTAATACAGCACTTGCTGTAACCAAGTGCTCAGCCAGACATCTCGTGAGCTTACAATCTCAGGCTAGGGTCAGACTGAGGCAGTGCGAACGCGCGTTCTGGCGCACATAATCACGGCCGCACTAGCAGCAGATGACGGGCAATGACAGCCAATATACGAAGTACGGTCGCACAAAAGTCCGGCCGCGCAACGCAAGTGGAAAATGAACGCATTTTTTCGAGAACGTTAAACCGCTGGTACTGACGTACAGAGTGCGCTGCGGCCGCATAGCAGCGTGTGTGCGTGATTAGGAGATGTCAGACGCTGCTAGTGTGCGGCCAACATAACGTTCAAACAGCCGGATTTCCCTAGACTTCTTTTCACCCCATCGTCATGAAATACGTCCAGAATTGCGCATCGTCTGACCACTTAAGCGTATTCCGTGAAAAAATGCGTGCGCACGCATCGACATACATTTTGACGGTGGCCGCAGAAAATGCGCTCATCTGTCCCTAGCCTAAGGGATGCGGGAAGTGAAACAAAAGGAGCAGAGGGAAGGCAAGGCTGGTGGCCAGAAAGAATATAGCAGGGCTTTTATTGGAAGGACCAGAAGCTTGGACTTAGTAAGAGTAATTAGAGAGAGAAGTGGAAACGGCTGGAAAGGAGACCTGAAATTAGGGACCGGCCGGGGTGTGACAGCTGAGGGAAGAGATGCAGTTCTATCTTTGTGTATGCTGTGGAGAAAGAGTAAGGTGTAACTCTGTGGTATATGCTGGTACTCTACAAATAATTGTAATTGCTCCTCACTCTCTGTTTTATTACTGGCATACTGATTTAAAATAAAAAAAAATGAAATGCCATTTTTCCCTTCTGGTTTGCATAGAGAAGGATTTTTAGCTCATCTTTTTTTTTTTTTTTGATACGCTCCTCAATGTTAAAATAGTTGTTGATTTTGCCCAAAATGAGCATCACTCTGCAACAATCACAATCCCGTCTCCTGCGGATGAATCTAACAAGCCTGAAACCACTGTCACACGAGTATGTTCTTGTGTTGTTGCATTGCACTGGTATGTGGGTTGTCTGCAATACAGCATTCTTGTGATCCAGAAAAATGAGAAATTGTGAACTTAAATGCATGTCCTACCAGAATTCTCTAAAACAGTGGTCCCCACCCATGGTCCTCAGGGCCCACTAACAGGCCAGGTTTGCCAGATATCTGAAGCACAGCACAGGTGTTATGATTTGCTGCTCAGTGATTGCAGGATTCAGTCTGCTTTTCCCCATGGTGATCTACAAAATCTGGCCTGTTAGTGGGCCCTGAGGACCAGGGTTGGGGACCACTGCTCTACAACATATTGGGTGTAGACCAATGGAGCTCTGTGGACAAAGCAAGCAGTGTTTAGATGTATAAATGTTTTTTCACAATTCCACACATATTGCGGCTTTTGAAGGACACCACCATTGCTCAGGTTTCATCAAGTGGTTGCGGGGAGAGGAGCCTGTCCTCCTTTCTTTCTCCTCCAGAATAAAAGGTGATGGAGATTTGGCAAGGGTGTTCTATTTTTGGAGAGGAAACCGCAGCACCGCAGATGCAACAGGTCAGTAGATACACATACTGAGAACAGGCCAATAGTCACAAAAGACGGTCAATGAACAGAAGAACACTCACAGGTATCAAGGGAAAACCTCTGTAAAGAGAAGACACGGTCTCTAAATCTGTAATGGAACTAAGACCATGATGAAATTACGTTTAAAGGTCACCTCTGAGTTTTGTTTGCCTTTGAAAATGTTTTTGTGTGTGTGATATGAATCAGAACTTCAATATTTAGTTGTGTGAGTTACAGTGCGGTGACTGAGTGATATACCCTCAGTAAAGCCTGGAGGTTTGCAGAAACACTATCGGACTAAAGATAAATGACACACACTGCCTGGCCAAAAAAATGTCACATTCTAATATCTGGTTGTGTCCCCTTTTGCGGTGATTCCGGCACGCATTCGCCGTGGCATCGTTTGGATAAGCTCATGCAATGTCACAGCATTTATTCCCGTCCAGAGTCGCATTCATTTGTGGCCGTGATCTTTTGTTGATGATGGGAGAGTCGCGGCGCTGCGTAAAGTCTTCTCCGGCGCATTATCCCAAAGATTCTCAATGTGGTTAAGGTCTGGACTGTGTGGTGGTCAATCCATGTGTGAAAATTATGTCTCATGCTCCCTGAACCACTCTTGCACAATTTGAGTCCGATGAATCCTGGCATTGCCATCTTGAAATATGCCCGCTGTGCCATCAGGGAAGAAAAAACCCATTGATGGAAAAACGTGATCATTCGGTATATTCAGGGAGTCACATGACCTCATTTTTTCCAGTTGAAACATATTAATTGCAGCAGTAATTATCCAATGGAATAATTACTTCTTGGCGTAGTTGAACCCTAGTGGTGAATTTTATTTTTTTGGCCTACATTTAAATTTCTGGTTAAAAAATAATGCTTTAGCTTTGACACTCCTTTCCACAGTTTTTGCAACAATGCGTAACCTGGCTAAGAGGGGAGCGTTGGAGGAGGCCGGAAGAAATGCTCTTGAAACAACCCTTGAAATCAAGGAACTGGACGTCTGCAGTGATGGCTCCATCCGAGAATGCCTGGATAGCATCCCGGACAGACATGTAGACATTCTCAGTGAGTGGTGCATGGTAGGCAAGTCTCGTGGTAATGATTTCTGAAACAGACATTGATGGTTTTGTTTTGTTTTTGTCGATGAACAAAAAGCTCTAAAATGTATCAAATAGCTGTACAAGTGAACACGTAGAATCAGTCTCATGAACCTGAAGGAAGCCAAGTTTTTATATTTTCTCACGTCTTCGTTAGTCAATAATGCAGGTGTCGGGCTTGTTGGACCCTTAGAGTGCCACTCCATACAGGACATGCAAGCGGTCTTTGAAACCAATTTCTTCGGCGTGGTGAGGATGATTAAAGAAGTTCTACCTGACATGAAGAGGCGGAAAAGCGGCCACATAGTAGTAATCAGCAGTGTAATGGGGCTACAAGGTAAGATCACACCAATCAGGACATCAGAAACATAGCGTATTTGGACGAGACGGAATGAAATGTTTTGATGGACCTGTGCCATCTAGAACAGTGGTCCCCAACCATGGTCCTCAGGGCCCACTAACGGGCCAGGTTTTAAGGATTACCTTGGGTAAATGCAGACTGAATCCTGCAATCACTGAGCAGCAAATCATATCACCTGTGCTGTGCTTCAGATATCTGCAAACCTGGCCTCTTAGGAGGACCTGAGGACCAGGGTTGGGAACTATTGATCTAGAAGGAGTTTCTAATGTATACTTTCATACGAATTGGAGAAAGATGAAAGGGTGCTCTTGATCTTGCTGGTCTTTATTAAGGACACATCTTACACGTTTCGGCCCTTCAAGTGAAAAAGGTTCTATAAAGGGCCGAAATGTTGTGTGAGAGAGGTGTCCTCAATAAAGACCACCAAGATTTTCTGCTAGCATGCCCGGTTCATCTTTCCCCATCTCCTATAATAAGGGACTGGATTCCTCCAAGACCACAGTGCTAAATATAACAACACAACACGAACGGTAATTCAAAGAGAATCAAAAAGTCACTGCACGTTCGGTGACTTTTCGGTCTCTTCAATTCGGCTTGATTTGGCGATCCCATTTCGGAGACCCTGCGGTGTATTCAAGCACCACAGGGTCCCCGAATTGCAGGGGAAAGTCGCTGAAAACTCAACGCAAAACAAGGCAAACGCACACCGAAACCCGCAAAAACCTCTGATTAACCCGCCGAAAATGCCGGAAAAACCCGAGCAGGAGCCGATCGCAGCGCAGAGCAGCCGCCGGAAAAAGCCGACACCGCAGACGAATGCAGTGAATAAATTAGAAAATCAGTTTGCTTGAATGTTTGAAAAGTGAAACACTGTTTGCAAAGAAACTACTGAGCGAAAATGTCTGAAATTTACATATAAGATCCAATGAATGATAATAAAAAGGGCTGTTACAGAAAAAAGAACGTTGAATTTTTTTTTTAAAAAGCTCGTCAAACTTTTTTTGGCAAAAAAATCCTGAAAAATGCTTAAAATATCCCAAAAAAACTATAAATAAAGAGACTCTTTAATGCAGAATATTATAATGAACGGTTTGTTAGATATTGAATTAAAACGGGAATATTTTTAACATTGAAGCCTATGGGATTCTCCTGAATAAACCTGCCGAATTAAACCACCGAATGGCAGGGCTTTTTGGGAACCTTTCACTGCTGGTTTTTGTTCTCTGAATAGACAAAGCGGTGCTTCTCTATTGGGATTTCACTGCCCTCGAACAGGCACCGTATGTGCAGGCAATTCGCCAGGATTTGGCGAACTGCCTGCTCTCTGAATAGCTGAATTTCAGCGTTCAGTTCCCTTTCGGCAGTCATTCGGATCTCTTTGAATAACCCTGTAAGTATACTACGAAGAACAAAAATATAATACAGAAACAAATAACTAAAGAAAAATCAATACATTAAAACAGAATCCTGCCAAAAACTACCTAGAACCCCATGTTTGCAAACATCTGCAAGGACAATAGACATAAGGCCTGGTTCTCGGGTTCCCCTAACAGGACAGGTTTGCCAGATGTCTGAAACACAGCACAGGTGATATGATTTGCTGCTCAAGGGGTTATTCAAAGAGCACTGAATTTCCCTGTACGGCGCAATTTTGTGGCCATTCGGCTAGTCAAAAGGCTTGCGATTGGCCAAATATTAGCGAATTGCCAGCAAAATACATTGATCTTCGGTGGCAGTGAACTCCCCATAGAGGAGTAACGGTTAATCTATTCAGAGAATGCCAAACAGCAGAGAAAAGTTGGCGAACTGCCTAGATTTCTGGTGGTTTCGTTTGACCGGTTTAAACAGGTGAATCCCATAGGTTTCAATGTAAAAAAAAATCCCCATTTTTACAAAATAAAACATTCATCCGTTTATTCTTTTCATTTGCAGCAACAAGTCTCTCTATTAATAATTTTTCTGAAATTTTAGGCATTTTTCCTTTTTTTTTTCAGTGAAATTTTTGATTCCGATTATTCCTTTTTTTTTTAATGGCGTTTTCTATATTTATTGTGTACCGCACCTTTTTATTGTTATTTCCATAAATTTTCATGTAGTATTTTTTTTTAAAAAAAACACCTTTTAAAAGAAGTGTTTTTTTTTGTTTTTGTTTTTTACCCCCATTCAACGACTGGTCGGTTTTTCCGGAGGCGTTCAGCGGCTGGTCGGAGTAGTTTGGAGGTCTGTTCGGCAGGTTTGCGGCTCCGTTTGACGGGTTTGTGGCAGTGTTTGGTGGTTTATCAAATGCGTTCGGTGGTCGCTATGCCGCACTTCGGGGACCCTACGTTAAATACTGATTCACCGCAGGGTCAGCGAATTTAACTTGCCAAAGTGCGCCGAATGAGAGAGCACCGACATGATTGCAGGATTCAGTCTGCGTCTGTCAAGAATGGCACCGGGGTGGCACCGCAGGTATAGGGGTGTTTGAGCCCAAGATACAGGAATACACACACTGAATAGATTGAGGAGGGCAAAAAGATAGAGGAGATCCAGGCGAAGGTACAAGGGGTAATCGAGAGAATGGTCAAGGGACGATCCGTGGTCAAAGGGCTGACGGATTGTCGGTGGGCAAGCAGAGGGTCGGTGGGCAAGCAGAGGGTCTGGTACACGGCATATCAGAGTAAGCATAGAACAGGTCTGCACACTATCAGGATTAGACTCTAATGCTGGGCCAAGGTGGAGAGGGAGGAGTGGACCTTTATTGTCAGACAGGGGTGTGTGCTGTGATTTAACTGAGTGTGGGCAGCCCCTTTCATGGGCTTTCTGGGTTCAGGATGCAGGCACGGTACAGTCAGCGATGGGGAACCTGACAGCATCTCCAAGGTAATCCTTAAAACCTGTCCTGTTAGGGGTCCTCCTGAGGACCAGGAACAAATAACATAAGAGATTGCAAAGAAAGTGGACTAATGTTCGGGTTGAATATGAAACCTCGGTGTTTGTGTATAGGGTATAAGTGCATGTATAGTTACCGCCAGTCTAGTCATCAGGTTTTGAAGACTCTGGTGACTTGGGAGAAGAAACTGTTACACAGTGTGACCATATGGGCCCGAACACTCTGGTATCTCCGGCCAGATGGTAGCATGGTAAATAATTCATGGGAAGGGTGTGTGGGGTCATCCGCAACGTGAAAAGCTTTGCTTATACAACATATTTTAAAGTTATGTACAGTTTCCCAACTTGCCTAAAGAAACGTGTAGGTATTACAAAGAACTCTGATATGTACCATATATGTAAAAAATATAATATATATATTTTTTTTTAACAGGCATCGTGTTCAATGACATATACTCTGCTTCCAAGTCTGCCGTCGAAGGATTTTGTGAGAGTTTGGTTTTCCAGGCTATGAAATTCAATATTTTGTAAGTCCTAGTGACTAGATGAAGCTCATTAACCTCATGGCATATTAATATATATGTGTTTAAAACGTGGTTAATTCAATATCTAGTCGAGCCAAATGTTTTTTTTCGATCGCGAGCATCAGAATCATCTTTATCATCTCTTTTTTTTTTACATCAAATATGGGCGCTGTGCCCAAATCCAGACGATTAATTCACATTCTGATGTGATGTTAGGAATCTGCCGTCCAAGGTTACCAGCAGATTCCTCACATGTAGAAACCAAATGGGTCATGGATCACCAGGATCAGCATCCTTGGCCCCCAAATGTTTTCGAACTGTATCGCCCATAATGCTCAGTTGCAAAAAGTTAGATTGGCTGCGTCTCATGGTAAATGTAGTTGCAAAACAACTGGAGGGATGGGCCGCTGACACATGAAGTAGATACTAGACACGTGCAATTCGGTTTGGATCAATTCGGAATTCAGCCAAATAAATGGCAATTCTGATGGATCCGGATTCTCGATACACAAACTGAATTGCTCTCTAAATAAAACCATCCTGAACTGATCCAAAATGATCCGATTATAATCAGCCAGATCCGGATACAATTGGATATATTCAGATTTATTCGGAATGCTCCACGGCTCTTTGACGTATGCCATAGATACTCGAGTATAGCGCGACCCGAATATAACACGATGGATAGAGCTTTATTATGGAAATTAGAGAATACTCAAGACTCGAATATAACGCGAGGAACAAAATTATACTGTACCGGTAAACCATTAAAATCTTTCCAGGTTCTCTCAACACAGTCAGGCTCCCCCTCAGGCCAGGGTGCTCTGCTCTAGAATGATTGCAGTTGTTACTAAGTATGAAGTTGCCGGCCACCCGTCTTTACTAGCGATTAGATGGCCACAGAGGCGAGCGAGGTGATTGATTGGCTTAAACCGAGCTTGCCCTCTGGTCATGATGGATCCCAATTCTCCAGAATCCCGGAGTTCCGGGAGTTCCTGAAGTGTGTGCAAGCATCAGGGAACCTGCATTCACTTCAACGAGACTACCAGAACTTCTGGGAGACTTGGGATCCAGAGCAAGGCAAGTTTTCTTTTTTTCTTTACATGCGATGCAGATGTCTCGAATATAACGCAACCCCTCCAATTTTAAAGTAAATTTTTGTCACTAAACTCTAGCGGTATACTCGAGTATCTACAGTATGCGTCATTATGTGTGTCATTTTGTGGTGCATATGTTGAATTCGGTGCACCATATCTGTCACGGGGGCACCCGCATGAGCCAAGGTGGATCCGTTATGCGGGATAGATAGCCTTTTAGGCAGGATTGCTGCCGGCTGCAAATTACACAGAACCAGAGCACAGGATACAGAGAACAGGACAACAGGAAGGGCAAGGGAGAAAACAACAATAGACAGGCATCCAGCAGTAAACTAAAGCGAAACGTGATCTACATATGGTCCTTAGAATGGCCGACTAATCTAAGGGAAGGGGACCTCCGTGATGGGTGACACACAGAATCAGAGGGAGGACACTTGGGACAAATCCGAAGTCAGAAAGCAGAATGGGTTGTCATGCAAGCTGAGTCGGTGCACAGGAGTTCACAGATCATAGGGATAACACAATAGAATAGTCAGAACCAGCAGGCCAGAGTCCTACACGGAAAATCGGATAACATAGAAACACACAGGTCAGGATAAACCAAAGATAAGATAACAGACACGACACTTGGAGGGATAGAAACATAGAAAATGTCGGCAGATAAGAACCTTTCGGCCCATCTAGTCTGCCCAATTACATGGATACTTTACCTGGATTTATCTTTTGTTTAGGATAGCCTTATGCCTATCCCATGCCTGCTTAAATTCAATCACTGTTTTGGCCTCTACCACTTCTACTGGAAGGCTGTTCCATGTATCCACCACCCTCTCAGTAAAATAATGCTTCCTGATGTTACTTTTAAACCTTTGCCCCTCTAATCTAAGACTATGTCCTCTTGTTTTGCTACTTTGTTTCCTTTTAAATATACTCCCTTCCTCTACCTTGTGGATTCCCTTTATGTATTTAAATGTTTCTATCATATCTCCTCTGTCTCGTCTTTTTTCCAAGCTATACAGTGATAGACAGACAAAGGGAGCAAGAAACCAGAAATAAACTGAACACCGGGAAAAATAACAGAAGTAACTACTTTACGCAGGAACAGAAACGTGACAATATCAGAGCATAGGCCCCATTCTGTGCGCCATTTTCGAGCATATGCTTTATTCTGTGTATCATTTTTGAAGCACTTACTCCATTCTGTGAGTCATTTTAGAACATAAGTCCCATTCTGAGTCATATTTGAAACACATGCGTCGTTCTGTGCATCACGTGCTTTATTTTGTGCATCATTTTGATGCATGTGTCATTCTTCAATGTTCTTGAACCCAGGACATACTTGAAAACGAGAGAAATCTCAATGTATCCTTCCTGGTAAAATCCTTTATAAATAAATAAATAAATAAATTCTTGAGCTATTCATGCATCATTTTTATTTATTTTTTTGAGAAAGGATTTTTACCAGGAAGGATACATTGAGATTTCTCTCATTTTCAAGTATGTCCTGGGTGGCGAGTATGTACCGTTAGGTGTCTTGCCCAGGACACTTACTGGAGAGGTGCTCTGGCTGGTATCCGAACCTGTGTCTCCACGGATATAGAGCAGTGATGTTACCTCTACTCCCCCGCCCAGCCGGCAGATTCTGTGGGTTTTTATATTTTAATACAACATTTGGAATATCAGATATGACTGAATATATATCGGGCCCTTCCATTATACGGAAACTGTCCGATCTGAAATATCAGAAGCTTCCGATATTCCGAATTAC